>NW_026845477.1:153822666-154408790 GCF_025583915.1 Anolis sagrei ordinatus | reverse complement strand
GTAACCCAGTTCAAAGCAGATATGGTGGATGATCTGCCTTGATCTTCTGGGTTTTATGGCTGTGGAAGGGACCTGAGGTCATCTAACAGAAGCTGGCTGCTTATGGAGGAGGCCTGAGGGCATGAGAGCACCCCAATAATGGATCCTTTCCCCCTCCCTTCCCCGCAGCCTCAGTGACGCATGGCGCCCATTGCCCAGGCAACGGGAGAACCCGCAGAGGGAGAGAGAGAGAGAAGGAGGGAGGGGCGGCCCGCTTCCCCTCCCGACACCAGGCCCTCCTGATAGGCAGGCAGCCCGCCTCCCCTCCAGGCCTCGGCGCTTTTACCTCTCTTCTCGCCCGTAGGCCGCATGGAGGGGCAGGAGGCGGCTGACGCGGCAAAGGCCCGACTCTCTCTTCCTCCTCCTCCCCCTCGTCGTCCTCTGCGGGAGGAATGGCGCAGAGAAGGAAGAAGGCCGGCGCCTTCCTCGCCCCTCAGGGAAAGCCCGCCTCGCCCTCCTCGCCGCCACAGCCTGCTCTGCCCCCCTCCCTCCTTCCCAAATAACGGCCGCCTCTCGCGCTCGCAAGGCACGCGCTTCACCAGGAGGGCGCTTGGCGGGAAAGTGCGTCTCCCTTCAGCACCGCTCTGAGGGGCTTCCTCCCCCCCCCCAGAGAAAGGGAGGTTTTCAAGGGGTGGGGAAGGAGTCCTAAAACGTTTTGACATGTCAAACTCGAGGATCTTCCAGACAGTCCTATAACCCAGAATATCAAGGCAGAAAATCCCACAATATCTGCTTTGAACTGGGTTATCTGAGTCCATAACGTTAGTTGTAATTCAGCTGGCTTCAGAAAAGGCAAAAGCTGCACATCGCAAGTGTTGAACCTGACTCAGCACATAGAAGATGGCTTTGAAAGGCAGCAGATCACAGGAGCTGTCTTCATAGACCTGTCAGCAGCCTACGATACTGTGAACCACCGCCTCCTCCTGAGAAAAATGTATAATATCACAAAGGACTACCACCTCACCCGCCTCATAGGAAACCTGCTACAAAACAGGAGCTTTTTTGTTGAGATCCAGGGCCAGAGAAGCAGATGGCGGAAACAGAAGAACGGCCTGCCTCAGGGGAGCGTGCTTGCTCCATCCATGTTCAACATCTACACAAATGACCAGCCACTGCCAGAAGGGACAGAGAGTTTCATCTATGCTGATGATCGTGCCATTACTGCCCAAGCAGGGAGCTTTGAGATGGTAGAACAGAAGCTTTCCGAAGCTCTAGGTCAGGGGTCCTCAAACTTTTTAAACAGAGGGCCAGGTCCCCAAAATTGTTGGAGGGCCGGATTATAATTTGAAAAAAACCCCAACATGAATGAATTCCTATGCACACTGCACATATCTTATTTGTAGTGCAAAAAACACTTAAAACAATACACTAATTAATATTAGAACAATTTTAACAAATATAAACTTATTAGTATTTCAATGGAAAGTGTGGGCCTGCTTTTGGCTGATGAGATAGGATTGTTGTTGTGTACTTTCAAGTAGTTTCAGACTTAGGTTGAGCCTGAGCGAGGGCCAGGTAAATAACCTTGGAGGGCCGCATCCGGCCCCCGGGCCTTAGTTTGAGAACCCCTGCTCTAGGTGCTCTTACTGCCTATTACAGGGAAAACCAGCTGATCCCTAATCCATCTAAAACACAGACATGTGCCTTTCATCTCAAGAACAGAGAAGCATCCCGAGCTCTGAAGATCACCTGGGAAGGAATCCCACTGGAGCATTGCAGCACCCAAATACCTGGGAGTCACTCTGGACTGTGTTCTTACCTACAAGAAGCACTGCCTGAACATCAAGCAAAAAGTGGGTGCTAGAAACAATATCATACGAAAGCTGACTGGCACAACCTGGGGATCACAACCAGACACAGTGAAGACATCTGCCCTTGTGCCATGCTACTCTGCTGCTGAGTATGCATGCCCAGTGTGGAACACATCTCACCACACTAAAACAGTGGATGTGGCTCTTAATGAGACATGCCACATTAACACGGAGTGTCTATGCCCTACACCACTGCAGAAATTACACTGTTTAGCCGATATTGCACCACCTGACATCTGCCGGGAAGTAGCAGCCAATAGTGAAAGGACCAAGGCAGTGACATCTCCAGCTCATCCCCTGTTTGGATATCAGCCAGCACGTCAACGACTTAAATCAAGAAATAGTTTTCTAAGATCTACAGAGACACTTGCTGGAACACCTCAGCCAGCGAGAGTCCAAAAGTGGCAGGCTCAAACCCAGAACCTCAATCCAATGGCTGATACCAAATGAGAGACTCCCCCCTGGGCACACAGAGGACTGGGCGACTTGGAAGGCGCTGAACAGACTGCGCTCTGGCACCACGAGATGCAGAGCTAACCTCAAGAAATGGGGCTACAAAGTGGAATCCACAACATGTGAGTGTGGAGAAGAGCAAACTTCAGACCACCTGCTGCAATGCAACCTGAGCCCTGCCACCTGCACAATGGAGGACCTTCTTACAGCAACACCAGAGGCACTCCAAGTGGCCAGCTACTGGTCAAAGGTCATTTAATCAACTACCAAACTTGCAAACTTTGTGTTCTGTTTGTTTGTTAAAAATGCAATGCAATTGTTTGTTCTGCCCCTTACACGATAAATACATAAATATATTCCACTTTAAAGCAGATAACGTGAGCTTTAATTCATCTGTGTGGAAGGGGACTGAGGGCCCTTGCACACAGCCCTATAACCCAGAAGAACATGGCAGAAGATCCCACAATATCTGCTTTGAACTGGGTTATCTTGAGTCCACACTGCCATATATATTCCAGTTCAAAGCAGAATATGTAGGATTTTATTCAGCTGTGTGGAAGGGGTCTCAAGGCCCCTTCTGGGCTACCATATTAAACCCAGATGATCAGATTTGAACTGCATAGTATGGCATTGTTTTGTTGTTTACTTGTTCAGTTGCTTCTGACTCTTCGTGACCTCATGGACCAGCCCACGCCAGAGCGCCCTGTTGGCCGTGGCCACCCCCAGCTCCTTCAAGGTCAAGCCAGTCCCTTCAAGGATATCATCCATCCATCTTGCACTTGGTTGGCCCCTCTTCCTTCCATTTTCCCCAGCATCATTGTCTTCTCTGAACTTTCCTGTCTTCTCAAGATGTGGCCAAAATACTGCATCTTTGCCTCTAATATACTTCCCTCCAATGAGCTTTGTCGTTCATTCGTTCAGTCACTTCCGACTCTTTGTGACCTCATGGACCATCCCGAGTCAGAGCGCCCTGTCGGCCGTCACCTTCCCCAGCTCCTTCAGAGTCAAGCCAGTCACTTCAAGGATACCATCCATCCATCTTGCCCTTGGTCGGCCCCTCTTCCTTTTTCCTTCCATTTCCCCCAGCATCATTGTCTTCTCTAAGCTTTCCTGTTTTCTCATGATGTGGCCAAAATGCTTCATCTTTACCTCTACTATCCTTCCCTCCAATGAGCAGTCAGGCTTTATTTCCTGAAGTATGGACTGGTTGGATCTTCTGGTGGTCCAAGGCACTCTCAGCACTTTCGTCCAACACCACAATTCAAAAGCATCTTTTTTCCTTTGCTGAGCCTTCCCTATGGTCCAGCTCTCGCATCTGTAGGTTACAATGAAGAATACTATTGCTTTAACTACGCGGATCTTCGTTGCCAGTGTCTCTACTCTTCACTATTTTATCGAGATTGGACATTGTTCTCCACCCAAGAAGTAAATGTATTCTGATTTCCTGTTTGCAGTCTGCGTCTGCAGTCATCTTTGCACCTAGAATTACAAAGTCTGTGACGGCCTCCATGTTTTCTCCCTCTATTTCCCAGTTATCAATCAGTCCAGTTGACATGATCTTGGTTTTTTTTTTGATGTTTAACTGCAACCCAACTTTTGCACTTTCTTCTTGCGCCTTGATTAGAAGGCTCCTCATCTCCTTGCTTTCAGCCATCAAAGTGGTATCATCTGCATATCTAAGGTTGTTAATGTTTCTTCCAGCAATTTTAACTCTAGCCTTGCATTCATCAAGCCCCGCACATCGCATGATGTGTTCTGCATACAAGTTGAATAGGTTGGGTGACAGGATAAGACCCTGCTGTACACCTTTCATTGTAGATTCATATAATCCAGTTCAAATCAGATGAACTGGGGGCCCTTCCACACAGCCATATAACCCAGAAGATCCAGTTTTTCTTTTTATCCCAGATTATCTGGCAGTGCGGACTCATGCAATCAGATCCTGATATAAGGCCTGTCTGGAAGGTTCCTAAGGCCCCTTCCACACAGCCAAATAAAATCCCACATTATCTGCTTTGAACTGGACTCAGATAACCCAGTCCAAAGCTGATATTGTGGGATTTTCTGCCTTGATATTCTGGGTTATATGGCTGTGTGGAAGGGCCCCCAGGATCTGATCCCAGGTTTTCCTGCTTACAACTGGATTAAATGAATCTGCACTGCCAGATAATCTGGGATAAACAGAAAATCTGGGATCAGATCCTGGAATATAAGGCCTGTCTGGAAGGGTCCTAAGGCCCCTTCTGCACAGCCGAATAAAATCTCACATTATCTGCTTTAAACTGGGATATATGGCAGTGTGGACTCAGATATTCCAGCAGATATTGTGGGTTATTCTGTCTTGACATTCCGGGTTATATGGCTATGTGGAAGGGTCCTAAGGCATTTTTCTACACTGCCATATAAAATCCAGATTATGTGCTTTGAACCGGATTATATGACAGTGTAGACTCATATAACCCAGTTCAAAGACAATAATGTGGATGATCTGCTTTGATAATTTGGATTATATAGCATCCTAAAGGGGACTTCAGGCTGGATCGGCACTGCTGTGTAATCCAGTTTCTGAATCCAGATGATCTGCTTTGAACCAGATTATGAGTCTACAGCCCCATCTACACTGCCATATCCACATCTGTTTTGAACTGGATTATCTGAGTCTACACTGCCATGGAATCCAGTTCAGATTATTTAGATTTTATATGGCAGTGTAGAAGGGACCTAACACAGCAATATCTTTGAATAATATGAGAGATTAAAAATCCCTTCTCTGAAATGCTTGCAACCAGAAATTTTGGAATACCTGCATTCACATCTACGTAATAGATGAGTTCCAGATCTAAATATAAAATTTATATTTTATAAATTATACATGTAGCCTGAAGGTTATTTTATACATTTATAGTTTTTCATAATTTTGCACATGAGGGCTGCAAATCCTAGGAAAGCCACTGGACCGAATAGCATTTCTGGCCAGGTGCTTGGTGCTTAAAGACTGTGCTGACCAATTGGCTGGTATTTTTCCTGTGATTTTTAACCAGTCTTTATCTCAGTCTATTACTCCATCTTGTTTGAAAGCCGCCATCATTATTCGGGCACCAAAGAAGTTCCCTACTGGCAGTAGCCAGGACTACAGACCAGTGGCACTCACTTCAATCATCATGAAGTGCCTTGAAAAACTGGCCAGTAGGCATATCATTTCTTGCCATCCACATACATTGGACAAACATCAGTTTGCATATAAAGCCAACAGATGGACAGAGGACGCTCTAGCCATCACGCTCCGCACTGCTCTGACCAACCTGGAATGACGGGAAACTATGTGAAGGACGCTTTTTGCAGACTTTAGTTCCGTGTTTAACACAATCATTTCACACAGACTGGTGTCTAAACTAATGGATCTTAGATTGTCATATTCAACCTGTCCCTGGATTATGGACTTCTTGTCTGGACGTTCCCAGAGGGTGGATTAAGTAATCACACCTCTTTAGCTCTCACTCTCAACACTAGGATGCCACAGGGCTGTGTGTTGAGTCCTCTGCTTTACACTTTGTAAACATAATTGCATCCCCGTCCATCATAGCAATATCATTACCAAACTTGCAGATGTTACAACCATGGAAGGGGACGAATCTGCCTATCGGGATGAGGTATAATAATCTGATTCTTAACATTGACAAGACCAAGGTGGAGTACATCAGAAGCATTTTCTTGAGAGTCCACAGTAAACCCTGCATGTTGTTGCTAACGGATTTGTGTGAATGGGTGGTGTTCAGAAACCTCTCAGTGTTGCCAGATTTTTCGTAATCCCAGCACTGAGCGAAGGGGATGACATTTGGGATCGGTACCCACACTTTTAGAAGAAATGTTTTAAAGAATTCTAACCCACACATCCATGCAGATCCAAAGGAAGGAACAATAGTAATCAAAGTGAGATCACAGTGCTAAAAATGGTCCCCTTTTTATTGTAATGTCACTCCATAATTTGTTTTAAAATAATTCCTTTTTCTGGAGTAACCAATCCAATAACTTGTCAAAAGGTTTGTTTGAATGAAATGGCTGAGGCTGGAGCTATACTGCCATATAATCCAGATTATTTGCTTTGAACCGGATTATATGAGTCTACACTGCCATATAATCCAGTTCTAAGAAGATAATCTGGATTTTATATGGCAGTGTAGATGGGGAATGAACAAACGGCAAAGTTGATACAGCAAAGTCCTGGGACTGTATGGAAGGGAAACATAACATGTTGGATACAGTTTGTAGCTGTGAATACGACAGGAAGTGTTGCTATCTTGAAACTAACAGAAATAGGGCACACACTTAAAGATACTTCCATTTTTTTAGTCATGATTTCTCCTTCGCTCTCTATCAAAGGTTCTCCACACCTTTCTATCATTTGCCAGCATTGCAAACTTCATGTAGATTTCATCAGTCTCAAACAAAACAAGAGAGGATCCAAATGCCAAAGGTGGATTTTGCACACATGGCACCTCATAGTGACAGAGAAACGGAAATGAACTGGTGTGGGTTCCCTTAGAAAGGGAAAGAGCTTGACAAATATTAACTCAAGGCATGGGTGCACAAGTATAAATAAATTACACAACTGACACGTAGTCAAAAGGTTATGAGACTTTCCTCAACATCTCATTTGGCTTTGGCGTAAACTCTGATAGTCAGGTATATAAATTGCTTAAAGAGCCCTGACTACTTAGAAAAGGAATTATCTTGTTAAATATTAATTTGAAGTATGTGTACAAAAGTATAAATAAATTACACAATTCACATATTATCTAAAGGTCAGATAGTATTTTTTAAATATAGTAGACTCAGGCTGGATTTACAGTGCCGTATAATCCAAATTATCAATGTAGATAATCCACATCTGCTTTGAACTGGATTATATGAGTCTACACTGCCATATAATCCAGTTCAAAGCAGACACTCTAGATTTTATATGGCTGTGTAGATAGGGCCTCAGTTAACTGGCACCCATGGGGACTGGTAGACGCCAGATATATATATAGTTTCTGGTTACTTGAGAGTTACTATTAAAAATAGGCCTAACCAGTACTATATCCCATACGATATCATATCATAAACTCTGCTTCGACTTGATATTAATATTGAAATACAGTAATTAAAAGCAAATAATGAGAAATAAAGACAAGCTTAACACAATGTAACAGTTTTACAACATGCAGCTTTATGAATACAGTATTATTTCTTCAAAAATAAAATTGCCAGTTGCTTGAGGTCCAGTTAACTGAGGGCTGTTCTACACAGCCATATAACCCAGAATATCAAGGCAGATAATCCACAATATCTGCTTTGAACTGAGTTCTCTGAGTCCACACTGTCATATAATCCAGCTGTGTGGAAGGGGCCTGAGAGTCTACTGCAGGGGCCCTCAAACTATGGCCCAGGGGCCGGATGCGGCCCTCCAAGGTCATTTACCCGGCCCTCGCTCAGGGTCAACCTGTCTGAAACAACTTGAAAGCACACAACAACAACAATCCTATCTCGTCAGCCAAAAGCAGGTCCACACTTCCCATTGAAATACTAATAAATTTATATTTGTTAAAATTCTACTTTCATTTTAATTGTTGTACTGTTTTTAAGTGTTTTTTTTTTTGCACTACAAATAATATATGTGCATTGTGCATAGGAATTCATGGGGTTTTTTTCAAATTATAATCCGGCCCTCCAACAGTTTGAGGGACTGTGACCTGGCCCTCTGTTTAAAAAGTTTGAGGATCCCTGGTCTACTGTATAGACCACAAAGTATTTGTTAAAAATAAGGACAAAACCATATTACTGAACTGAGAGTAGATCTACACTGTCCTATCTCCCAGGATCTGGTCCCAAAATATTTACTTATCCCAGATTAACTGTAGGCTCAAATAATCAAAGCAGATAATTTGGGATCAGATCCTGGGATATAGGGTTAGAAGAGGCCTGAAGCTCAAAAATCAGGTTGAGTATAATTTGATAGTGGAAACAGTTCACCTATTGTGTTTACTAGAAGCTTTTGTCAGTTCTTGTAAAATACCTGACTGACAACTGTAATTGTTCATAGTGAAATCCTTCATATACCTGCTCAGCTGCAAAACCCTACTACAGCCCCTTCCACACAGCTGTATAAAACCCCAGATTATCTGCTTTGAACTGGATTATATGGCAGTATGGACTCAGATAACCCAGTTCAAAGCAAATATTCTCTATCTTGATATTTTGGGTTATATGTTTGTGTGGAAGGTGCCCTCAACTTTGTTCTCCAGAATCCCCTGTTATCAAGAAACTGGACTCCCCTCCTGAAGTACAGACTCAATGCCCAACTCAAACCACTTAACCATGTAGCCTCCCACTCTATATCTGATCTCACACCATACTCTCACACTAGCAGCCTTGACTGTCAATTAATCCAGTTTTTATTTCTGTTCCACATGGGGAAAGATTTATGCAATACATTCTATAAGAATGTTACTAAGTGTTATCCAGTGCACTGTATAAAGATTATTTCTCAAAGAACATTTGGCCCTCTGTATCCACAGAGTTTAATCTATGGATTTAACTGTTCATGGCTTTAAAATATTTAAAATCTTGATTTTGCCTTACAGGACACCAATTTATTATGCTATAGTATGTAACAGAACTTGAGCATCCATGGATTTGGTATCTATGGGGGTCCTGGAACTAAACCCCAGCAGATAGTAAGGGGCCACTGTATTATCCAAATTGCTGGTTGCATGTAAAAGTGCAAAACACATAGTTTCAATTCATTCTCATTTACCTCTAATTTTCTCTGTATCAGAAATATTTTAGATACAGTATAGATGTTGCTGCAGAACCAGATTATATGGAACCAATATTGGGTTGTTTAATGCATTTGCTAATGTATTGTAAGACCACTAAGGCCCCTTCCACACAGCTTAATAAAATCCCACATTCTCTGTATTGAACTGGAATATATGGCAGTGTGGATTCAGAGAACCCAGTTCAAAGCACATATTGTGAGATTTTCTGCCTTGATATTCTGAATTATATGGCTGTATGGAAGTGCCGTACACACAGAAAGAAGGCACCTGGCAGGCTGAAACCTTCCCCCGATAATTCACTCCTTAAAATACACATAATGAAAGTGAAATAATGTTTCACAAACCCATAAGAAGAAGGTCTAGGTAAAGACACAAGCCCTGTATAGGAGGATACTAAATATCAAGCATAAAAGAGAGAGAGAGAATAATTCTGCTTGATCCTTTGAACAAGGAACTAAGGTTGCATTTATTCTACCTTAAATATATTTTGATGACAGTAAACTACAATGAACATATGGAAGGGATTCACAGAAAAGACTGCCAGAATCATAAAACAGAAAAAAATATCCTGCCCACCCCACATCGCATCAGGAGGCAGTGTATTCTTTCGAAGTCTAAACAAACCTGAGGAACAACTCACAGTTTGTTGCTGGTTTATTTTTTACTTCCTGGATTCTGAATTCTAAGCTTGGACATCAAAACAAACTTTATTTTATTAGTCTGTTTCAATGTTCCCAGAAGTCCCTGGTGGTGCAGTGGGTTAAACCACTGAGCTGCGGGACTTGCTGACCCAAAGGTTGGCAGTTCAAATCTGGGGAGCGGGTGAGCTCCCGCTGTTAGCCCCATATCTTTTCACCATATCTAATCATATTCACATAATATTAGACTATAGCTGGAGGAAAAGAAAGCTATGGGAAAGCAATCAAAATGTAGGAAAGGTTAAGTTTGGCTCAGGGGAGTTGGGTGGCTGTTGTTCTGTCGCCGCTGGGCCTGTATTTGGTTGGTTTTAAATATAGGATGTGTAACCTTTACCCAGCGGGAAGCCAGGGGCCTAAGAAGAAGTTCTCAGAGGTTTCCACTACAAAAGAGTCTTGATATGGCTTGAAATATACAACAAAGTCTTTTATTAATGAATCAAACAGGTACTTCAAAGCTTTTTTGATAAAGAATTAGTTCTCTCAATCTTGCCCACAGGGGACAGGCACTATCTTCAATAACTTTCTCTAAAGGAAATTTCCCCTTTTTTAACTTCTCCCAAGGCTGACTAAAATCTAACCCTCATTGGTGTGGGTTCCGCTGCCAGGCCGAACTGCTTCTCGAGTGCTGAGAGGACCTACCAGCAAGGCAATGGATGTTCTCCAGCTGGAATTCTTTAGACCTTCAGGCTGTCTTCCTGGAAACTCTCAAGGCTGTGGGAAGGCTTCCCTGGAATTCTTAGGAGACTCCTAAAGCTGTTCTCCCCTGGAGATTCTGTTAGAGTTTCTGTGACCCTGGAATTCTTAAAGGTTGAAGCCTTTGTACAGGGGAAGCAACACATCCTATACATTGGTTAACCTGGCTGAAACTAAACTCAAAATGGCTCACTTCCCTACCAAAGCCCAAAAAGGGGGTGGGACTAGGGAACCTAAGGATAATTGACAAGCAATTGACCCAATAACTGCAAAATAAGGAGAGCCATCTAACTGCAAAGGCATATAACTTCAAATTACATGCAGCATCAAACAGATAGCAAGATAAGCTGGAACTCCTGGTGCAGCTGTACCAAAACAGCTGCTGTGATATTGGGAAAGGGATTTAGTGTGACTTTTAAATCTATCCCCAAAGTAGTTTAGGGCCCTTTCCACACAGCTGTCTAAAATCCACATTAAACTGGATTATATGACAGTATGGACTCCGATAACTCAGTTCAAAGCAGATATTGTGGATTATCTGCCTTGATATTCTGGGTTACCTGGCTGTGTGGAAGAGCCCTGTGTTTCCATGGCAAGATTTGTTCAGAGGAGGTTTCCCTTTGTCTCCCTCTGAGGTTGAGAGAGTATGACTTACTCATGGTCACTCAGTGGGTTTCCATGGCCAACTGTGGATTTGAACCATGGTCTCAGAAGACTTAGTTCAGCACTCAAACCATTGCACCATGCTACTTCCTTAAAGTCACATACGTATGTGTTTTTAAAGCATTTTGTCATGACGCATGCATAGAAATGCATTATTTGCTATTCCATTCCAACAGTTCAGTGTAAACACATCAGAAATTTTTGAAAGATTCAGACCAGATTAACATTTTTCTACAATGGTGTCAACACATTTACATTTTGCACCGATTACAATCTTTCTGAAAAGTTGAACTTGCTTCCCCCAGATGAAGTAAGACAAATTCATAGAGAAAAAGACTTCAGGAGGACTACAGGTTACCTGTAGGATCACAGACAGCCTCATTCTCAATGCCAATAGCTGGGGATTTGGGAAAACGGGGAGAGGAGTACTGCCCTCAAATAGTGCTTGTGGGATTTTCACATATATATTGCTTTATTATTATTATTATTATTATTATTATTATTATTATTGTAAACACAAGTAGAGTAATACAAATCTCAATAGCCATTCCACATGGCTAAATAGAACAGACAGATAGTGATATTTCACTTACTTTTCACTTGATTTAATATATCCTGTTTTTAACCATATCAATTCCAGTTCCACACTTATCTACTAGGCTTGGTTCAGATGTAGGGGGCGCTGGTGGTTCAATTCTAAAGTCATTTCCAAAAGTCTCCAAAATTTTTTCAAAACTTTCCAAAACTTCAGAAACTTCCGAATCGCTTTGTTAATGGCAGACATGCATGCACAGTAGGAAAAAAAAAGCACTGGCATTGGAGAAAATTCAGGGGATTCTCCCTCCCTCAGTTTTAGATCAATCCTGATGAAACTTGCTGAAATTGTAGAACATATGGGCCACTGTTAGCTCACCAAATTTCATAACCTTTGACTTCTCCATGGAGTTTTGGTGAATTTTCAAAGTTTTTACAAAAAACATTTTTAATAATAAAGAAAAGCTGTTCCTGGTTTGAAAGTGTTATTTCCTGTGTCATTGGATGGTCTTTATTTTGAAACTAGTTGTTATACCCCAGAAATTTTGTTTATGTGGCACAAACTGTGCTAAATGGGTGGAGAACAGAAATCATAGTACAGTGTTCCCTCAATTATTGGGTGTTCCATTCCGCTATGAGTGCTGCCAGCTCCGCTTGCCCTCCCATGACTTGGAGTTCTTGTGCAGCTGCTCCTCCCGGCCCATCCCGATGGCACCTGTCTGCCTCCCTGGCCTCTGGCACCTCAGACCGCCAGCCACAAGAAGAGGAGGGAAAATGGAGAAGGAAAGAATTTCCAACTCAACTTTCCCTCCTCTTCTGCCTCTCCCTTGGCTTGAGCTGGGCAAGGGAGACGAAGAGGAGGGAAAGTGGAGTTGGAAATTCTTTCCTTCTCCGCTTTCTCTCCTCTTCTTGTTCCTCATCCAGCATAAGCCAAGGGAGAGGGATAAGAAGAGGAGGGAAAACGAGAAGGAAGGAATAAAATAACCTTGGGAGACATTGGAACAATATGGAATATTTCCGGAAAAAAAGGTAAGTTTTTCAAATTCGTATTTGCCCTTTTCACCTTTCCTGCATGGTTCAAAACTGCTTCTGAAGTCAAAAGTCGGAAGATTTTTACGACTTTTAGGCTCTTCTGAACGTACCTATCCAATCCTATAATAACTGTTGTTGTAAACACAAGTAGAGTAATACAAATCTTTATAGCCATTCCATGAGGCTAAATAGAACAAACAGTGATATTCCACTTACTTTTCACTCAATTTAATATATCCTGTTTTTAACCTTACCAATTCCAGTTCTACACTTATCTACTAGGCTTGGTTTGAATTTTTTTCTCCTTTCCCTTCACCTTTGCCTCCCACCCACTGGGAACAGTTGTATCCTCAATTCAAGTATTATTTTAATTGATCATTCATGAAGAGAATATGGTTAAATTCTTTATACCTTCTTTTTCCTTTTACTCTAGCTATCAGAATTCCCAATTCTTCTTGCAATGGCCTGTTGTGTATTTAATTCTCCACATGTATCTTGGTAGCACTTGTGGGATACAGGTTGTTCCACAGTGGGATCGCCTCTGTGATTATGTTGGCATAATCTAAAAAACTCTTATATTGAAATAGGAAAGAGAGCATAATTATTTCCAGTACAGTCAACCCTTCACACTTGCGGATTTGACATTTGTGGATCTGATTATTCACAGATAATCAGATATATGGTCTCTCTAGTAATCTTTAGATCCTCTAATGTGATTCTGTAGTCACCTCTCCAGAAGTTGACTATGGAGTAGTGCTGGAGGACATAGAGATTCCTACAAACAATTCTGTAGGCATTTTAGGCCCTCCAGAACTATTCTATCATAAATGCCCAACAGAAGTTGATCACAGATTTACAATGAAGGACATAGAAATGTTCTCCCAGATTTAAAAGAATGTTTTCTTATTCATGTTTTTTTCACTTTTTTGAGTGTCCTGCATCCCTAAACCAAGTGGATGTGGAGGACTGACTACAGTTCTCTTGATTTCTTACTTAGCTAAGAGGAAGAAAATTAGCAGCATTCCTATACTAAATAGCAATGCAATACTGGGGAACCATCTACACTGCCATATAAAATCCAGATTATCTGCTTTGAACTGGATTATATGGCAGTGTAGACTCATATAATACAGTTCAAAGCAGATAATGAGGATTACCTGCTTTCATAATGTGGATTATATAGCAGTGTATAAAGTACCATATATTCCGGCATATAAGACAACTAGGCATATAAGACGACCCCCAACTTTTCCAGTTAAAATATAGAGTTTGGGATATACTTGCCGTATAACACTATCCCTCTTCCAACACTCACCAAATAAAATTTTTAAAAGCATCAGATTTGATTTCAATATGGTAATTTTCCTATTACTGAACCTCCTTCTCTGCCTCTCAGATATTGCACATGCGCACCTGAGCTACTTCACTGCCCCTTCATCTCACCATCGGGACCGCATTAAGTCCACAAATCCTGATGAATGGATTTTCTTCTACCGTACTTGTACAGCATCACCCTTAATGCTTTCATACCGTTGCTGCATACGGCAGGGACGTGGCCACTGCCATTTTTGAGCTCCTCCCACTATATGCAGCAACCACAGATTCTCCAATCTGGATTGGAATTTTCAGCACCCACTCTATAAGACGACTCCCACAGATAAGACAACTCCCATGCATAAGGCTACTCCAGCGTATAAGACGACACCCGTGTATAAGGCTATTCCCGTGTATAAGACAACCCCTGACATTTGAGAAGATTTTCTTGGGTTAAAAAGTAGACTTATACGCCAGAATATACGGTACCTATTTAATCTGCTTTGACAGTCTGGATTATATGACAAAGTAGATCCATCCTAAGTAGTTAGAGCAACAATGTATAGCTACTGAAATCCTGTAGGAATCGCACATATAATGCAGTTATATGTGCGATACCTTCAGGTCTGCATATAATCAATCATCTATATCAACAGCTTTTTAAATTCAAAAATGAAATCTTGATTTTGCCATTTCATTTACAGGGCATCATTTAACTGTGTTGCTTTCTATTATGGGATTTGAGCATTCACAGATTTTGGCATCTATGGGACACGAAGGAACTGCTGTACTATATTTTTTTTATCTTTTATGCATTTTCCCTAAGAAGTAAAGTTAGCTTGTGATCAAAGGAAGAAATGTCAGTATCTAGATTTGTAACAAAATAAATTGTCAAAGGATTCATTTGTGCCAGGACTCAGCCACAGAATATATAGCATTACTTAAAAAGACAACACATCTCAATTTGTCTTTCACAAAGGAGCAGCTGTAGCAAACTAGGCAACTACCCCTTTGGGATTAGTAATTTTAGATCTATTAATACTACTTATGGGTAGCCTTGCTCTCCAACACCTTTTTTCTCAAAAGCGGTTAGCACATCATGTACTTGAGAGGAAAAAAATGTAACATAACACTATGAAGCTTTGTCCTGAAGAAAGTCTCATTGTGCATAAATTTGAGGTCACTACAAAATGGGGGAGTTACTCAAACTTACAGGATCTTACTAATCGGTCTCTGGCTTATTGTACAGAAGACAGAACACTTAACAAAATTGGTTGATATTACATCCCTGTGTACAGCTCAACGGCTTCCATGAGCCACTCTAATGGTGGAACTGAGGTGGTGGGGCTTTCTGCTCTGCCAGTAATGAACTGGATTAGATCCTCTTCTGTACACAGATAATATGAGGATACGTTATATATTAATCCTGCATTTTATAGCATGGGTGCAGGCATATTCTTGGCAGCTATTGGAAAATTCCACCTTCAATAAACACAGGTCATCAACATGATCATCAAGTTTGCAGACGACACCAACATGGGAGGAATAGCTAATACTCCAGAAGACAGGCGCAGAATTCAAAAGGATCTTAACAGATTAGAGAGATGATTGGCCAAAAACTAACGAAATGAAGTTCAACAGGGAAAAAATGCAAGATACTCCACTTAGGCAGAACTAAATGAAATGCAAAGATACAGAATGAGGGATGCCTGGCTCAACAGCAGGACATGTGAAAAAGATATTGGCGTCCTTGTGGACAACAAGTGTAAATATGAGCCAATAATGTTATGTGGTGGCAAAAAAGTCACTGGGATTTTGGCCTGCATAAATAGGAGTCTAGTGTCTATATCCAGGAAAGTCATGCTACCCAGTATTCTGCCAGACCACTTGGAATCACACTGAGTCCAGTTGTAACAGAGATGTTGGTAAGCTGGAGTGAGTCCAGAGGAGAACAACTAAAATGATCAAGGGTCTGGAGAACAAGCCCTATGAGGAGTGGCTTAAAGAGCTGGGCATGTTTTCCCCGCAGAAGGGAAGGCTGAGAGGAGACATGATGGCCATGTATAAATATGTGAAGAGAAGTCATAGGGAGGAGGGAGCAGGTTTGATTTCTGCTGCCCTGGAGACTAGGATACAGAACAATGTCTTCAAACTACAGGAAAGGAGATTCCACCTGAACATGAGGAAGAACTTCCTAACTGTGAAAGGTGTTCAGCAGTGGAACTCTCTGCTCCAGACTGTGGTGGAGGCCCCTTCTTTGGAGGCTTTTAAACAGAGACTGGATGGCCATTTGTCGGGGGTGCTTTGAATGCAATTTTCCTGCTTCTTGGCAGGAGGCTGGACGAGGTCCCTTCCCAGCCCACAAGGTCTCTTCCAACTCTATGATTCTAGATCTGAAGAAGAAAGTGAATTCCCTCAGCTTGTTTTTTCCACACATTCAGCATGACTTTCAGGCAGGTTGCCCAGTCATAAACATTTTGCCTCTGGTTGTAAGGATGAGAAATAGACATGTCTCAGGTTCTTCTAGCATGCTACAATCCAGCTTTTCAGGTCTGGAAGTACAGTTCAACCAACCTATCAATGGGCTCAGTATCCATCATTGACCCATTCTCCAAAAAATTCCCCACGCTGGAAGTCTTTGTGGATCACCCTAGGTCTTCCAGTGTCCTAGTAATGAGGGTGTTTGGGGCTATACTTACACACAATTTCATGGTGCTTGCTTAGCAAAAAATGTACTGACAATTTGATACTTCTACCAATCCACTAAGTAATGCTTGATAGATTTCTTTTTTTCCATGAGACTCTATTGCATTCAAGAAAACCATATATTGGAAAGAAGCTTGAGTTCTTTGCTCTTTTCAGTATCCACTAAGGACCCATTCACACTCCATAATAATAGTGCTATGGTTCCACTTTAACTGCCATGGCAACATTATATGGAATACTGAGTCTTGCAGTTTAGGGAGAGGCACTAATAATTCTTAGCTCAGCGAATGCATCTGATCCCATTACAAATCTCAGGATTCCAAAGCATACAACTGTGGCAGCTATAATGGCATCACAGTGCTATAATTACACTATGTTGCAAAACTTGAAATGTTTTCTGTTCCTGGTTTGAAAATGTTATTTCCCGTTTAATTGTGCGGTATTTATATTGAAAGTTGTTGTTATACCTTGAAACTTCATTTTTGTAGCTGCCACAAATTATGTTGAATTGGTTGAGATCAGATATTCCAGTGGTTCTCAACCTGGGGTCCCCAGATGTTTTTGGTCTACAACTCCCAGAAATCCCAGCCAGTTTGCCAGCTGTTAGGATTTCTGGGAGATGAAGGCCAAAAACATCTGGAGACCCCAGGTTGAGAACCACTGCCTAAGTACTGTATCTCACTGTCTTCCAGGATCTTGTGACAAAAGTAAGGGTTATTACAGTGAACCACCATTAATGTACGATGTTACTGTGTTGCAATGCTGTTGCCTTTCATTGTGGTCTCACTTGTTATGTCTCAGAGGATGAAGCTGGACTTAATTAGTTGCAATAGGTGTTTACTGCAAGGTTCCCTGCGGTTGCTATGTTTAACCATGCATCCAATTGCACCCCTGTTGGAGCACTCCCCTGATCCTTATAAGCAAGTGGCCCCAACTCACATTGTTTTTTATTTATTATTTATTTCCTATATTTATATCCTGCCCTTCTCCCCCCGAAAGGGGACTCAGGGCGGCCTAACAAAAGCACCATATGATGGTGCATCATAAAAACAACCACAGTACAATCAAAATATTAAAAAATAAAACAACAATTAAAACAATTAAGACACATCCATTAAAATCGAAATCCAAAAACCAATCTGGGTCAATTCATTGCCATAAGTTGTGTGATCTTCTTCCACTTGCTGATCAAATGTTTGGTTCCATAACCAGGTCTTGATTTTCCTTCTAAAAGACAAGAGGGAGGTGGCCAATCTTACATCTCTTGGGAGGGTGTTCCATAGGCGGAGGCCACTGCTGAGAAGGTCCTGTCTCTTGTTCCCATCAACTGTGTTTGCGATAATGATGGGATCGAGAGCAGGGCCTCTCCTGAAGATATTAAACTTCGTGATGGTTCGTGGCAGGAGATACGTTTGGACAGGTAGTCTGGGCCAGAACCATTTAGGGATTTAAATTGTGCTCAGAAGCTGATCGGTAGCCAGCGGAGTTGGCATAACAAAGGAGTTGTATGTTCTCTGTACGTCGCTATGGTGAGCAACCTGGCTGCCAACCGTTGGGACTAGTTGAAGCTTCCGGGCAGTCTTCAAAGGCAGCCCCCACATAGAGTGCATTGCGTAGTCTATTTGGGATGTAACAAAAGCATGGACCACCGTGGCCAAGTCAGACTTCTCAAGAAATGGGCGCAGCTGCGCATAAGTTTGAATTGTACAAAGCTACTGCTGAGACCTGGGGTTCCAGGCTCAGCGATGAGTCCAGGATCACTCCCAAAATGCGAACCTGGTTCTTCAGGGGGAGTGTAACCCCGTCTAACACAGGCTGTAGCCCTATCCCCTGTTTGGCCTTTCGACTGACCAGGAGTACCTCTGTCTTGTCTGGATTAAGTTTCAATCTGTTCGCCCTCATCCAGACCGACATAACAGCCACACTGATTCAGGACCGGCACAGCGTCCTTAGTGAGGAAGGAGTGATAGAGCTGAACATCATCCGCGTACAGATTGTTGCAATGGAATGTGCATAAGACTAGTCATAAAAATGCAGAGGGATACTATTTCCTGCACTCCTTGTTCCAGCGTTCTACGGAGTTTGCTGAGACTTTCTTCCAACTCCACGAAAAAGATCTGACTTCTGAGCAAACAGATATGGGGCTCTCTACATGCAAATTATTTCCAAGGAAAGGTCAAAGGAAAGCTCTTGTCATAAATCAACCCACAGATGGTTTCCCCAGAGCTTCCTGCTTCCCAGGATTGGTCACGTCAGTATGAAACCATGTCAGACACGGCAAACTAGGCTCCAAGGACTTGACACAGAAAATCCAGACAGGACAGGAAAGTCCTGGACATGTCTACCTGGCAGTGGTGCCAATGAAAGAAGTCACCGAGGGCAGATGTCCAGTTTTCTAAAGGAGCAGAAGAGTCCACCAATTCTCACATTGTGGAGACAGGCAATACAGTACAACCTCTATATCTGTGGATCACAGTTTCATTTATCCATAGCCCCTTTTCTAAAAGCGCATCTACACTGCAGAATTAATCCAGTTTGAATGGACGTGGCTAAATGCTATGGAATCGTGAGAGTCATAGTAGTTTTACAAAGTCTTTAGCCTTCTCTTTGGTAGTTCCCAGCCCTTTGGAACTTCCTCCCCATTGAGATTAAAACTGCCCCTTCCCTGTTATCTTTCAAGAACCAGTTGAAGACCTACCTGTTCGAATGAATTTAATTGCTCATGACAGCAAGGTCAATTTGCACTGAGCTTAGCGAAATATACTATTTAATTGGTGAGTCTCCACAATAATTGTAATTGGTTTAAAATGTTTTTAATGATTAATATTTATTTATTTCTGGACGTTATTATGCTTTGCGTGATTTTTGAGTTGTATTTATGTTAAATGTGCTTTGTATTGTATTGTATTGTGTTGTGAGCTGCTTTGGGTCCTGTTTGATGTTTGTTATAATCGGTTGTGTTGAATCTCATCTTAATTTGCTAATTTATAATTGTTTTTATATGCTGTGTAGTTTAATTTTCGTTACTATGTGTATATTAGTTGTTATGCTTAGGTATTGAATGTTTGCCTTTTATATGCTGTGTAGTCTAATTTTTGTTACTATGTGTGTATTAGTTGTAATGCTTAGGCACTGAATATTTTGCCTTTTTTGTGACTGGAATCTGCCCAGAGTCCCTCTGGAGAGATAGGGTGGAATATAAATAAAGTTTTATAATAATAATAATAATAATAATAATAATAATAATAAAAATAGTGGGATATAAATTTACATAAGCCTCACAACCTCACCTCTGAGGATGCTTGCCATAGATGCAGGTGAAACTTCAGGAGAGAATGCCTCTAAAACATGGCCATATAGCCTAAAAAAACCCTACAACAACCCTATAAATATATAATTAATATAATTTGCCAATTGCAACATTCACACCTGCCTCAAGAAGACAAGAGTTTTTTCTCCCACCCAGGACATTCCACAGATATATAAACCTTACTTGCCTAGTTTTCAACAGACTTCACAACCTCTGAGGATGCCTGCCATAGATGTGGGTGAAATGTCAGGAGAAAAAGCTTCTGGAACATCGCCATACAGTCCAGAAAACTCACAGTAGCCCAGTGATTCCAGCAGAGGCGGCCCTAGGTAATTTTCAATGGTAAGCAAACAGTATTTTGGTGCCCCCCACCCCCAACCAATCACTGATATATATTTTCTGTTCGTCGTGGGAGTTCTGTGTGCCATATTTGGTTCAATTCCATCATTGGTGGAGTTCAGAATGCTCTTTGATTGTAGGTGAACTATACATCCCAGTAACTACAACTCGCATATGTCAAGGCCTCAAGAGCGCCCCTGGGCAAAATCAACTATACTGCAAATGCTTACTTGGCGTAATGCGTTGAGCCGCCCCTGGATTCCGGCCATGAAAGCCTTTGACAACACAAAGATTTATTACTATTATTGTTATTATAACACAACAAGATGAGTCCATAGCAGACAAGATCACTCTGCTAGCTGTTGTATTGGATCACATGTCGTCCACTTCCCAAGTGTCTAGGACTGTGTGATGTATCGGCGAATAATGCATGCACATCCCAGTAAGGTGGCCTTCTGCAGATGGCAGATGGTAATTTTTTCAGTGCTGATTGTGTTTAAGTGCAAGCCAAGGTGTTTAGGCACTTCACCCAGTGTACCGATCATCATTGGGATCGCTTTTACTGGCTTGTGCCAGAGTCTTTGTTATTATTATTGTTATTGACACAAAAACACAGTATGTAACTGCAAATGAGATATATATGCTGGATTTTGTTGTTGTTGTTGTTGTTATTATTATTATTATCTGCCCTTCTGTGCCTTACCAAACAACACATCCCAGGATTCCATAGCCTTAAGTTTAGTAGTTTCTGTGGCATCAAACTCCATTAATTTGACAGTGCGCCCTGAGTTCTTCAACACAATTCTATTGTCTCCTTGGACCAGAAGTCCTCCACTTTGACAGTGTTTGCAATTATACGCAGTTTAACAAATCCACGCAAAGTTGTGGAAAACATCACCAAGTGGATGTCGGGATAGCACTATAATAAAACTACTCATTGCTATAAAATACCCAGACAGGCATACACAGGAAATAAATGACATTTTCCACTAAAGAAATACAGAGGTGGAAAAAAATTACCTGAATAAAGAATATTTTAAATGTGGGTTGTAGGTTTTTTCGGGCTGTATGGCCATGGTCTAGAGGCATTCTCTCCTGACATTTTGCCTGCATCTATGGCAAGCATCCTCAGAGGTAGTGAGGTCTGTTGGAACTAGGAAAAAGGGTTTATATATCTGTGGAATGACCAGGGTGGGACAAAGGACTCTTCTCTGCTGGAGATGGGGGTGTATGTTTCAACTGACCAACTTGATTCGCATATAATGGCCTGACAGTGCCTAGAGCAAACTTTTGTTGAGAGGTGATTAGATGTCCTTGTTTGTTTCCTCTATGTTGTTGTGCTGTTGTAATTTTAGAGTTTTTAAATACTGGTAGCCAGATTTTGTTCATTTTCATGTTTTTCTCCATCTAATTATATCTCAACAAAAGTTTGCTCTGTCAGGCCATTATATGCTAATCAAGGTGTTCAGTTGAAGCATTCACACCTAGCTCCAGCAGACAAGAGTCCTTTGTCTCACTCTGGTCATTCCACAGATATATAAACCCTTTTTCCTAGTTCCAACAGACCTCACTACCTCTGAGGATGCTTTCCATAGATGCAGGCGAAACGTCAGGAGAGAATGCCTCTAGACCATGGCCATACAATGCAGAAAAACCTACAACAACCCAGTGATTCCGGCCATGAAAGCCTTCGACAATGTTGTTGTTGTTCATTCGTTCAGTCGTCACCGACTCTTCATGACCTCATGGACCAGCCCACGCCAGAGCTCCCTGTCGGCTGTCACCACCCCCAGCTCCTTCAAGGTCAGTCCAGTCACTTCAAGGATGCCATCCATCCATCTTGCCCTTGGTCAGCTCCTCTTCCTTTTGCCTTCCACTTTCCCCAGCATAATTGTCTTCTCTAGGCCTTCGACAATACAATATTTTAAATATTGGGGAGGAAAGTTAGTAATGTCTCAAGAATCCTAGAGTTGGAAGAGACCTCCTGGGCCATCCAGTCCAACCCCTTGCCAGGAAGCAGGATAACTGCATTCAAAGCACCCCCGACAGATGGCCATCTGCTTAAAAGCCTCCAAAGAAAGAGCCTCCGCCACCAAGGAATAATGCTTTCCTGGCTCTTAGGTTTTAGCTGAGAGTGAAGACCCTTACAAGCAGTCATATAACCCAGAAAATCAAGGCAGGAAATCTCACAATATCTGCTTTGAACTGGGTTATCTGAGGTAACCCAGGTGGTCAGTTGAAACATTCACACCTAGCTCCAGCAGACAAGAGTCCTTTGTCTCACCCTGGTCATTCCACAGATATATAAACCCTTTTTCCTAGTTCCAACAGACCTCACTACCTCTGAGGATGCTTGCCATAGATGCAGGCAAAACGTCAGGAGAGAATGCCTCTAGACCATGGCAATACAGCCCGAAAAAACCTACAACAACCCAGTGATTCCGGCCATGAAAGCCTTCGACAATACATTATCCCCTGGTAAATCTCGTTCAGTCGTTTCCGACTCTTCGTGACCTCATGGACCAGCCCATGCCAGAGCTCCCTGTCGGCTGTCACCACCACCAGCTCCTTCAAGGTCAGTCCAGTCACTTCAAGGATGCCATCCATCCATCTTGCCCTTGGTCAGCCCCTCTTCCTTTTGCCTTCCACTTTCCCCAGCATAATTGTCTTCTCTAGGCCTTCGACAATACAATATTTTAAATATTGGGGAGGAAAGTTAGTAATGTCTCAAGAATCCTAGAGTTGGAAGAGACCTCCTGGGCCATCCAGTCCAACCCCTTGCCAGGAAGCAGGATAACTGCATTCAAAGCACCCCCGACAGATGGCCATCTGCTTAAAAGCCTCCAAAGAAAGAGCCTCCGCCACCAAGGAATAATGCTTTCCTGGCTCTTAGGTTTTAGCTGAGAGTGAAGACCCTTACAAGCAGTCATATAACCCAGAAAATCAAGGCAGGAAATCTCACAATATCTGCTTTGAACTGGGTTATCTGAGGTAACCCAGGTGGTCAGTTGAAACATTCACACCTAGCTCCAGCAGACAAGAGTCCTTTGTCTCACCCTGGTCATTCCACAGATATATAAACCCTTTTTCCTAGTTCCAACAGACCTCACTACCTCTGAGTATGTGGGATTTTATTTAGCTGTGTGGAAGGGGTCTGAAAAAAAGTTGCCCCAAGAAACATCTGTTCCTGGAAATGGCCATCAAACCAAGAAGAGGAGAAAGGGGAAGCTGAGAGTGCTCCTGAGCAGGTGCAGACAGCTGTGGAAAAAGCAAAGGGTTTGGGGAAAGGATCTGGGCCGCCAATTGGGCTAATTGCTCTCTTTTGGTTTTGTTTTCGGAATGGAAACGCTTTCGAGGGGGCAAGGAGCCCACCCATCCCCTGGTAAGGGGGGGGGGGGTTGCTTTTGTGTAAAAATAACCAACGTGGCTCCCAGGCTGTGCCTGAAAGACACAATAGCAAAGAGAAGGGAGTCCAATGCTTTGTATGGACCTCGGCTTGAGCCCACCGCCGCCCGCGCTCTTCCTCCTCCTCCCTTAGTTTTGGAAACAAAAGACTCCCCCCCCCCTCTTTGAATGGGAGATCCGCCTTACGTGGGGACCGCGCGGGCTCTGGGGCTGCTCCCACTCGCATCCGGGGAGGCGCCAGGGGCTCTCCATCCTCTCCACGCGGCTCTGGCGGTGCTGCATCCTTCCCTTGTGGGCTTCAGGAGCGGTGTGGCGGCGCCTCCATGGGTCCCCTTTCTCCACCTTAAGCCCGGCCCCCTCCCAAAGTCATTTTACAAACACAGATCTGACTCATTCGTGGACTCCTCCTGCGTAGCAACCGGCTTCTCCGCTTCAATCGCTTTCCCAGATGGAGAAGAGAATCACAGACTCAGAGGATCACTGAGGTGGAAGAGACCTCCTGGGCCATCCAGTCCAACCCTCTGCTAAGAAGTAGGACAATCACATTCAAAGAACCCCCGACAGATGGCCATCCAGCCTCTGTTAAAAGCCTCATAAGAAGGAGCTTCCACCACACCCCGGGGCAGAGAGTTCCACTGCTGAACAGCTCCTCACAGTTAGGAATTTCTTCCTAGGTGGAATCCCCTTTCCTGTAGTTTGAAGCTATTGTTCCAAGTCCTAGCTTCCAGGGCAGCAGGAAACAAACCTACTCTCTCTTCCCTATGACTTCCCTTCACATATTAATACATGGCTCGGTAATAGTATGATAGCTGGGTCCGGAAGCTCCGAGCATTACGGAGATGCCGCTTCACTCCTTTGGGAGGGAGCACTGTTTGCACAAGAGAGACTTAGCGAATGTAATCCAGGCTAGAGACAGATAATATAGAAGGAACATAAGAATTCTTTAATGGTAAAACCCTAACCCTTACACTAACCCTGAACCGTACCATAAGCCTAACCCCTTACCCAAATCCATACCTTAAACCATACCCTAACCCTAAACCGTACCCTAACCCTAACCCCCCTTTTTTTTGTCGTGTCAGGAGTGACTTGAGAAACCGCAAGTCGCTTCTGGTTTGAGAGAATTGGCCGTCTGCAAGGACATTGCCCAGGGGACGCCTGGATGATTTGATGTTTTTATCATCCTTGTGGGGGGCTTCTCTCATGTCCCCGCATGAGGAGCTGGAGCTGATAGAGGGAGCTCATCCGCCTCTCCCGGGATTCGAACCTGCGACCTGTCGGTCTTCAGTCCTGCCGGCACAGGGGTTTAACCCACTGCGCCACCGGGGGCTCCACCCTAACCCCTAACCCTAACCAGGCCTAACCCTGAACCATACCGTAAACCTAAGCCTAACTCCTTACCCAAACCCTAACCCTTACCCAACCCTAACCCCTTAACCAAACCCTTATCCTAATCCTTACCCAAACCCTAAACCTCACCCTAACACTAAACCGTATCCTAAACGTAACCCCTAACCCTAACCCTTACCCTATCCCTGAACCGTACTGTAAGCCTAAGCCTAACCCCTTACCCAAACACTTATCCTAATCCTTACCCAAACCTTACCCTAACCCTAAACCGTACCCTAAACGCAACCCCTAACCCTTACCCTAACTGTAACCCAAACCCTAAACCTTGCCCTAAGTGTCCCCTCCTTTCTATCCTTCCTTTGCTCTCCCCGTTCTCACTCCACCCCCCTTCCCTTATTCGCAGTCACCTTTGCAGCATCTCCGTAAGGCTCGGAGCTTCCGGACCCAGCTATCATACGATCACCCATGGCTCTCATCATGTCTTCTTTCAGCTTCCCTTCTGCAGGGAAAACATGCCCAGCTCTTTAAGCTGCTCCTCATAGAGCTTGTTCTCCAGACTCTTGAACATTTGAGTCACCCTCCTCTGGACACATTCCAGCTTGTCAACATCTCCCTTCAATTGTGTTGCCCAGAACTGGACACAGTATTCCAAATGTGGTCTGACCAAGGTGGAATATTGGGGTAGCATGACTTCCCTGGATCTAGACACTAGACTCCTATTTATGCAGGCCAAAATCACATTGGCTTTTTTAGCCACCGCATGACATTGTTGGCTCATGTTTAACGTGTTGTCCATGAAGACTCCCAAGATCTTTTTCACATGTACTGCTATCAAACCCACTCAACAATTGGGCAGAAAACCTACACACATGGATAGATACCTACATAGAAACTCCAACCATCACCCAAGTCAAAAAAGAAGCACCATTAAAGCCTTGGCAGACCGTGCAAAAAGAATCTGCGAACCCCACTTCCTCCAAGTTGAACTGAACCACCTAAACTGGGCTCTACAGGCCAATGGATACTCCACCTTAGACATCAGAAGAGCTGCAAGACCAAGAACAAGACACAAGAGTAAAGACAAAGATCCATCCAAATGAAAAGTGCTCTTACCATACATCAAGGGAACCCTAACCAACCCCTTTTAAGAGATATGCATGAATTTTCACAATGAAATTTATAGGATACAACATATGCTATGAAAACCTTTATTTATTTTTTTAACAGACAATCCCTCAAGTTACAAACAAGATAGGTTTTGTGTTCTTAATTTGAATTGGTTTGCAAGTTGGAAGAGGTACATTTTTTCTGTATAACTCCAGCCAAAAGGTATGTGCGATCGATAAAAAAAATAACCTCACAACCTCTGAGGATGCCTGCCATAGATGCAGGCAAAACGTCAAGAGAGCATGCTTGTAGAAATGGCCATATCTAGCCCAAAAAACCTACAACCACCCTGATAAAAAGTGTTTCAAAAGTTATTACAAAACTTTCATTTCTAAAGTGTTCCTAAAGTAATGAAAGTAACAAATTAAGGGTTCCCTTTCTCCCTTGGTTTTACAGCGATTGGGGTGAAACTTGCTAAAATGGTAGAACACATTTACCACGGTTGTTCCATCAAGTTTCAGAATGTTTCACTTATCCATGGATTTTTGGGGAATTTTCAAAGTTTTTATAAACAACATAAAAAACTACAAGAGCTATCTCCTTGAATTTTCAGTATAATGACACAAGATAACAGGGGATCCATTTTCTCAAGCTTTTAAAAGAGATAAACGACAGCTTTCAAGTGAATAACCATGATCTCCAAATAATAAATGAGCCTAGCTACATGCCCAGGTGGCAACATATTTGGATTATATATATGTTGCTTGTAGCATTATAGAGGACGCATACTGCTTAGCAAACACTTCATCACAGGAACTGTGATCTTCAAGGAAGATCAGGGTTGGAAATGTTGCAAGAATATGCTGTATGTTGTAAATACACACACAATGTTATTTTTCTGTTTGTTTATATTTTTTGTATTTCTGGTCTGTGACCAATATAAATAGAGCAATGGATCCAACCTGCAGGAAATGGATTGCACCTAAACATTAGGAAGAACTTCCACTGGTTTCCAACTGTTGGTCCTCTAGATGTTTTGGACTTCAGCTCCCACAATTCCTAACTGCTTGTAAGATGGCTGAGATTTCTGGGAGTTGGAGTCCAAAACAACTAGAGAACCAAAGGTTGGAACCACTGGTATAGGCTGTTCAATAGTGGAAGTGTATGGTGGAGTCTCCTTCTTGGGAGATTTTTAAACAGAGGATCCTGGTGGTCTCTTCTAACTTACTATGACTCTATGATTGATCCCAGCACAGTACCTGATGGGTGAGGATTTTCCTGAATGTAGACATAGTGACCTGTCAGCAGGAATAGGACATTCCAAGCATGACTGAATAGATAGGAGATCTGCAAACTGAATATGGAGTTGGCATCATTGCATGACACACTGAGACTGCCTTACCATGCTACACAGCTGTACAGATGCTAAAATAACTATAGAAGACTGAGGAGGTGAGTACCCTCAACTTTATGACCATTGAAAGTGTCAAAAAGCCCACCTGCCTATATATATCAGTTGTGCCTTGCCAAAAACTATTGATGTTTTTCTCCGGGTAGCTTCCTTATCAGAAATTATGCTTTCTCTAGAAAGGCACAACAAAGAGTCTTGTGCCAGGGCACCTTCTTCTTCTTATTGTTCTTATTGCTGTGGTTAACTTTATTTATGAGCTGTCTTTACTCCTAAAGTACAGCTGTGTAGCATGGACTCAAGGTGGCTTATACGTTCAAATAAAAATATTGCAGTTAAAACATTGCAGTTAAAACAAGGTGGCTTATACGTTCAAATAAAAATATTGCAGTTAAAACATTCAAAGTATTAGATTTATTCACATCAAAAACAATTTACATGAGACAACTAAAAATGAAAATCACCTTATATTGTGCATTTCAAACAACATAGCACCCACTTAAAATCTCTCTTTGATTGTCAGACCCCTTCTACACTGCCATATAAAATCCAGATTACCTGCTTTGAACTGGATCATTTGTCAGTGTAGACTCATATAATCCAGTTGAAAGCAAATAATGTGGATTGCCTGCTTTTATAAAGTAAAGATAAAGGTTTCTCTGATATTAAGTCTAGTCGTGTCCAGCTCCGGGGTTTGTGCTCATCTTTAATTCTAAGCTGAAGAGCCAGCATTGTCCGTAGACACCTCGAAGGTCATGTGGCCAGCATGACTGCATGGAGCACCGTTACCTTCCCGAAGAAGTGGTACTTATTGGTTTACACTTGCATGTTTTCAAACTGCTAGGTTGGCAGAAGTTGGGCCCAATAGCGGGAGCTTACCTTGATCCCTGGATTCGAACTGCCAACCTTTTGGTCAGCAAGTTCATCTGCTCTGTGGTTTAACCCGCTGTGGCACCAGGAGGCCTACCTGCTTTGATAATCTGGGTTATATGGTAGAGTAAAGGGGCCTGTATAAACCTATTTAGTTCTATGCTGCATGAAGTTGGGGAATGATCTGGAGTTTGGTCCAAACTCTGGAACAGGCCTGCACTTTTGGACAGTGTAGACAGCATGACCTAGGTCCAGTGCAGACAGGAATACTGTCCATATGGTCTGCTGCTGCCAGTCTGCTTTCTGTGAACTCATCAGCCCATGGAAAAGAGAATGGATTGGCTTTGTGTCACTGATGCTATTTCTGCAGGAGACTGCAGAGCTCCTGGAGATCCTATCTGTCACAGTTTCCCTATGCTAACATCAGCAGAGGTGCCCATGTAACCAAGGAGAAGAATGGGCAGCGCAGCAATAGCAACAAGAAGAGGTGACAGTACAGCAGTGCAGGACCAGTTTCCACTTGGCTGGACTGTGTAAACTCTGTCCCACCACTACCATGGGATGAGGATGGAATTTGTGGCTGTCTCCAGATCTGGTTTGGAGCATTAGTCTTCTGGACTGGCGGTAGATTAAGCAGCCAGTGTAGATAAGCTCTAAATGAAAATTCATTTAGCTAATTATTGCTGTCGGGGTGATTTGTAAATCCAGGAATGTGCCAGATGAGTCATTTATATGGCATTTTCCTCCTCTTTTGCGAGTATACAGAACTTTTGAATCAGATATTTAACATTCTCATGAAAAGGTCTATGGGTTTTGCTCTCATTTAACAATCCTTGATTTTTAGCAACCTGCACCTGCTTGATACAGAACTTAAATTTCCGAGCATTGCTATTATTATCCAGTTTTTGTTGGAAAGGGGTAATTTAATAGATGCTCTGAACTAGTAGAAAAATACAGCAGTGCTGTTCTATGATTAGGGATGTAGTTTGATGGAACAACACACAAGAGGTATAATGTGGCACTGGTCAGCATCCAACTTTCCAACAATCTGAGTGCTAAAAACAAAGAGATAAACACAGTCAACTATCATTTAGATTATATTTACTACCTCATCACACTACTGGAGCCCCCAGTGGCACAGTGGGTTAAACCCCTGTGCCAGCAGGACTGAAGACCGACAGGTCGCAGRTTCGAATCCAGGGAGGGCGCGGATGAGCTCCCTCTATCAGCTCCAGTTCCTCATGTGGGGACATGAGAGAAGCCTCCCATAAGGMTAGTAACACATCAAAACATCCRGGCGTCCCCTGGGCAATGTCCTTGCAGATGGCCAATTCTCTCACACCAGAAGTTTCTCAAGTTGCTCCTGACATGACCAAAAAAAGAAAATCACACTACTGAGGCCCAGGACCTCTTTGCCTGAGCAGTTTAAAGTCCCCTCCCTAAACTAYAAATCCCAACATTCTGCAGGAGACAGCAACCAGATTTAAAGTGGATCCGTGCTCTAATGTGATGAGCTCCATAATGTATACATGAATATTTGAATATAGTACAGCCTCTGTATCCACAKGGGATATGTTCCCAGTGTTCGAATGGAAATGGAAAACCCTTGAGGGTAGAAACCTCTATTGAAATGAAGGACTACTGGACTAAGAATACTATAGATCAYGCATAGGCAAACTTTATAACTTGGGGGCCACATGGCAGGCTGGAGGAGTGGGTGGGCTGGGAGGGAGGGTGTTCTTTCCAAGTCCCCACCCTGCCCTTTCCTCCCATTCCTCTTTTCTTTGGAGGCAGAAAGTGAAGGAAAGACAGGAAACGGCTGGATCCCCAAAGGGTTGGCCTTGGTCAGGATGAGATGGTGGATGGGAGAGGAAAAAGTGTATCCATTAGACCCCATATTGCCTACTTCTGATATATAATCCTAGAATCCTAGCATTGGAGGAAACCCTCAAGGGGCATCCAGTTCAACCCCCTGAAATGCAAGAAAACACAATCAAAGCACTCCCATGGACAGCCTCTGCGGAAAAGCCTCCATAGAAGGAGACTCCACCAAACTCTGAGGCTGCCTATGCCACTCTCCAACAGTTCTTACTCTCAGGAAGTTCTTCCTAATCTTTTCAGTCGAATCTCTTTCCCAGCCATTTGAAACCATTGCTTCCCTGTGCCCTGGTCTCTAGAGCAGCAGAAAGCCAGTTTTCCATTTCCTCCTCAATAGGACACCCTTTTATATCTTGAAACATAATTCTCATATTTCCTCTCTACCTTCTCTTCTCCCAGCTAAACATCCCCCAGGAGGAAAGGAGGAAGGAAAAAGAGAAGGAAGGAAGGGAGAGAATGAGGGAGGAAGAAAAGGATGGAAGAAAGGATGGAGGGGAAGGAGAGAAAAAAAGAGAAGGAAGGAATGACAAAAGGGAAGCAAGGAAGGGGAAAGAGAGGGAAGGAGGGAGGAAAGAGGGAACGAAGGAAGGAAGAAAGGGTGGAAGGGAAGGAAGGAGGGAGGAAGAAAGAGGGAGGTAAGGAAGGGAGGGAGGGAAGGAGGAAGGAAAGAGAGAAGGAAAGAAGGAAGGATAGATTGATGAGAGAAGAGAGCCTGAGAAAACAGCCCAAGGGGCCGCATCCGGCCCCCGGGCCTGGATTTGCCCATACCTGCTATAGAATCATGCTGGAGAAAATGCCCAGAAATGCCTTATTTTCTCAGATGTGTAGAAATGAAATTGTGAATACCTCTCCCATGGATACTGAGGTCATACCGCACAGTATTTGTAATCAATAATGACGATACTTATATAACTCAGTTTCTATGCTAGTTAACAAATGTACATATATGAATTTCTACAGAGATCAAAGACTCGCTTTTGTGGAAAAGCTTATCTTCAACAGACTGATCCTCTAGGAATCTACACTCTCTGCAGAGCTGGTTTGGGTATCTACTTGATTTGGTAAACATTTTGTCCCTAGTGATAATTCTAGGAAATTAGATTTTTTTTTCTCCTTTGGTTTAGGATGGCCTTTGAAATGAATTCATGCTTATATCAACCTCTGCAACAATAGTTTTCAGTGCAATATAACAACCCATCATTTTTTTCATGTGTTTCATATACATTTTAATGATGCACCGAAACTCTTTGGAAGAGGATTATGGTTCCTTACACAATCAACTGATTAAGTAAAATTATTGTTCCTATCTACCAAACTAACTGTAGGAATCTTGTTAAGAGAAGCTGATTTGGCAGCTCTATTACCAAGCCTAATAGTCTTAAGGTACAATTGGTCTACAGCTCCTTAAATGACATTCTTCCCTGTGTGAAACAGAAGCTCCCTCCTGTTTGGAAATTATTAGACCTCAGTTCTATCATCATATATGGGTTCTTCTTGTTCAGATTGATAAAAAGAAGGACAACATGCAAACAGTCTTGTATCACCTTAGAGACAAGAACAAAGGTTGTAGCATAAGTTTTTGTAGGCTAAGTCTACCTCCTCGGATGACGTATCACAGAAAAGCTTCATTTCCTTGTGCTCTTCAAGGAGGGTGGGGATGTGACCTTCAAAGAGTCCTTAGTCCTTAAGCTGGTGATTCAAGGCCAGAAAGTCCTTCTTCTTGTGTCTGGGTGCTTACTTACTTTACTTACTTACTTAGGTGATCCCTCATTGTCCGAGTAGGATAGTCTTCCAGGGTCAGTGTACTGGCTGTGGGTCCATAGGAGACTGTGGAGTCCTATTCGTGATCTGCATCTTCTCCTGCAGTGAGAGCATTGGTTTCCAGGTGGAAGGCAGTCCCGGTCGGGTTGGCTTGATGCACCTTCCTATTGGCACATTTCTCTCTTTTGCCTTCCATTCATGCCTCCTCAAATTCTGCAGCACTGCTGGTCACAACTGACCTCTAGCTGGAGTGCTCAAGGGCCAGAGCTTCCCAGTTCTCAGTTTCTATGCCAGAGTTTTTAAGGTTGGCTTTGAGCCCATCTTTAAATCTCTTTTCCTGTCCACCAACATTCTGTTTTCCAGAATGTCTGGGTGCAAAACCCAATGAATTAACACTTGTGAACTGACCTGTTATTTGTTGTCAAAGGTTTTCATGGCCATAGTCACTGGGTTGCTGTGAGTTTTCCGGGCTGTATGGCCATGTTCCAGAAGCATTATCTCCTGACATTTCACCCACATCTATGGCAGGCATCTTCAGAGATTGTGAGGTCTCAAAATCTCTGAGGACTCCTGCCATAGATGTGGGTGAAACATCAGGAGAGAATGCTTCTGGAACATGGCCATACATCTTGGAAAACTCACAGCAACTCAGTGACCTGTTCTTTCCCTTTCTGGAAGACTTGGTAATGCTATTATATTCCTGGGACAAAGAGGAAGGGGAAGCATGTGCGTGCAGTGCACACACACTCACACACTCTCAAATGAGATAAATACTTCAGTTTATCTTCTGCTTGCCTCGATATCACACAATCAGCATGAGTTGCAGCTGTTGGTTTATACAACACAGCCATGTAAAGTGGGGCAGCATAGAAAAAGCAGATGATGTGACATTTTGAAAAAGTTGTCCTTTTTATATTATTCCTGAGTCAAAGAGAAAATAAAAGAACAAGAAGGAATGAAAGGCAAATCCTCTCTCTGCATTTTCATGCTCAGGACCCTTCTGATGTAACAATCTTATGATCCGTGACTTTGAAAATGAAGAGATTTGCTGCTGAAACGTCAAACCGCTAAGGCAGAAAACTGTGTGTGACCTTTTGACTTCCTCTATAGTCTGATATAGATCTTTGCTTTGGGGAAAGATGGGGAAAAGTGAGTGCTTTTTTACTTAATGGGGTCAGAAAGGGTGTCACATGCCTCCACTGACTAGGGCAGAACTTGGAACACCCGTTTTTCTTGTTTGCAGCTCTACCACTTTTGTTCCTCCTTTCTCATTTGACATTGTTTGCAAGATTTCTCTCTTGGAGGCACTGTGTCCACCCTTTTTAACCCACTGAAGCCCAGAAGGCATTGGTAATAAACGAACCATGCATATTGGGGAATGTATTTATTTACCTTATTTATATCCTGCCTTCCTAAACCCCGAGGGGGACTCAAGGCAGCTTACAATCTCACCTCCACGGTGCCTTAAAACATACAACATCAGTTAAAATATAAGTTAAAAACTGAAACATACTAAACATAATAAAAATACATTTCAATGAAACACGTCATCCAGAATCGTAGTCTAAAGGCCAATCCATAGTTAAATCGCACATATTCCATACTAACATTCCTGCACTGCTCTATTTTTCAAATGCCTGCTCCCAGAGCCACGTTTTGACTCTCTTTCTAAACACTAATATGGAGGGGGCTGCCCTGATATCACTAGGGAGGGAGTTCCACAACCGAGGGGCTACCACTGTGAAGGCCCTGTTTCTCATCTCCACCAACCACGCTTGCGAAGAAGATCATCTGGAGAGGCCCTGCTCTCGATCCCACCATCATCGCAAATGCGAATGGTATTTATTTATTTATTTATCGTGTCAGGAGCAACCAAACATTTGTATTACATTTTTAACAAAACAAAAAAACAGACAGACAAAACACAAAGTTTGCAAGCTTGGTAGTTGATTAAATGTCCTTTGACCAGTATCTGGCCACTTGGAGTGCCTCTGGTGTTGCCGCAAGGAGGTCCCTCCATTGTGCATGTGGCAGGGCTCAGGGTACATTGCAGCAGGTGGTCAGTGGTTTGCTCTTCTCCACACTCGCATGTCGTGGATTCCACTTTGTAGCCCCATTTCTTAAGATTGGCTCTGCGTCTCGTGCTGCCAGAACGCAGTCTGTTCAGCACCTTCCAAGTCGCCCAGTTTTCTGTGTGCACAGGAGGGAGTCTCTAATTTGGTATCAGCCATTGATTGACGTTCTGGGTTTGAGCCTGCCACTTTTGGACTCTCACTTGCTGGGGTGTTCCAGCGAGTGCCTCTGTAGATCTTAGAAAACTATTTCTTGATTTAAGTCATTGACGTGCTGGCTGATACCCAAACAAACGCGACTGGTGGGAGCGAAGGACAAGGCCTTCTCAGCAGTGGCCCCCCGCCTGTGGAACGCTCTCCCCAGAGACTCCTGGATTGGCCACCTCCCTCCTGTCTTTTAGAAGGAAAATCAAGACCTGGTTGTGGGACCAAACGTTTGATCAGTGAGCAGCAAGTGAAAGAAGATTTTAACAAGTTATGGCAATGATTTGACCCAGACTGGTTTTTGGATTTTGATTTTTAATAGGCGTGTGTTAATCAATTGTTTTAATTACTGTTTTTATATTTTTTAATATTTTAAATGTACTGTTGATTGATTGATTGTTTATGATGATGGCACTGTATGGTGCTTTTGTGAGGCCGCCCTGAGTCCTCCTCAGGGGTGAGAAGGGCGGGGTATAAATATAGGAAATAAAATAAAATAAAATAAACTAATTTGGAAATGGTATTTAACACCGAGAAGGTTGAACATTATAAATAAGAACAATAATGAAGAATGTTGGTGAGGATGCCAAGAAATTGGAACCTACATGCATATGTGGTGGGACTGCAAATATGCAAAAGATTTTTGGGAATTTGTTATAACAGAAATAGAAAATATTATGGATATAAAAATTAGGAGGAACCCAGTAGAAATATTACTAGTGAATGTAAATAAAAGAGAGGGAAATGTATAGTATATGTCTATATAACTGTATTTTCTCTTCTCAAATAAAAATTTGATAAAAAAGAAAGAACCCCCCCCCCAAAACCCCAAAATTAAAATAAAATAAAATAATAAATAAATAAATAAGTTGGGACCAGGAGCAGGGCCTTCCCAGACAATCTTTATCTCCGAAATGGTTCAAAGGGGCTGGGCCAGAACAATTTAGGGCTTTATAGGTTAAAGTCAGCACTTTGAATTGTGTTCAGTAGCAGATTGGCAGCCAGTGGAGCTGATGCAACAGGGGGTGGTATGCTCCCTGGCTGCTGCCCACTGGACCAATTGTAGCTACTGAGCAGTCTTCAAAGGCAACCCCACATAGATTGTGTTGCAGTAATCTACACGAGATGTAACAAGAGCATGGACCACCGTGGCCACCATATTCAGTCCTCAGAAGACAAAGTATGCCATGGAGACAGCTTGAGGTATGATATGTTCAGATGAACTGTATCAAAGTTCCTGGTCTCACAGAGCTCTGAAACCATGCTCAGTATCAGTTACTTTGTTCTGTGCTTTTAGCCATTTCCTGATCATGATACCCTAAGGCAAATCTGTCATAGAGTTTTCTTGGAAATATTTATCCAGAGGGTTTTTTTTTGCCTCTGCGACTGATTGAGTTTAACTCACCCAAGATCACTCAGGGAGTTTCCATGGCTGAGTGGGTATTTACAATCTGCTCTCACGTTTGACTCACAAACAATACTTCTTCTCCATGTTGGGTAGTCTTAATCAGGAGTGACCAGGTATGATTGGAAGTATCATTTCATTCAATCCAGTGTCCTCAGGGTGAAACATCTCTGTCAGGGGATGTCTTAAAGAAGAGGAAGCATAATGCAGTATTGTGTCCAGCCAAACAGAGAAGGAATGAGCCAAAAATACAATCCTATTTTAAGCCAAAGAAAACAGAAACGGTGCCATGATGTTTCATGAGGAAGTGGCTGGCAGCTGCCCTCTCAGGCTCACAGAGGGATGGATTCGAAACTCACAAGCATCAGGTCTGAACCACATCTGTATCCCAAAACTCATAAAGGACAAGTGAGTACAACCACAGCAGTAATGGGCATTAGTGAATACTTGAGGAGGAGGAGAATAGCAGTGAATGGAAGGAGAGGTAGAAGCCATACTTAGCAGATTGTACATTTTCTGTTTGGATATGGGAAGAACTAAAATGGAGTGGGGAGATGTCTAAGAATTACATTTTCTGGTTGAGTTGCATTTCCCCCATTACTGTAACTGGGCTCATGAGACCATTTCAAAATTGAGAATCATACCACAGACTGGAAAGATTGCTTGTTCCTAATATATTGAGTTGTACCAGTGGCAGCTGATGGCTGAAGTACACCAGCTCCAAGTAGAACTACAACTCCCAGCAGCCTCTCTTGGCTGGAGTTGGAAACCCACTCCAAGTTTCGAATGGGCTTGAAGGAGCTATCCAAGGTACCAAATCTAGTTGAGAAGTAAAATTCAGCACCTTGGATGGCTCTTTTTAATCTATATAAATAAAAAAATGTAATGTTCATTTGTGGGATTAACCTAACTCAAAAACCACTGAATGAATTGCCACCAAATTTGGACATGATACACTAACCCAAGGAGTGACATCACTCAAAAAATGATTTTGTCATTTGGGATTTGTAGTTGCTGTTCACCTACAATCTAAGAGCATTCAGAACCCCACCAATGACGGAACTGAACCAAACTTGGCACATAGGACTCCCACAACCAAAAGAAAACACTAGAAGGGTTTGGTGAGCATTGACCTTGAGTTTGGGAGTTGTAGTTCACCTACATCCAGAGAGCACTGTGGACTCAAACAATGATGGATCTGGACCAAACTTGTCATGAATACTTCATATGCCCAAATATGAACACAGATGGAGTTTGGGAAAAATAGACCTTGACATTTGGGAGTTGTAGTTACTGGGGATTTATAGTTCACCTACAATCAAAGAGCATTCTGAACCCACCAACGATATAATTGGGCCAAACCTCCTACACGGAACTCCCATGACCAACAGAAAATACTGTGTCTTTGGTGACCACTCTGACACCCCCTCATGACCCATCCGGGGTCCCCAAGTTGAGAAATGCTGCCTTAAGGCCATCCAGTCCATCTCCCTTCACCAGGGCAAGAAAACATAATCAAAGCCCTCCTGACAAAGAGACATTCAGACATAGATATAGATAGATATATATGATTCACACACACATACATAGATATAATATCATAGATTTGAAAGGGACCCCTAAAGAAGGACAATATATGTTGCATGTTCCAGAGCAGGCAAACCAGACAATCTTCACATCAACATTGACAAAGAGACAACAAGGAATACTGTTTACCCATAAGCATAAAGAAATTACATATTTTAGAAACCAACACTTTCTCATGATTTTATTTTCTCCTTTCTCCTGAAACGTCAGGAGAAATGCCTCGAGAACATGGCCATATAACCCGAAAAAACCCACAAGAACCTAGTGATTCCAGCCATGAAAGCCTTCGACAATACATTAAACAAAAAGTACTGTTTATCCACAAGCATAAAGAAATTACTTATATTATAAACCAACACTTTCTCATTACTTTATTTTCCAGATCAGCAGACTGGGCCACCGCAACGCATGGCAGGGGATGGCTAGTTTTCAGATAAATCCAGGGGGAAGATTTGCTTGCTGACACTGGATCACACCATTTTGAAATTTTTATTTCTCTGTCTTTACCCAAAGAACCTCTTCAGCACTTCACCCCTTACTTGTAAAAGTTTCATTTGGGAAGAAAAACTGACTTTACAACAGTGTGGAAGCACTTCTCTGAGGTAGGCCTTCCTTCTAGACAACACCACTGCATTATTTATTTACTGTATTTATACCCTGCCCTTCTCACCCTGAGGGGAACTCAAAGCGGCGTACATTGGGACCAATGGATTTTCCTTTTCCTCCAGGACAGAGCTTTCATTAGTGTGTCAGTTGCACTGTGTAGATGTGTCGTACGGACTTAATGAGAAATGACAAAAATCTTGATAATACATGTTATTATATTACAAATGATATATATTTAAAATATTAATGAAAGGTTTGTGTGAGATATGTTTTGTCACCATACATTTCATTAGCACAATGTATGTATCTGGCTGTATCTATTATAAGGGGTTGGTTTAACCTGCAGTTTGCTAGTAAAACTGGATTACTGTGTTGCGAAATGATGCTTGTCTAAAATGTGTATTGCCAGCATGAAATGTCTGGAAATCTCAGCTCTAGAACATTCGTGGCTGTTGGTTGTTAAAGTAAAGGTGAGTGGCCTAAAGCAAACTGCCAATCCCAATTACAATAGAATAGAATAGAAGCTCCATGGCACTCCATGCAGTCATGCTGGCCACATGACCTTGGAGGTGTCTATGGACAACGCTGGCTCTTTGGCTTAGAAATGGAGATGAGCACCACACCCCAGAGTCAGACATGACTGGACTTAATGTCAGGGGACAACCTTTACCTTTTAGAATAGAATAGACTTCCTGATTCAATGGCTAAATAATGCGTTTTAGCAATTTGAGCATTGAACTATGACTCAGGGTTCAAATCTCTGCTCAGCCATAGAAATGCAGTGAGTGAAACTGGGGCAAGTCACACACCCCCTGAACAGATCTTGCAACAAAAAAAAAGCTTGTGACAGGTTTGGTTTGGGGTGAACATAAGCTGGAAATATCTTGAAGGTGCACAACAACAACAACAACGCGAAGACTAGGTCAAATCTCATTGATTCATTGTTTATAATCTGACATGTCTTTAGCCCACAATTTTTCAACCTACTCGCTCTCTATTTTTTCCTGCCTCATTGTGAACACAAAAACCACTAAAGTGAAAAATATAGCTCTTGCCTCATGTAGGCTGAAGTAAAGCATTCATCATTATAATCAGCAGACATTTGCGTCAAGTGAAAACCCAAATTCATTCGTACGTAATGAATTGAATTAGGAAATACTCTTTCAACTCAGGTTACTTGAGGCTCATTTGCAGGAGCTGGTGGTGCCCATGTGTAACACACAACCCTGTCATTTATTAGAGCCCGTTCTGCTAAACCAGCACATTGCTGACAAGGGGAACGAAGAAAATTGCTCAGCTAATTGGGGAAACCTTTGGGCAACAGCTGAATCTACAAGATACCTAGAAATACCTTGACACAATGGAGTATAAGGCAGTTTATAAATTGTAAAGACCTCCTTTACAATGGCTTTTTTAACAATTAATTTTTAAATAGTGAAACCCTTACACCAACCCCTTCCTGTGCATTGAATGATTTTATCCTGGCTGGAATTTAAGGTACACAGCAAACAGACGAACAGACGACAGGTATGCCCAACTACCACAATGAAGGCAAGGGTAGCCTGATATAGATATAACATCCCTGTTAGGGGCACATTCATTTTTTGCACCTCAAGCTTTAACTGGTATCATTCAAAGATTGATTTATTATTTATTTATTTACCATATTTATATACCACCCCTCTCAGCCCGAAGGCGACTCGAGGCAGTTTACAGTTGGCAGTCAATGCCTCCAAACAACAGTTAAAAACATTGCATATAATATAAACCATATAAAAACAAGAAAAACCATAAAACACAAGTCCTTAGTGTCTCATCACTAAAATCATTTTTCTGTCACATCGTCCAATCGTTCCATTAATCTCAATTAGTCTGTTACACTATGTCTGCAAATGCCTGCTCAAACAGCCAGGTTTTGACTCTCTTTCAAAATGTTAGGAGGGAGGGGGCCAATTTAATATCCCTAGGGAGGGTTTCCATAGCCGAGGGGCCACCGCTGAGAAGACCCTGTCTCTCGTTCACGCCAATCGCATCTGCGAAGGGGGCAGGACCGACAGCAGGGCCTCTCCAGACGATCTTAAGCACTGAGATGGTTCATAGGGAGATATGCGTTTGGACAGGTATTTATTTATTTACTATATTTCTATACTGCCCTTCTCAGCTTGAGGGCGACTCAGGGCGGTTTACAAAACCGGCACAATTCGATGCCACAATAATATATAACAGTTAAAACATATAAACATCCATAAAATTCCATAAACAATAAAATCAATCAAACATAAAAACATAAATCCACCGTATCTAATTTCCAGAATCTTTATCTGATTGCAATTGTCCAGGTAAACTGGATTGGAACTGTTTAAGACTCAAGGCAGCATTTAGATTGGACATGACACAATTAGTGTATTGAGATGGAGAAATAAATATGCATCTAATTCAAAAAGGGTCATCCAGATCCATGGGGTCTGGATGAACATCACAAGGCAGATGTTAGGGATCATCCAAGCTGTGCGGAACTTCATTTGGCAAATCTATCTTCTTTGTTGGAAAGGATAATTGTGGGTTGCTCACTATAAATACATTTTAATCTGTGATTGAGAGCAAAGGGCATATTATTTTCTGCCCTTTCTTCTTTGTGTTTGATTTTTCAAAACTATTTAGGATTTTTAAATCCTGTTATGATATGGAAATAAAGAGTAAACAAGAAAAAAATTATAATCTTTCCCATTTACAGGAATGAGAATGAAAAATTGTAATAATGCTTAACCAATTCCAATATTTTAATGATAATCTTTATAATGTGTTGTTGAAGGCTTTCATGGTCGGAATTCCTGGGTTGCTGTGAGTTTTCCGGGCTGTATGGCCATGTTCCAGAAGCATTCTCTTTTGATGCTTCGCCCACATCTATGACAGGCTTCCTCAGTGGTTGTGAGGTCTGTTGGAAACTAGGCAAGTGGGGTTTATATATCTGTTGAATGTTCAGGGTGAGAAAAAGAACTCCTTTCTGTTTGAGGCAAGTGTGGAAGTTGCAACTAGCCACCTTGATTAGCATTGAATGGCCTTGCAGCTTCAAAGCCTGGCTCCTTCCGCATACTATGCAGCTGTCGACAAGTATACATAGGGGCCACCAAATTCAGTGCCCCAAAACAAATCAAGAAACATGAAAGGCACTGCAGACTAAGTCAACCAGAGAAGTCAGCCATAGCAGAGCACCTGATGAACCAACCTGGACGCAGCATATTATCTGAGAACACAGAAGTTCTGGACTACTCTTACAACCACCACCTCAGACTACACAAAGAAGCTTTTGAAGTCCACAAGCATGTGGGCAATTTTAACAGAAAGGAGGAAACTATGAAAACGAACAAAATCTGGCTAACAGTATTTAAAAAAACTCTCAAATCAGGACAGTAAATAAAAAGCAACACTAAAAAACAGGGGAATTCCAGACAGGAAACAATCAGGGCCAGCTAACACCTCCCAGCAATGGATTCCCCAATTTATTATTTATTTACTTCATTTATATACCGCTTTTCTCAGCCCTTGGGCAACTCAAAGCAGGAAGCCTCAAGGCTTTCAAGCTACAAGGCTATTAAATGCTAATCAAGGTGGCCAATTGAAACATTCACACTTGCTCCAAACAGACAAGAGTTGTTTCTCCCACCTTGGACACTCCACAGATGACACACACACCCCACTTGCCAACAAACCTCACAACCTCTGAGAATGTCTGCTATAGATGTGGGCAAAACATCAGGAAAGAATGCTTCTGGAACATGGCCATACAGCCCAGAAAACTCACAGTAACCCAATCTATATAATATTTCTTGAGCTTGATAAGATGGTTCAAAAACTCTCATAATTAGCATGACAGCCCTTTAATGTCGGACAGTATTATCTATTCTGTCTAGCAACCGAGAAAAAAATTCTGGGCGAAAAACTCAGCTAGCTTTCCTAAAGCTTGAATTTGGTAGAATGATTTGTAAATGGAATGAGATGGCATGGCAGCCCTGCTCTTCTTGTAGGCTGCCGTGCATATTATGGGAATGGGAAATATCTATGGTGGGTGTGTAGGCAGTATGGAGAATGAGAGAGAAGAAATCTGTGATGTGCTAGAATTTTGGTGCAAGAATAGTAAAGATACAAAGTCAAGGGTATCCTAGAGCCAAAACCTGAGATAATAGCCCCTGACATAGTCATGGGAGTGGCTCCTTCTGATGTCATTACGCATGGTACAATGAACATGCTATATTAAGCATTCACCACAGCTGTTTAAAACACATTTTCCAAATAAAGCACACAAAATTATCTGTTTGGAAAGGAAGTGTTCCAATTCCTGCACTGAACAGAGAAAAATTAGTTTCATCTGCCCAGTTTCGTTCTTAATCACTTTGAAAGCAGTTTGGTTTATGAACTCACAGGAACTATAGCCCAGCCAACAAAAGCTTTCTCCTCTCTGCTTTAAACACCCCCCAAGCTAATGTTGTAGTCAAATCAAAGACATGTTTCCAATCCCCACCTGCCAGGTTTGCAAACTTTATTTTTAAGGCATTTTTGTGTGTCAGGAGCAACTTGAAGAACTGCAAGTCACTTCTGGTGTGAGAGAATTGGCTGTCTGCAAGGATGTTGCCCAGGGATACCCAGATGTTTGATGTTTATCATCCTTGTGTGAGGCTTCTCTCGTGTCCCTGCATGGGGAGCTGGAGCTGACAGAGGGAGCTCATCCGCACTCTCCCCAGATTCAAACCTCCAACGTGTAGTCTTCAGTCCTGCCAGCACAAGGGTTTAACCCATTGCACCACCATTACCATATTCTAGTTCCTGAAACACAGCTGCTAATTTGTATAGGTTTCTTGGCATAGTTTGCACATTGTTGTAGTTGTTTCTATTGATATATTTTGGCACTGGTGTTCTTTTTAATAGTTAAAATTAGTCACAGAGTGGTAATAGAGTAACATTTCAAGTGTTGGGTTTGGAAGAGGAGAGTCTCGCGTTCAAATAGTTGCTTGGGCTTGAATGATCCCACCTGTGAACTATAATGTCTCAGCAAATCCATCTTTTTGATTCTTGTTGTTGCCAATTGCCACCAACTTGACTTCGATTTATGGCAGCCCATGAATAAGAGACCTCCAAATCTCCCTGCTCAGGTCTCAAGGAGTAAGGGTTGAGTAAGGGTTGTGGCTTACTTGATTGAGTCTATCTGGCTGGAATTCAGTCTTCCTCTTTTCTTCTTTCTACTTTGACACCACTTTAACTGCTATGACTCATGGAATCATAGAAATAGTAGTTTTAAAAGGCCTTTAGCTTTCTTTGCCAAAGAGTGTTGGTGTCTTACCAAGCCACAACTCTCAGGATTCCATAGCATTGTGCCATGGCAAATAAAGTGGTTTCAAACTGCATTAAGTTGACAGTGTAGATGTAGTATTAGTATCCTCCAGGACACTACACTTGGAGGACCATCATCCTCGGACTACGAGGGATCGCCTAAGTCAAAGACTATTAGTATCTCTCTACACTTGAGGATCTTGTATAGTTCCATCATAGCTCCCCTTCCAAGCCCTAGTTTCTGACCCCATCTACACTGCAATATAATGCAGTTTGAAACTGAATTATATGATCGGTATAGACTCATATAATGCAATTCAATACAGTGTACAGTGTTGCCTCACTTATTGTGGGTGTTACGTTCCAGGACCACTCACGAAAAGTAAAAATCCACGAAGTAGGGATGCTCTCTCTCTCTCTCTCTCTCTCTCTCTCTCTCTATATATATATATATATATATATTTACAATCTCACATCGGCAAGTAGCCTCTCAAGTGGCTGCTGCGCAAGTCCTGCTTTAGTTTTTGGTGTGTATTCAACCTCTGAGTATATCCTGACACCCTTTTCTTTTTAGGGAGCTTGGCACCTCTCCCGCCTTTCTTTCCCTGCCCTGGGTTGGTCTCATGATGTCATAAGGATCCCTCCTCCTCCCTCCCTCCCACTTGGATGTCCTCACCTGGAACTGAACTGGGCTCACCCCTTCTTCCTTCCTTCCTTCCTTCCTTCCTTCCTTCCTTCCTTCCTTCCTTCCTTCCTTCCTTCTTCCCTTACCTTCCCTTCCTTTCCCTTCCTTCCCTTCCTTCCTTCCCTTCCTTCCCTTCCTTCTTCCCTTCCTCCCTCCCTCCCTTCCTTCTCCTGCTTTTAACCCAGAAGGCCTCCCATCTGCAGGGGAGATTGAGGAAGAGGAGAAGGAGGAAGCAGGTGAGGAGGAGGAGTAGGGCGAGTGGGGCGCCTGCAGGAGGTGGCTTCCCAATCTGGCATCTCCCATGATGTGCATGGCTCCAGTGTAAATATAAACATTACTGTATTTATTGAAAAACCACGAAACAGTGAGTTCACGAAAAGTGAACCATGAAGTAACGAGGAAACACTGTACTTCATTATATGAACATACACTGACCATAATACAAATTCAAACTGCATTATATGGGAGTGTAGATTGGGCGCTCTTCTAATTTCTTGAATGTGGTTTTCATTCTGCTTAATGAATGTAATATCATGAACTAGTTCAATCATCTGCTTCAAAATACATAAATCATCTGTGGTCATTATTTTTGTTTTCTTAAGGTCCAACTGTAAATGGCTTTGGTACTTTCTTCACATTCTTCAGGAATTGTTCCAAGTTTTTGCTATTTTCTGCTAGTAGTATGGCATATTCTGAATTTCTTACAATGTTAATGTTCCTTCCTCCAATTTTCTTGCCTCTTTCTTCTGAGTTCAAACCTGTTTACATAAGACATATTCAGCATATAAGTTAAAAAGAAAGCCTGATAGAGTGCAGACTTGTCTGACCCACTTGCCAATTAGAAAACATCCAATTTCCTTGTGTTCTGTCCTAAAAAGAGCCTCTTGTCCTGAGTACAGATTATGGATCAGGCCAAAATTAATTTCTGTCTCACCCATTTCTTTAAGAGTGATGCATAGTTTTTTTTCTTTATCAAAGGTATTGCTGTTTATCAAGTGCAAACTGATTTTCTTTGGTACACTCTCATAAACCAATGTATGTTTGCAATATGATCCCTATTGTCTCCTTCTTTCCTAAACACTACTTGAACATCAGGACATTTCTCACTCTGTATATGGTGTGAGAAAGCATTTGAGCATCACTTTGCTTGTATGGGAAATAAATGCAATGCACCTGTCACTACTGCAATCTTTGTTGTCCCCTTTCTTGCGGATTGGAATATATAATATGAGATGTTTCCATTTTTTATTTTCCATATTTTAGTTAGAACTAGAGTAGATTTTTTCTCTACTCTGAAGCAGCTCTATTGGTATGCCATCTTTTCGTGGACTTTACCCCAGCAGTTTTCATTCAAACCATCTAGAAAATAAATGCTTCACGAGCTTCTTCTTGAAGGCATATGATTGGTATGTGTTTCTGGAACTAATGTACTATTACATGTAGTGATAATATATTAGATCTGATGGTTGGATGTAGGAACGTGTTTGGTTTCTCATGCATTATTTATGGAATTCAAGGCAGCATATATCATCCTTCCTACTTTACCCTCATTACAATGATTGATCCAGGATCATGCTGTGAGTTTCATTACTGAGTGGGGATTGGATTCTGGGTTGCCTCATAATTAGACCAACATTCTAACTACCACAATGCTAACTAAAATCAAGCCTTTCAGGGCTGCAAGCACTACCTCCTTGGAAGAAGTGCGGAAATCAATAAGCAGGAAAAGTATGTGATTGTTTTTGAATGCAGACTTTAGTTTTTTTGCACACAATGGATTCTTCAGACTTTCATCAACAACAGATCTACAGAAAACGCACTGCATAGAAAATGGCCTAGAAGTTACAAAAGCATGAAGACCAACTACATTAGTTGGGACACCACTGCTCACCCCCAATTGTTTTGGTATCTAGATATTGCTGTGGTATTCAGATATCACAAAATATTGGCTGGAATCCAATTGTTAGTACACATTAGAATCATTCAGTTGAATCAAGGGAACATGGCATGCTATCATTTATATAAATTCTACTGTTTGGGAGTAATAACGAACTCTAGGTTCTTGTGTCCAATATGTTCATCTAGATCAGTGGTTCCCAACCTGTTTTTGACCAGGGACCATTAGACAGGGATCACTTGACCAAGGACCATTTTGACCAGGGACCACTTTGACCAGGGACCACTCTCCAACATTAGTACCAAAAGAGTTACAAATCAGTTTTTGGTCAACTTTAGATTCAGTTTGGTTATTTGGGGTGCTGATTCAGAAAACTGCATTGGATAGACCACATCAGCTCTAGTTTCTGATACAGAACATATGCCATCCAGTAGTCACCATCTGCTCGCCTACAGAAAACCATATTTAATAATCTAGAGCTGATGTGGTAGTAGTAATCTTTCATGGGTAGTCAGCCTCTCCCCTCCCAACATCTCCATTAGCTCATTACTATAAGAGGGTTTTGTTAGACCAGTCACTCTTGTTGCTGTGTGATTTTGAGGCAACAGTGTAGTAATGGTGAGGCTATGGACCATATTTTTGTTCTTGTGGACCACTGGTGGTCCACGGACCACAGGTTGGGAAACACCGATTTAGATAAATGTAATATAATTACACTATGTAACACATTTTTTGTTCCTGAGTTATAAATGTCATTTCCTAATGAGTTCTATCATAAAAATATGGGAAACATTTTTTAAACTGCAAAAACTTTGTTTGAATGAGATATCCAGCTGCACATTTTGCTATGGTTTTTCAATTAATATCTCTTTGAATCTCAACCAATTCAACATATTTTGTGGCAGCCATAAAAATGAAGTTTCTGGAGTATAAGAGTGTTCCCTCACTTATTGTGGGTGTTACATTCCAGGACCACCCACGAAAAGTGAAAATCTGAGAAGTGGGGATGATATATATATCTATATCTACATGTACATATACATATACATATACACATATACATAGCATTCCGAGGGTGAGGGAGAGCGAGGAGACATTTAAAGGTTTCGTGCACCTTTTTCTTTTGCTAGCTATAAGGAAGGGGCTATAAGGCCGTGATTTACATACTGCTTTGTATCTCCTTTTAAATGATTGGCTGCCTCTCTCCTGGGTGTGTGTGTATGTGTGTGAAACTCCTTTCCACACTCCATCATTGCCAGGAGGAGTTGCAAAACATCAAGTCTGTGAAAAGTGAACCACAAAGTAGTGAGGGAACACTGTACTTTCAAAGTAAGTTATACACAATTAAACAGAAATAATATTTCAAACCAGGAACATATTTTTTCCAAATTTTGTTACATAGTGTTATCAAACCACTCTCAAGGCTGATGGTGATTTAAGTAGAAGGGCCCCTACACTGCTGAAGAGCCATACATATTTGGTTGTGGCAGGAACAACTTTATGAGAATGCTTTTGAGAAAGCCAATCCCTATGAAGAGAAAGAAGCTGAAAACTAAACTAGTAATGCCAATTACAAAGGAATGGGAATGAGGAGCGTATGGCTCAAATAATGAAAACATCAGACAAAAAGAAAGGAACCTTTGTGCCTGACCAGCATGTGACTAGATATGTACAACACAAGGTCTTTGTATGATAGCTTGCTTGCAATAAACTAGACGTGTGGCAGAATTCAATGTTTATTTCTCCTTAATCTTCCTCTCTCCCTTTAAAAAGAAAAACAGTCTTGGAATGTGATTATCATGACTGGCAGAGGATACTTAACCCTTTCCCCTCCTTCTATTTGTGCAAATGCAATGTGTCTCAGACACTCAGTTCCCCTTTTACCCTAATGGGGAGAAAATAAGGTCAGGATGGCTGTTTTCAAACAGAGAAATGCTAGAAGAGGTCTGTAGAGACACAGCCACTGATGGGTACAAGCTTCAAGTTGCATTTCCTACCCTCCATGCTTGTTTGTTGGATTTGTATCCCAATTTTCTATTTAAAATATCCTTTATTTGGGTCATTTTTTCCACCGCTGTATTTTTTTAGTGGAAAATACCATTTATTTCCTGTGTATTCCTGCCTGGGTATTTCATAGCAATGAGTTATTTTATTATAGTGCTGTCCAGACATCCATTTGGGGACGTTTTCCACAACTTTCCGTGGATCTGTTAAACTGCATATAATTGCAAACACTGTCGAAGTGAAGGACTTCTGGTCCAAGGAGACAATAGAATTGCGTTGAAGAAGTCAAGGCGCACTGTCAAATTAACGGAGTTTGACACCACAGTAACTACTAAACTTGAGGCTATGGAGTCCTGGGATTTGTTGTTTGGTGAGGCACAGAAGAAGGACAGATAATAATAATAATAATAATAATAATAATAATAATAATAATAATAATAACAACAACAACAACAAACAAACAACAACAACAACATCCAGCTTATATATCTCGTTTGCTGTGACATACTGTGTTTTTGTGTCAATAATAATAATAATAACAAAGACTCACAAGCCAGTAAAGGTGGTCCCAGTGGTGATTGGCACACTGGGTGCAGTGCCTAAAGACCTTGGCCTGCACTTAAACACATTCGGTGCTGACAAAATTACCATCTGCCAGCTGCAAAAGGCCACCTTACTGGGATCTGCACACATTATTCGCCGATACATCACACAGTCCTAGACACTTGGGAAGTGTCCGAGGTGTGATCCAATACAACAGCCAGCAGAGTGATCTTGTTGCTGTGGACTCATCTTGTTGTGTTTCATATTAATAATAATAATAATAATAATAATAATAATAATAATAATAATAATAATATGATTTGAAGAAAACAACTTATGGGAGATAATTTATGAAGCACAGAGTAAGCACTGATAGGGAAGGTGTTGAAGGGCAATAGCTACAGAGCTGAAAATGCTGCTTCCTAGTATTTGCCACCTGAGGCAAAATTCTCTCTAATGGGAGATTTAACCTTGCCTTGAGATTTCTAGAACAACCCACGTCATAAACATTCTTGGAATGCAACTGGCTTTTCATAGATAGGGCAAATGTTAGTGGAGCTAATGTAGAGTATGCAGAGAAGAAAAGATAAATGCAGGACAAATGGGCCCAAGAGATCAGCAAATGAAAAGAGTGCCTTATTGTTTTCCTTTGATAACCTTTTCCCTCCCCTTTCTTCTCCTTCATTTCACTTGCTGTTTAGCAAAGAATAATGTTTTCCATAATAAATGCAATCAGCAGACCAGTACAAGCTGTTTTCTTTGCAGGACAGAATTGAAACAGCTGGAAACCTGTTATCTTTAGCTGTAAATGCAACAAAGTCCAGAAGAAAGAAGTGAAGGTCAAGATGTACTGAACAAGGAAACATATATATGTAGCATGCATAAAATGGAAACGCATTTCTGTTGCACACAAATCATAATAAAAGAAGACAAGAAGATGATAGTGGAAGAAATTTTTAAAAGTGAAAAGAGATAATTAGAAATAACCAACCAGCAGATCATAAAATGAAAATAAAGCGACAAGAAACTATCTGGGCATAAACGTCAAGCAAAGATAACAGATATCAACATAGCTGTCATTGCAAAGCTGATGAATGAACGAATGAATGAACAAATGAAACTCTATTTCTAGCTCACTCTATCTCTTTGAAGGGACTCAGGGTGGCTCACAACAAAATTCACAGTGGCAAACATTCAGTGCCAACAATAATATATAAACAAATAAAAAACAACTGAATAAATTATAGAATAACAAATTATTCTATAATGGAATTCTCTCCTCAATGAGGTTAGGTCTGCCCTTCCCTCCTGACCTTCAGGAAGAAACTGAAATCTTGGCTTTGGATTCAGGCATTCGCAGATTGATGGATTGAACCAGTAAAGACTAAGAGTTGTTGGACCAGAATGTTTGGATTGAGTTGGATGATGTTTATAACTCAGCGAACTGCCTTTTATATGTCTTTTATAATGTGTTGTTTTTTTAAAAAAATATTTATTGTATAGCATTGAATTTTTGCTGTTGTTAGCCGTTTTGAGTCCCTTCACGGAGGTAGAGAAGAACAGGATGTAAAATTTCTAAATAAATAAATAAATAAACAAACCATATGTAACACAATACACATAATTACAAACATATTAAGTCCTTAAAATCTCATTAAAAGCTCTAAGATTAGGCTAAAATTGTTGGACCGCAGATTAACAGGGCGGATATTAGCAGCTAGGCGAGAGTACATATAGATATGCTTAATCCTTCTCCTCTTCATAAGCTAAATTGCACAGATGTGTTTTAATAGCCTTTTGAAGGAGAGGAGGGAGGAGGCCATTTTTAATTCTTTAGGGAGGGAGTTCCAGAGGTGGGGAGCTGTCACAGAGAAGGCCCTCTCTCTCCTTCCCACCAGCTGCACTAGAAACGGAGATGGGACCAAAAGGAGGGCCCTCCTCAGCTGACAGCACTTGTGTTGAATGTATTGTCGAAGGCTTTCATGGCCAGAATCACTGGGTTGTTGTAGGTTTTTTCGAGCTATATGGCCATGGTCTAGAGGCATTCACTCCTGACGTTTCGCCTGCATCTATGGCAAGCATCCTCAGAGGTAGTGAGGAAATTCCATATATCTGTGGAATGACCAGGGTGGGACAAAGGACTCTTGTCTGCTGGAGCTAGGTGTGAATGTTTCAACTGACCACCTTGATAAGCATATAATGGCCTGACGGTGCCTGGAGCAAACTTTTTTGACAATGCCTGGAGCCATTATATGCTAATCAAGGTGGTCAGTTGAAACATTCACACCTAGCTCCAGCAGACAAGAGTCCTTTATCCCACCCTGGTCATTCCACAGATATATAAACCCTCTAGACCATGGATGGGAGCCAGTGGGCTCAATTGTAAAAGTATAGGCGAACTGGTGCATGTTGCCAAAAAAAGGATTTCATGTAATGAAGTCAATAGAGAATCTCAACTAATTCAACATAGTTTGTGACAGCCACAAAAATGAAATATAACAACTCGCTTCAAGGTAAGTACCACACAATTAAACAAGAAATAACACTTTCAATCCAGGAACAGATTTTTTTTTCAATATTTTCTTTTTACAAATTTTCCTTACAGAAGTGTAAAGGAGTTTAAGTCTGGGAACACCATTCTGGATTTGTATCGTTCTATTGTTTCTTTTGAAGCATAACTGCTTTTAAACAAAACACCCGAACATTTACTTAGTGAAGAGACAGTCAGCTTTGACTTAGGTGATATTTGTTTCTCCCCGGAGGGGCAGAAGGTGAAGATAAGGAAAAGGCATTTAAGCAAAACTGCAAATATTAGGTCATGCAATAAATTTCCCCTTTAGGATGTACACATTTCTGTTTCCTTGAAAGAGAGTTAACCCTCACATTCCAGTGCATGTCTCTATATAGCTCAAACACCTGTGTGTAAAACTACAACAAGAAGAGAACTGAAAAATGAACCTTGAACAGTTTCTGTACTCTTCAGTTGGAACCCAAAACTCTTTTGTAAATGAGGTTTCTCTCTCGTAGAGACAGACAAGTGTTTCAGACCAAATGAAACCATGAACCCTGTTGGGATGCCCTAAAGTGGTAGACATGTGTCCTGTTTGTCACACTGGCCAACGCACATTTTGGTGCCCCAAATGTAGACATGTTTCAGGCTTCCAAAAACTGCACCACTTTCCCCCTAGCAGCTCTAGTTTTTGACATACAGAACATATGCCAAACATCATTCTTCACTCTGCTCGACCATAAAACATCATGATAACCATCTAATAATAATAATAATAATAATAATAATAATAATAATAATAATTTCAGCCAGCATTTGGAAACACTAAACATTGACAAAATCATGATCTCTCAACTGCAAAAGGCCACCTTAGTTGGATCTGCACGCATCATTCGAAAATACACAGTCCTAGACGCTTGGGAAGTGTTCGACTTGTGATTTCGTGATATGAAATCTAACATATAGATCTTGTTTTCGGTAACATCATGTGTTTTTGTAACAGAATAATAATAATAATAATAATAATAATAATAATAATAATAATAATAATAATTTATATATCGGCCTATCTCCCCAAAGGGACTTAGGACAGTTATCGGAAACAAGTGCTGATGTGGTCTATTCAATGCAATTTTCTGAATCAACACTCCAAATAACCCAAGAACAGTTAAAAAACAAGACACCAAGATTTTTTTTGTTGGGCTGTGTAATGAGGTTTAGTCCAAAGTTTAGTCTAAAATTTAAAGACAGCATCCAAAGTGCCAAACCCATTTGGGGGCTAGGATTCACTCCTTACAGGTTAGATGAAAACCATATCAGATTAAAACCTACAACAACCCATATCAGATTATTCGATCTACTGACATGGAAGCCCTCATAAATCACTCTTTCATGTTCCCTCAACACCAAATTGAGCAGGAGGTTGTGTACATTAATGGGGGAAAATCTGTTTCACATCACATTTTCCTAGTCCACTGCGACTCTGTTAACTACACACACTATGCACTTTGTGGTGACATTGTCATAACTGGCGACACATTTCCCCAGTGGATTCAACTTGTTGTAAGGGGAGTGTTCATGTCCATCTATCACGTTACTTTTGGCTGCATGACGCTCCCCCATTTTTCCTGTCTTTGTGCACACAAACATACATATTTCCCATTAAGCATGTGCGTGTATGTGTGCATGTGCTGATATTTATGGTCTGAAATGCAAACATCTACACATGACGCCTTCTCAAATAAACAAACAAAATAGATCAACCAAATGGGCAAACTTAAAATTCTACTGGCACAGGTTTGTAATGACAGAATGCTTTTAGATATTTGTGTGATAATCTCCTGGGAAAGAACCAGTTTCTGGAGGAATGATCAGGTTCACAATGGCCCAGGTCACATCCTACCAACTCGTTTTGTACTTCCCTTTCCTTCCTCCAAACTTCAAAGTAATGCAATCTTGCTTCAAAAGGCTGCCCATTCATTATAAAAACTAATCACATTTTCTGGTAAGCAGTGTGGTAAAAGGCAAGGTATTTTGAACCAAATTAAAGCTTAAGGAATTGCAATGCAAATTAATAATCAAGGACACAGATTGCAGAGGCTATGAGGGGAGTATGATTTTCCATTAGTGTAGGCTTCACCATTATATTGCAATGTACTGCATTTCCATTTCAGTGGGAGCAACTGTTTCTTTATTCAGTGTAATTAACCTACATACTGTATATATTTATGCACATTTCAGTGACACATTTCTCTTTTTTTTGGCAATGTTTGAACAGCTGCTCTAGAAGCCTCTTGGACAAGTCACTGACTCAGCTTTGCTATCATTTTTCCAGCCACTTCTGTGCTTTTATAGTATTTGATACACAGACATAGAGATACAGAATTGTAGAGGCATTGGGGTGGGGAGGGGGTATTTTGCCTGCATAATGTTTGGGAGACTATGAAAAGCATGGGGAGTTTACATACTTCCTAAAGCTGGCAATGCTCCAAGTCTTAACTTCAGTTTTCAATTTTCAAAAAGTGAGAAAATGAATAATTTTGTGAGTGTTGCCACCTTTTTATCAGTTGGGTTCATGTGTCGTGTTAACAGTTGCAGGGCAAGCGAAAAATCTGCTTGCAGGTAGTATTTCCTATCTTTCCATAACCAGAAAAAGATTTCCCTCTGGAGATTCCCTTCCTCTTCCCCTACCCCCTACCCCCTACCCCCTACCCCCTACCCCCTACCCCCTACCCCCTTCCTTCCTCCCCCTTCCCCTTCCCCCTTCCTTCCCTTCTCCCTTCCCTTCCCCTTCCTTCCTTCCTTCCCTTCCCTTCCTTCCCTTCCCTCCCTTCCCTTCCCTTCCCTTCCCTTCCCTTCCTTCAGGAACAAAGGCAAGGGCAGAGCAAATGAAATGCTGCAACCTATCTGCAACATACAGGATTTTAATGGTGCTTTAACAGTAATTGTTCCATTGCCCAACCAAAGAGAGAAAATATTTCATTTGAAATCGAGACAAGCACAAAAGAGTTACTAGGCGACAGTCACAGATAACTTTGCACACATTCATTCTCCACAAAGAATGGAAATGTTACGGTCAGTGTCACCAGATGGCACTATTAACACGTTATTTTAGGAAAACTATTTCTTTTACCACACATGTTGTCATTCAAGGATGGAAATGGCAAAAGGTTCAGCTGATATAATCATTGGAATTTCATGCCTTCTTCTCATATAGATGATAGTGATGATAGACAGTATCACATACAAACACATACATACACATACAAACACATACATACACCCTCAGTTTTGTAGGATGGTAGGAATCCTTTATCCATTGTCTTCCTTTTTTTGAATGCTTTTATATTGTTTAATTACTACTATGCAGAAGCAAGGTAAAAATCAAGGTCTTAATCCCGTTGTTCATCGGAATAAAGTAGACACATTGAACTCACCATTCAACAAATGGGCCATGTCTACTCTAGCTGGGCCTATCAATCCAAACCTTATTTTACATTTAATTTGCAATTAATTACTAAGCAGGCATGATATTATCACCTGAAACCTGACTACAGAAGCCAATGATGCTGAAAGAATTCCCTCCCGCAAACCAGAAAACAATTTTGACAGTAGGAAATTGTAAAAAAAGATGTATGTCAAAACAAAGAGAATGAATTGGTTGTAAAAAGTGGATTTAAGAAAAGGCCTGATCAAACAACAAAGTACAATGCCTAATCCTGTAACACTCCCATTTTAATGTCCATCATTATTTATTGCCTGAAGACTGAAATTTGGCATGTTAGCTTCTGGTGCCGTACAAATCTGCATATTCCGGACTGGACTGGACACTTCCTTTTTAAATATACCACCTTTCCCAGAAAATTTGAGACTCAAGATAATGTACAGATTAAAACAAACAAAATATAGCTAGAAACAAACAAAAAATTAACGTTAATCTAGAATTAAATTACTATCGTATTAAAACAACATAACATGCTAAAATAAAGTTTAAAAGCAGTACAATTAAATCAGGTATGCCTTTGCTTCTTCTGAGAGTAAGGACTGAATCCCATGAAAAGAGGAAAAGCAAGGGAAAGAAGGGAAAGTGAAGGGAACCGTCTTACTTAGTTTCTTACCATTAAGATCCATCTACTGGGATGGCCAGCCATCCCTGTCTTTCCCCCATCTTTCCCTCGTCTTCTGGTATTTGGAGTCGGGTAACACCCGACTCCTGAAAAAACATTCTCAGCTCCATTTCCATGTGCTGTGGAAACAGTGTCCCATGGAGTCCCACTGGAAGTGCCCTTACATCATGTGATGACCTCCATGGGACTCCGTTTCCGAAGTGCATAGAAATGGAGTCCAGAATGTGTGGGATGGGGTCCTAAGAGAGTCTGACTTGCCCTGTCAGTTTCCATGGTTGAGCAGGGATTTGAGCAGGAACCCTGATCTTGAGTTTGTACTCCAGTGCTCAAACCATATATTTTTTTTGTCTGAACTTTGAAGGACAACAAGGAGGAGGTCATTCTCTGAAAAGGGAGTTCCAAAGCATGGGGGCAGGCACTGAAAAGGCTCTCTTTTGTGTTACCACCCCCCATGTTTGAGGGAGTGGTGGTGATGAGAGAAGGACATCTCCTGAATATCTCATGTATATATTGGGGCACTATATAGATAGCTCCTTTGCATACTGGAGTAGTGACCTCACTTATATAGAAGCCACCAGCTAGTAGAGGGCTATTTGCAAAACTCTCTTTGAAAAAAGTCTAGTCTGCTGAGAAGACTGTACTATGTCTTCTGTACTGCATGTTTGACCGGATTCTTTGTGTACACAAGGCAAGCAGCGGCTGTATATATCTATATATAGATAAAATGCTTTAGTCTGCCAGCATTTTAAATCAACAGTTTTGTGCCAATATTTGTTTAATTTGTTTAACAGATAACCTATTGTTTTCAGGATTTGGTGGCACACCATGAATATAAATCCTTCATCAACTATGAAAATGAGCAAATATCAGTTTAGTGAATAGGCTTATTGTATAATATGTTGTTGGATTGCATCAGCATAGAGGCTGAGATGGATACTGGGAGTTGCAATCTAAAATACTTGCTAAACCTCACATTTCCCCATGTGAGGTGTACAGCAGGAATGGTTGATAGAAAAACAGAACAGCCCTAGTATATTTTTAAAGGTTGAAAATTCTGCCCCTTTGGTTACAAAGATGGGATCCAAAACATGGTTTGGTCTTTAACAAAAGCCTCTTCTACATGGCCATATAATCCAGATTATCAAATCAGAAAATCCAGATTATCTTCTTTGAACTGGATTATATGAGTCTATACTGCCATTTAGTCCAGTTTAAAGCAGATAATCTGGATTTTATATGGCAGTGTAGAAGGGGCCTAAGGACCCGCCCCTCCCCTTGTGTCATTTCACCGGCAAACATGACGAAATGGCAGGCATGTTGGGTGACTCTGTCTCCTTGCACACCACTCTGGCATGGTGATGCTTCTCCCATCACACAGGGGAAGTGTTGCCCAATTGGGGCAGAATTTGCTGGCATCAATTGAACCAGCACAACATGGGACACTTTCATCCTGGTTGGGGGTGAGGCCTCCACTGGAAGTTGTGGGACATCGTGTGATGGGCTGCATGCCTATCCATATCTGAACTGACTGGCTAGTGTCCTAGGATGCTTAAATTGGTATGTGTGATGATGAGGTCCTAAGAAAGACACTATTCAGATTTAGGACTTCATCAGATGCAAAGCTTCTCTCCACTGCCAGAATGGAGTTCCACGGAGACCATCACATGATGTTGGGCAACTTTCTGTGGGACTCCACAGGTCTCTATTCTGGCAACGGGGAGAAGTGGAGCTCCGAGTGCCCCTGGGGGAGTCAGTTGTTTACTCAACTCCTCGTTGAAGAATGTGAGGAAGAAGCGGGGTAAGACTGATCTGAAGCTGGGAAGATGTGGGAAGACAGAGGACTGATCCTGACAGGAGGGAACAAAGCCTGATGGTTCCTTCAATTGTCCCACGCTTTCCCACACTTTCCCATATTGTCCCACTCTTGAGGTCCTGAGTGAGCAAACTGACTGTAGAGTTGCCAGACTAGATTATCTAGCACTACCTGAATGAAACTGATCTGTGTTCCTCTCTAGAATCCCGTGCATTGTCAAGATCTTCAGGATAAAGTGCAGAAAGAACAGGGAAACTGGTTTCAAATGAAGCCCAGTCTCTTTAGTGTTGCAGAATAAGTTAGATTTGCAGAACATTCTTCAAGGCCTGCTGCAAGCTTCTTCTTTAATCATTTAGAAAAATCAGAAGCTAGTTAACTAAGCTTGCTGTGGGCTTTAGCAGCTGCTGCAGAAGAAATCCCAAAGTATTGTTACTAAAGTGAGAATTTTTCCTCACCAGAAACCGTTGCACGATAAATCTTCTGGCTGCTACTGGCCAGTGGTTTCTGTGGTTTTCCTCCTCCGCCACCAGCATTACAATGGCTTGATGTGCCAGACAGAGGACATCATATAAAGCAGGATTGGTGCACTTTGTCAGGCCAACGGACATAATGAGCATTCTGGGGAAATTCAGCTAAACAAACAATATTACTGAAACTGTTTACAAAATGATGTTCAGATAGCATATCATCTTATCAAGTTTGGCAAACCCTAAAATTTATTCAATTGACAGAGCTAGATAAACTCTCTTTTATATTGAAAGAGAACTCTATGCAGAACTTCCAGAATAATTGGATACCATTTTATTGTATTTGAAAAAATAAAAAAAGGATTGAGTTTTAACAAGTTTTGACAATTAAAATTCTGATATTTCTGCTTTATTTTGAAAAGTTAACAATATACCGTGAATGGAAAATCTCATATAAAACAAAGTACAGTAGAGTCTCACATATCCAACCTTCGCTTATCCAATGTTCTGTATTGTTTTATTTATTTTATTTATTTAGCAATTTTGTATACTGGTCTTCTCCCCTCTATCAGGGGACTCGGGCCGGTTTCCAACAATAAAATCACAAAACAATCATTAAAAACATCATATAACATATTCAATTAAAACGTTATAACAGCAAAATGCAATCACATAATAACAATGGTCAGTTGTCATAGTGAATTCGTTGTCCATCATTCACCGTCATCTATCCGATCACAGAAATATTGATTCACTCGTCAAAAGCCAAACCCCATAGCCAGGTTTTCACCCGTTTTCTGAATGATAGAATGGAGGGGGCAGTTCTGATCTCCAGTGGGAGAGAGTTCCAGAGTCGAGGGGCCACCACTGAGAAGACTCTGTCCCTCGTCCCCACCAGACACGCCTGAGAGGCTGATGGGACCAAGAGCAGGGCCCCTCCAGATGATCTTAACCTAGATGGTTCATAGGGGAGAATACGTTCGGACAGGTAAACTTGGCCGGAGTCGTTTAGGGCTTTATAGGTTAACACCAGCACTTTGAATTGTGCTCGGAAGCTAATTGGCAGCCAGTGGAGCTGGCGCAACAGAGGAGTGGTACGCTCCCTGTACCTTGCTCATGTTAGCATTCTGGCTGCCGCACGTTGGACTAGTTGGAGCTTCCGGGCAGTCTTCATAGGCAACCCCACATAGAGAGCATTGCAGTAATCTAAACGGGATGTAACCAAAGCATGGACCACCATGGACAAGTCAGACTTCTCAAGGTACGGGCGCAGCTGGCGCACAAGTTTTAATTGTGCAAAAGGTCTCCTGACTACCGCTGAAACCTGGGGCTCCAGGCTCAGCAATGAGTCCAGGATCACTCCCAAACTGCGAACCTGCGCCTTCAGGGGGAGTGTGACCCCGTCAAGCACAGGCTGTAACCCTATGCCCTGTTCGGCCTTTCGACTGACCAGGAGTACCTCTGTCTTGTCTGGATTTAGTTTCAATCTGTTGTCCCTCATCCAGTCCGTTACAGCGGCCAAGCACCGGTTCAGGACCTGAACAGCCTCCTTAGTAGCAGGTGGAAAGGAGTGACAGAGTTGGACATCATCTGCATACAGATGACACCGCACCCCGAAACTCCAATGCAGTTGCCTCCTGCCCAGATCTACAGTTGTTTCAATACATCACAATGTTTTGGTACTAAATGCGTAAATACAGTAATTACTACATAACATTACCATGTATTGAACTGCTTTTTATGTCGATTTTTTTGTAAAACATGATGTGTTGGTGCTTAGTTTGTAAAATCATAACATAATTTGATGTTTAATAGGCTTTTCCTTAATCCCTCATTATCCAACATTTTCGCTTATCCAACGTTTTGCCAGCCCCTTTATGTTGGATGAGTGAGACTCTACTGTATATAGTTAAAGATGGTTTCTAGCCTTTATTTGGTTGTCCTGGAGTGAAGTGACAACAGGGAGTCAATTAAATAGAATGTGTAAAAGGACAAGGTGCTGTCACAAGAATGGTAAATGCAGGCTTTATATATGTTCATCTAATTGTTAACATCAGTATTCAAGAATATGACTACGTGATGCCTTTTTTGGTGTATATGCACCAGATGAAATCAATTGTAAATAATATGATTAAAAGTTTAAATCTTTTTAAATATTTTAAAATATTTTGATGAGACAAAATGAAGCAATTTTGATTTGTAATTCAGTTATTCTTTATTGCTAAAATTTTGGTGTGTTTCTGCTTTCCAAAATTAACTAACGACTGTTGTCTTGAGCACCTTACATGGCAACTTAACTGTACAACAAGCAGGGCAATCCAGAGCTTCTGGAGGTGGAGCCAAAACCCTCCATTCTCCTATGCTTTGATCTAGCATATATGCTTGCCGATTGATGGAATGTCCTTCGGGAGGCTGGTCACCTGGACAAATGAGACCTCCACACACAAATACTTTGTCCTTTTCCACCTGGCATACCGCATGCGACAGATCCAAACGATAGTTATTTGGTAAGAGAGGCACATGTTTTATGGACTTGTTCATTTTAATATTCTTGAGGTTTATTTCCACACTCTCTTTGTGGCTTTGAACACACAAGATGTTGCCCTGTGAAAATGACAACAAGGGTTTCTGATTGAACTGAATAGGGAAAGTGGTGCATTGCACCACATTCCGGGTTACTGTGTCAAAGCAGTCCAGCACACCCACTCGGGAGATTACTTCATTCACCAGGCACCTACCGGTCACAATATAAATAATCTTGTCTGCCTTGGTGATTAGTGCTGTCGCATCCATGCGTATACTCATTTTCCCAGCAAGAACCCAATTCTCTTTGACTTCATCATACTTATAAATACTTGAAATGTATTTTCTTGGAGCTGTGCTTCCCCCGATGGAGTACACGGCCCCTCCACAAGTCACCATGGTGTGGAAGACCAAACCTATGGGCAGGTCTGAAAGCTGAAGCCAGGAGTTATCATCCACATTGTACTTCCATGCTGTCTTCAGGCCAGATATTTGCTCATTTGTTCCTCCAGAGACATAAATGTATTTGCCCAGTGAAGTAGCACTCAGAGCTGAAGCTCTGTAAGGCATCTCCGTCAGCTTCAGCCAGATGTTCTGTTCAACAATGTAGGCAAAAACACCGCTGCTGAAATTTCCCTGCTGTTTTTGTCCTCCTAGAATCACCACAGCATCCATAAGTGCCCCCTTCCTCTGGTTCAGCATCAGATTTTGGGGATTGCCCTGTTTACGCTCACTCAGGATGCTTTCTATCTGGGCCAAGGGGCCACTATGTTCAGTAAAGAGCAAGATCTCACGGCAGGCAGCAAGCAGTGTCCTGGTGGACACGGCAGATAAATGTACATAACGCAAATATTTTTTAAACAAAGTCTCTCTCTCAGCCTTTTTATGTTTCACCCACTGAATGAGAACCAGAAAGACCTGGTCCTCATTTTGTGCATGAAGATCTTCATCCTTGAGGAGCTTTCTAAAGATGGGAGGGGGGGAAAACATTAATTCTCCTATGCACTGTGGGCCTGCCAAGTAATAGAAATGATCTCGAGTGGTATCATAGGCTGGATATACTACCTCTTTCAGGTTATATTTCATGGCTAGCAGTAGATACTTGAAGCAGTTATTCTTCTCGAGAGTCCTCTGGAGGAAGTTAGAGCAGTGGTTTTCCAAGTTTTGAGAGCCGAAGTACTTGGTTCCCTTCAGAAGGTCTTCCACATTCTTCTCTGAAATCACAATCATCCCTGTATAAAAATAGTTGAGCAACTCCCCCACCAAGGCCGAGCTCAAGAACTTGGAGTCAATGACAATTAAGAGTTCATCATCTGCTTTCATATCATTCTTGATTATCAGAATCCTTACTTGGGAGGACACTACTGCTAACACATTGAGGTGAGCATAAAAGTCATTCTCGTCCACTCTGAGGACCACATCACAAAACTCCCTGGTCTTTCTTTGCCTGTCAAGGGCCTGCATTATAAAACCACGGTGATTCTTTTCTGTGAACAGTATCCTCATTTTTGGAATCAAGCTGACCTTGAAGGAAGGGAGCTGGCAAAAACCTAGAGGGCTCTTGCCTCAGGGGCTGAAAAGTCCACTCTGGGCAAAGTGGAATGAAGTCATCAGTTATGGTTGCCAGGTCACAATTACCTATGATATGCATTAAAAATAGCATTTTCAGCTTTGCTGTTTTGTACTGACAGAATTCCTTTGCTAAACTTATTAGAAAAGAAAGAGGTACAGGTGAAGCACCCTGATTTTTTTTTGCTGGGGTTTATGATTCCTCAACATTGTGTTTATGTGTCTGTTCAAGTCTCCTATCATCTTATGGTGACCCTAAGAATATAACAGGGTTTTCTTAGGCAAGAGGTGGTTTTGCTATTTCCTTCTTCTGAAATATAGCCTACAACACCTGGTATTCCCTAGATTTTTTCCATCTAGCTACTAACCAGTGCTGACCCTCCTTAGCTTCAAAGTTCAATTAGGATCTTGTGCCGCTACATTCATGTGGCCAAATTCTGAGTTCTGATGACTTTTCTCTAAATATTGCAGCATATGTGACACTAAAGATCAAAAGCATGTGTATGAACATGCCATGGGCAGGTGAGTATGTTACACCTGTGCATTATGTTCACATACCACTAGGCAGCTTTGTCTTCCTTCCTTACATGGAGGGTGGGTTGAACAGCCATTCTTGGTGACAACTTTAGTTTGCTAGCTTAGAGACTTTTAACAGCATACTTTCTGCATCGCCTGTTAAAAGTACATAAGTTTCAAAGGTCAATGAACTGATGCGATCATGTTTTGCTGGCAGAATAGAAGAACTGTGCCACTTTATGAAAAGGTTAGCCTCCTTCAGCCTATGGAAGAAGTCATGTCTGTGCTGCTTGACAAAAAATAGATTTTTGGGGGGGAAAAGTTGTTATAAAAATAACTCAGGTCTAAGCTCATGACCTTTATGACTATGGAAAGGCCTGTATATTTGGCACCAGAAGACAAACATGAATGAATGAACAGGTTTGTTGGAAGGATGCCATTTTGCTTGGGTGAGAACTTGATTAACAGTGGTGTGTAGAGGTCACACAACTTACCTAAGACTGGAGCAAGTGAAATAAAAACATCCTATTGGAAGAGTGCCAAAGGGTGCAATTCAAATCCATTTCAATAAAGCCTGTAAGCAAAGGATTAATATGGGATTCCAGGATTAGACTATCTCCTGGTAGCTGTTTTCAGAGCCAGGAAATCCTGGAATACGTGATGAAATAATGTATTATGATGTTCCAAAACACTGGCTGAATTGTAGAGCAGTGGTACTCAACCTGTTGGGTCCACAGATGTTTCGGACTTCAACTCCCAGAAATCCTAATAGCTGGTAAACTGGCGGGCTTCTGGGAGTTGTAAGCCAAAACACCTGGGACCCACAGGTTGAGAACCACTGTTGTAGAATGAATGCAGCTTGGCACCACTTTAACTGCCCTGATTCAGTGCTATGTAATCGTGGAAGTTGTCGTTCTACAAGGTCTGTGGCCTTCTCTGCCAAAGAGTGCTGGAGTTTTGCCAAACTACAGATCCTAGAATTCCACAGCATAGTTGCACAATCCTTTAGGAGTGGGTTGACAGGCCAGTAGGCCGGGATGCCTTGTATTCATATATGGTTTTACTGTATGTATGGGCAAGTGTGTATGTTTTGTATGTTTTGCATGTTTTGATATGGTCAGAATGGACTAATCAATAAAGAATTGTTGTTATTGTTGAATTCCACAGCACTGAGCCATAAAAATTAAACAGTGTCACATTTTAGCTGCCATGGCTCTACATTCTATGATCTTATTCCTTCAGCAAGCTGGAGTTTGGCAGCAATTCTTTAATAGCAAATTAATTTCAATTCATTCCCTTTTGCAGTAATAAAGGTATAACATAACTACAGATAATTTCACTTTTTTCTGTAATATATCTATAACTGGGATGGCCAACAGAATTTTTGGCTTGGGTGCTCTAAGGGGGCTGTTTCCTCTTCTCTAACCTCATTCCACCTGACCTAATGCTAATAGCAGTTTGTCCCAGGCCCCTTCCACACAGATGAATAAAATCCCACATTTTCTGCTTTGAACTGGAATATATGGCAGTGTGGACTCAGATAATGCAATTCAAAGCAGATATTGTAGGATTTTTCTGCCTTGATATTCTGGGTTATATGGCTATGTTGAAGGGCCCTTAGTCATTGCTTTTCCCTTTGGTATCTAATCAGTTGACAAATGAGGAAATAGTTCAATGAAGCTGAGAGATGGCTCAAAGAGGGATCTTTGGCAAGGCCTCATGGCCATGTTTTGAAGAGTCCCTTTGTCTGTTGGTTGAGTGGGAATAAACAGCTAGTGCCCATTGAAAGGGAGTGTCTTTTGGGAATCTCTCAAGGGCAGAATTGGACCCTTTTCTATTCTTCCATCTGGGACACCAGTTTCAAAACCACTGTAAACAACAGTGAGCAGAATCACAGTGCACAGTGGGACGCCCCCCCCCCGACAAAACCCTATTTTTTTTCTTTGCAGTCACCAAAGTAAACTGGACAACAAGCAGCCCCCAAGTTACAAGCAAAATCAGTTTTGTAGGTTTGTTCTTAAGTTGAATTTATAAGTCAGAACAAGTATATTTTTAATGTGTAATGTGGATAAGTGAAAATGTTGGATAATAAGAAGGGATTAAGAAAAATCCTATTAAGCATCAAATTACATTATGATTTTACAAATTAAGCACTAAAACATCATGTTCTACAACAAATCGACAGAAAAAGCAGTTCAATACACGGTAACGTTTTGTAGTAATTACTGTATTTACGAATTTAGCACCAAAACATCGAAATGTGTTGAAACAGCTGTGGATCCAGGTGGGAGGCAGACTACGTTGGATAATACAGAACAGAACATTGGATGAGCGAAGGCTGGATAAGCGAGACTCTACTGTGTATGTGTGTGTGTGTGTGTATATATATGTATGGGGGGGGGGCTTTGGATACCACAGGGAAGGGTTAGCACCCTTGTGAGATTTATTTTGCTGTCTGTGCCCCTGTTCAGAAGATTTCACTGCACTTTCTGTCCCTGTGATCATTGGGCTTTGAAACATTTGTTATGGAAACAAGGATTGTTGATAAAACTTCAATGGAGACACCTTTTTCTTTTCCCCATAACTCTTTCAGTAGTTATTTAGCTCATTTTCTACACTGTGTGAGAAGGCCTACTATGTTCAACAAGATTAGGTAGATAGGACTGCAGAACTCTTTGAAAGTTGACTTAGAGTAAACCTCACTGATCCCAGATCTCATTCTCCTTTCTTCTTATTCTCTCTTCCCTTCACTCTTCTAATGTCTTTGACACTGTGATCTGTGATTTACATAACTTTATTGTAGACCAGGAGTTCCCAAAAATTTTCAGCTGTGGAGCCCTTTTTGAAGTAAAAGTTTCTTGTGGAGCCCCAAGAAATGTTTATATATATCAGGCATGGGGAAAATTTTTGACCAGCATAAACTTAACAGTAATTCAGTGGAAGACTCCAAGAGCCATCCAGTCCAACCCCCATCTGATATTCACGAAAAGCACAATCAAAGCACCGCAACAGAAGGCCACCCAGCCTTTGTATTATTATTATTATTATTATTATTATTATTATTATTATTATTATTAGCAACCCCAGGGGCCATCTAGTCCGCTGTGACGGTCTGGACAGAGGTACTCCTAGTCAGTTGTTAGGCCAAACAGGGCATGGGGTTACAGCCTGTGTTGGACGGGGTTACACTCCCCCTAAAGACGCAGGTTCGCAGCTTGGGAGTGATCCTGGACTCATCGCTGAGCCTGGAACCCCAGGTTTCGGTGGTGACCAGGGGAGTTTTTGCACAGTTAAAGCTTGTACACCAGCTGTGCCCATACCTTGGGAAGTCTGACTTGGCCATGGTAGCCCATGCTCTCGTTACATCCTGCATAGACTACTGCAACACGCTCTACGTGGGGTTACCTTTGAAGACTGTCCAGAAACTTCAAATGGTCCAATGAACGGCAGCCAGATTACTAACAGGAGTGGTGCTCAGGGAGTATACAACTCCTCTGTTGTGTCAGCTCCACTGGCTGCCAGTCTGCTACTGGGCACAATTCAATGTACTGGCTTTAGCCTATAAAGCTCTAGACGGTTCTGGCCCAATTTACCTGTCTGAATGCATCACCCCTTATGAACCTGCTGGAACTTTAACATCATCCGGGGAGGCACTGCTCTCAATCCTACCTGTGTCATAAACACGTTTGGTGGGGACGAGAGACAGGACCTTCTCAGTGATGGCCCCTCGGCTATGGAACACCCTTCTTGGGGACATTAGATCAGCCCCCTCCAATGGTTGTTTGAGCAAGTGAAAATGCAAGGTAAAAGACATAGGAATTTGGAACGACTGGACAACGAGATTGGACAGTGTTTTTATTCGGACAGTGAAGAAAGCTGACAGAAAGAAAATAATTTCATTTGAAATAGTGTGCAAGAAAGGAGTTCTACAGATGCTGCTAGGACTATTAAAAAGACAAATAAATGGTTTCTAGAGACTGTGGTGCTTTGACATATCGTCAGAGTCGGTTAACTTGAAGGCAAACAACAACATGAGTGGTGGGAATCTTCTATTTCACAATAGCTTTAAATCATTTAATTACTAGTGTATTCCAGCAGACAAAATATGAGGACAGCATGGCAATACTGCTTTTCATACCCAAGTTCTAGTATTCATCTCCTCCTAACTCTTTTGTGACTTGTTCTATTTTGATTTGCAAGCCTTCAGGCAGAGATTTGTCGTTTGTTCTTAATTTACCATGAAGTGCTTAGTAAATTTTAAGTGCTGTACAAATTAATCCTAATAACAATGATAATGTCATGAACGGCAGGGGCTGCAGCCATTTTCCTGGCCATTCCAACCATCATTTGTGACAGTTGCACCACAGCAGCTTGCAAAATATTAGCTGTGGGCGTTTCTTTTGGCACTGCTGATATCCAGTAGGACTTGAAAGCACTGTTGACTTAAATAATATAAATCAATAAAACTCTTATCTGATGGTGGGTTGGGCCGGGCCAAAGGGCCATCTGGTGACAGTGAGCTTTTAAAAATTCATGTGAGGGAAAGTGGGGGAGAAGGTGAAAGAAAAAAAGGAAATAGTTTCTTCGTCATCTTTGCCGCTTTGAAAGAGAGGCTTTAGTGAGTTCCTCAGCTAAAGTGCAAAAGGATCTACACCAGACCACATCCTGCTTCATTTGAGAATGAGCCCAAATATAAACCGAAGATGTGCGCAGAAAGAATTCTATTTTGAGGAGGGTGTGGGCTCTCCAAATTGTTCCTTTGAAAGCAAATTCTGAGATATCTGATTTACGAATGGAAATTTTTCAACTGAGAGGTTTGAGATGCAGCTATGAGTATAGCTATATCAGAGGCTGGGTTGTCCTGTAGATCCAGATCTCAGCCTATAGAATCAGAAAAGGAATCTTGTACTGTTCCAGATCCAAATCCTGAACATAATACTATATCTAGACATCATCACATATTGCCCCAGTCTAATTGTTATCATCACCCATGGCAGATTCATTGAGTCAACTTGAATTTGTTAAGAAGTACTTTTGTAAGTTCCCTTTGTTTTAATTGTTATTGCATACCTTCAAGTCATTTTCAACATGGGCTGGTCCTAAGGCAAGCCTATCACTGGGTTTTCTACAATTTATTATTTTATTTATTTACTGTATTTGTATACCGCCTTTCTCAGCCAATTGGCGACTCAAGGTGGTTTCCAACAAATCAGTATACATAAAACATAATAGATAAAAAACATTAAACAGTATAAAACATCATAAAAGCAATAAAAGCAACATCATCAGTGTCTCATTATTCTCAAGCATTGTCCAATTCCATTGTAAGGTCATTCGAATTCCTATATTAGGTGCTCTGTATTTGTAAACGCTTGCTCGAATAGCCACATTTTAACTTGCCTCCGAAACGTCAAGAGGGAGGGAGCAGATCTAGGGAGGGCATTCCATAGCCGAGAGGCCACCACTGAGAAGGCCCTGTCTCTCGTCCCCGCCAAACGTGCTTGTGACCAAGGCGGGACCGAGTGCAGGGCCTCTCCAGATGTTCTTAAAGTCCTCAGTGGTTTGTAAGGGGAGATATGTTCTGACAGGTAAGTTGGGCCAGAATGATCACTTAATGTGAATGATTCCTGGATGAGTTCCGTGGCAACCAAAACACTGCATGGAGCTGATCCAGAGCAACACAGAGCTTTCAAGAACTTGAGCCATGTTAACCAAAGTCATGGGATACTCTGAATGCTGGACCAGAATTTGGAGCAACTTGCAACTTTTGTTGTTGTTCATTTGTTCAGTTGCTTCCGACTCTTTGTGACCTCATGGACCATCCCACGCCAGAGCACCCTGTCACCTCCCCCAGTTCCTTCAGAGTCAAGCCAGTCAATGATACCATCCATCCATCTTGCCCTTGGTCAGCCCCTCTTCCTTTTTCCTTCCATTTTCTCCAGCAACTTTGGGTCCATGTAAATAGTTGTGAGGTTGCGAGATAGAACTGGCCACAATGATTTACACTGCCATGTTTCAGACAACGGTGGTACATGGTATGGCACTTACCATGCCCTCCTATTCTCCTTGTTCCTGCGGTCTCCAGGTACAACATAGGACCTGCTGGTTGGCCATTGCTTGCAGTGACATCAACAACCAAACAATTGGAGAAGAGAATGGGGAGAGGATGGGACAATTCCTTCTCTTCTCTTCTCTTGTCACCCTGTTGCTCCTGCCAATGTCACTGGAAGTGGTGACCAATTGGCAGAACCCCTGTTGTTCCTGGAGACTGCTGTGACAAAGAATCATAGAATCATAGAATCATAGAATCAAAGAGTTGGAAGAGACCTCTTGGGCCATCCAGTCCAACCCCCTGCCAAGAAGCAGGAATATTGCATTCAAATCACCCCTGACAAATGGCCATCCAGCCTCTGCTTAAAAGCTTCCAAAGAAGGAGCCTCCACCACACTCTGGGGCAGAGAGTTCCACTGCTGAACGGCTCTCACAGTCAGGAAGTTCTTCCTAATGTTCAGATGGAATCTCCTCTCTTGTAGTTTGAAGCCATTGTTCCGCATCCTAGTCTCCAAGGAAGCAGAAAACAAGCTTGCTCCCTCCTCCCTGTGGCTTCCTCTCACATATTTATACATGGCTATCATATCTCCTCTCAATAGAGAAAAGAGAATAGGAGGTTGCTGTCGGGTGGTGCCAAACCAAGTTCGGCACTGCTGGGCAGTTAGGACTCAAACTCTGGTCTACCAGAGTCATAGTCCAATACTCAAACTGTAGACCATTCTAGACTCATAATTGGATTTCAGCATTGGCTGATCTGTAGATGAGTTATGTACAGAATTAGTGATGGTGTAACAATGGGATACTGAATCTATGCTGAACCTATTTGGAGGAAGGAGCTTGGGATTGCTCCTTCAAAGTTCTGAATAAAATCCAGCGTGGACTCCTTGTCCCACTGACATCAAAGTCACACTCTGTGACTGATCTACATGCTATAAGATACTCTTTGCATTGACGTAAGCCCAGACTTGGATGGCAGATGTTTGTTTTCTTATTTCTAGTTGATTTCTATCCCATCCCTTTAGTTACCGCCTATTTCAAGGGAAATGAGCTAGATGCATAGTGGTGGTGATTCAAACGTCATAACACAGCATGATTTACAGAGTACATAAATCAGCAATAAATCATGGATTCAGCTTGTGGCACAACTGAGGTTGAGATAGATGAATGCAGCCATTGAACTGATGAAGGCAGAAAGTTAAAGATAAAAACATAGTACGGAATTACATGCAAAAATAATAGAGTTTAGTAGCATAAATATTTGAAGGTGACAGCCGCTGTTCTTCAGACGCATGAAGTGTTATCTAGTATTCCAGGTACACATATAGTACACTTTGTTGGAGTGGGATTGTAGATAGTGAAGCCAGAGGGAAATTAAATGCGGAAAGTAGTGACAGTGAAAATTACATTGTCAGCTTTGACCACTCACCAATCCTGGCTGTTAACACAAGCATCTTGAAACTGGATAAACCAATTAACTTATGTACTTTTAAATGAGCTCTATATTAAAAGTATCAGTTGAAACGCTACAGCTAGGGGTTTGCCAAAATAATTATTAAAACACTCAAGTTGGAGAGTTTGATTAGAATCGCAGCATGATGCGTATATGTGCATGGCTTTCTTCTACTACCACTGTGAAGGGGAAAAAGGACAATCCTTGTATGACACTGTGTAACGCAGAAGACAAGCTCCCATAGGGTCCTAAATCCCATCCTTTCCATCCCTAGATACTTCATAACCCAGTGCGTTTCCATCCAAAGATCAAACATTTGTGAAATGACAAACTGGCAATAGAAAGTGGTGGTGATTTCCAGATTTAAGCCCAGACTTTAAATGAGTTGTCCAAGGTGCTGTTTTGGAGCTGTGATTCAATATGTTGGCGAGCCTTGGAGTAAAACATGAAGAGGATTCACTGCCCAACTGACTTAGAGTGTATCTACACCAGGAATGGGCAAATTTCGGCTCTCCAGGATTTTGGAAATATAGCCAGTTTACCAACTGTTAGGTGTAATAATAATAATAATAATAATAATAATAATATAATAAAACTTTGGGTTGTTGTCGGTTTTTTCATTCCTAGAGCAAACTTTTGTTGAGAGGTGATTAGATGTCCTTGTTTGTTTCCTCTCTGTTGTTGTGCTGTTGTAATTTTAGAGTTTTTTTTAATACTGGTAGCCAGATTTTGTTCATTTTCATGGTTTCCTCCTTTCTGTCAGGCCATTATATGCTAATCAAGGTGGTCAGTTGAAACATTCACAGCTAGCTCCAGCAGACAAGAGTCCTTTGTCTCACCCTGGTCATTCCACAGATATACAAACCTTTTTCCTAGTTCCAACAGACCTCACTACCTCTGAGGATGCTTGCCATAGATGCAGGCGAAACGTCAGGAGAGAATGCCTCTAGAAGATGGCCTCAAACTTTTTAAACAGAGGCCAGGTCACAGTCCCTCAAACTGTTGGAGGGCCGGATTATAATTTGAAAAAAATGAATGAATTCCTATGCACACTGCACATATCTTATTTGTAGTGCAAAAACCACTTAAAAACAATACAATAATTAAAATGAAGAACAATTTTAACAAATATAAACTTATTAGTATTTCAATGGGAAGTGTGGGCCTGCTTTTGGCTGATGAGATAGGATTATTGTTGTTGTTGTTGTGTGCTTTCAAGTCGTTTCAGACTTAGGTTGACCCTAAGCGAGGGCCGGGTAAATGACCTTGGAGGGCCGCATTCGGCCCCCGGGCCTTAGTTTGAGGACCCCTGCTCTAGACCGAAAAAACCTACAACAACCCAGTGATTCTAGCCATGAAAGCCTTCGAAAAATATAAAACTTTATTTATATCCTGCCACCATCTCCCCAAGAGGACTCAGGGTGGCTTACATGAGGCGAAGCCCAAACAACACATTGGTAAAACAACAAGCAATAGTAAATAAAACAATGCAATTAATATAACACACATATAGGCAATAACACACAAATATTTTTTTTTTGAAAAAACCTATGACCGGGCCAGATCTAATAGTTTAAAATTTAAAAATAAACTCTGGGTGTGATCAGAGGTAGGATGTATCTAAGCAGGAGGGTTTTAAAGGAAATGGTATTGTAGGAATTGAAGTCCAAAACACCTGGAGGGCTGAAGTTTGCCCATGCCTGACGTCCATTATCGAATTAATATAATTCCAATACTATGGAATCATGGGAGTTTTCATTTTACAAGGCTTTTCACCATCTCTGCCAAAGAGGTCCCAAACTACAAATCCTAGGATTCCATGGCATGGAGCTTTAGCAGTTAAACCGGTACTAAACTACATCAACTCTACAGTGTAGAAGCCCCCAGAGCACCCCCCAGGTGTCCCTGAGAACACATCACGGTTTACTGAAAACAGAATTGAAATCAGAAGATAGATTTTACTTTCACAACATGAAACATGGAACATTTTGAGGCAGAAAAAAGCTCAGAGAATACAAAAAAGGACAGGATAGACAAAACACAGAAATGATAGATTATAGTATCTGTGTTTCTGTGAACTGCCAGCTTCCCTGAGTATGAACACAACACTTTAAATCTTCTATTTCCCCCTTTCTTCCTCATTCCCGGGGGAAGCTATCATGCATCATATTCTTTGTTCTATTTCTACTTGATAATCCTCCTAATTGCATTTTCATTCAATCTAGCAAGGGTATTAATTAAGCCCTGTGTTTTTTAAAAAACAAGCCATCATTCAGATATGCTGTTAAAGATGCAAAGCAGGAAAAGCTCCATCCCTGCCATGCCTCTCGTATCCCAGCCTGCTGAAAACAGAGCTCTTCTCTCAGTTCTTCAGCTATACAAAAGATAACGAAAACAGAAGTTTGGATATTGTTTATACATTTCTGTTGTTTATACAACCTGTTGCTTTCAGAATAATGTGTTACATTTTAGTTACTTGTTTATTTTTCAACAATATGCTTAAAAAGAGAATAAATATTCTGTTGAGCACCGCTTCTTAAACTGTGGGTCCCAAACCCAAATGGGGGTCCCTTTAACTCAATGTAGGAAAACTTTGCAATAGTAAAAGTTTTCTGAATGTTATCTTGTGGCTGTTTTAGACATTGACATGAATCTGTTGTGCAGTGCGTACAGTGGACTCTCCAGAAGATGCTTCAGCTGTGTTTCATAAAAAAGGGGAACCAGCCTGTTTAGCAAACCTTGTAAATACAAATCTGTAATAAATGTTTGATTTTTATACTTATTTTACATAACTCTTGGTTGTTGTTAAGTGATCCATCATTGTCCAAGTATGATGGCCTTCCAAGTGTAGGGTAGATATGTAATGACTGTAGAGTCTTAGTCTTGACCCACAAGCTCTTCCACAGTGAGGACATCTGTTTCTAGGTGGAAATGGGTTCCGGTCAAGGTTGGCTTGATGTGCCTTCCTCTTGTCACATTTCTCCCTTTCACCTTCCATTCATGCATCTTCGAATTCCACAGCACTGCTGGCAGGCATGTAGCCGGGGGGGGCTTCAGCCCCCCCCCCCGAAATTCTCATGGTGGTTCGCGAAAAGGCCTTAGGTAAGGTTGTCCCCTGACATTAAGTCCAGTCATGTCTGACTCTGGGGTGTGGTGCTCATCTCCATTTCTAAGCCGAAGAGCCGGCGTTGTCCATAGACACCTCCAAGGTCATGGGCCGGCATGACTGCATGGAGCCCCGTTACCTTCCTCGCCAGAGCGGTGTCTATTGATCTACTCACATTTGCATGTTTTCGAACTGCTAGGTTGGCAGAAGCTAGGGCTGACAGCGGAAGCTCACGCCGCTCCCCGGAATCGAACCTGCGACCTTTTGATCAACAAGCTCAGCAGCTCAGTGCTTTAACCCACTGCGCCACCGGGGGCTTACTGGTGCATTATTTAAACTGTTATGTTTATTCATATCATGATCTGATCACCATACTCAATATATCCCATATGCATGGGGGTATTGAGGTCACGATACCAAAGGGTTGCTAGGCTAGACCCTCTTTCACTCAGACTCAGCCCCCCCGAAACCCAGCCCCCCTGAACCCCCCCTGAAAAAAATTCAGCCCCCCGAAACGAAATCCTGGCTACGGGCCTGACTGCTGGTCACAGCTGACCTCTAGTTAGAGCACTCAAGGGCCAGGGCTTCCCAGTTCTTGGGTCTATGCCAGTTTTTAAGGTTAGCTTTATGCCCACCTTTAAATCTCTTTTCCTGTCCACCAACATTTAATTTTACGTTCTTGGGAGTATAGTAACTGCTTTGGGAAATGGTGATCAGGTATTCGGGCAACGTGGCATAGGAGCATTGCTTCAATGCTGGTGATCTTTGCTTCTTCCAGAATGCTGATATTTGTCCGCCTGTCTTCCCAAGAGATTTGCAGGATTTTTCAGAGGCAACGCTGATGGAATCATTCTAGGAGTTGAGTGTGACGTCTCAATACATACCTATATACCTGCGGTCACATATAAATTTCTCAGACAGAAAGGGGTTGTGAGTGGAAAAAGTTTTAAAAGCCCTGCTCTAGAGGACATCTTGAAAATGTTTAAGGCCCCATCTACACTGCCATATAATCCAGTTTCTTAATGCTGATTATCTGCTTTAAACTATTTTATAATCTAGTTTAAACCAGATAATCTGCATTCAGAAACTGGATTATATGGCTGTGTAGATGAGACTTGAGAATAAATTAATATACTTAATGCTTGAAAAGTAATTTACTTCGGTAGATACCTATTTTGCAGAAGGACTATTATTTCTTCCTTCCTCTCCCACCCATAATGTGTTACAGATAATGACATGATTTGCAATGACTTCAGTCCTCTGTATAAATAGGGCATTTGATGCCACTTTACCTGCCATGGCTCTATTCCATGGAATCCCATGATTTGTAGTTTAAAGAAGCTATAGAGATCCTTGGCTGAAGATACAGTAACTCTGTAGTGTGAAAGGGCTCTTAACCATATCTTCCAATATTTGCAGAAAGAGCCATGCAAGTCTCGTGGTTTTTGAAGAACGGTGCTGACACCAAGTGGTCATTAGGATAATTTGCAATGTATTTCTCCTTGGATTCTCTAAAAGAACCAATTATTCGGCATACAAGATATTTCTGTTTTGATAATGAACAGGGGTTACTTCATGGCTGACCCACCAGAGAAAAGGGTAAGCCAATGCCTCAGGCAGTAGTATTGTAAAGTTGCATTCCTCCCTCAAAATTATTTGGTTGGCTTTGGAGACAATCTATTTTGATATGGGTGTCTCTAATATCCTTCCCTCCAGTGAGCGGTCAAGTATTATTTCCTGGAGTATGGACTGGCTGGATGTTCTTGCAGCCCAAGGCACTCCCCGAATTTTCCTCCAACACCACAGTTCAAAAGCGTCTATCTTCCTTCGCTCAGCTTTCCTTATGGTCCAGCTCTCACAACCATAATCGCTTTAACTATGCGGATCTTCATTGCCAGTGTGATGACTCTGCTCTTCACTATTTTATTAAGATTGGTCATTTCTAAGGTGTAGACCAGGACTATTAGTGGTCTCTTCACAATGTTTCCTACAAACTATATTTTCTAGGATTCTTTCAAGAAAACTATGATATATTTAGTTCATTTAAATTGTTCTCACCCTGCCTATCTTACATTCAAGGTGGCCGGAATATTTTTTTAAAAAATGGTAGTAAAATGTAATGTTTTGGTGTTTTCAAAATCAACATGGGTATCGCTGAAAAACAGTGTAGTCTAAGGCCCCATCTATACTGCCAAATAAAATCTAGATTATTTGCTTTGAACTGGATTATATGGCAGTGTAGATTAATATAATCCAGTTCAAATAAGATAATCTGGATTTTATCAGGAAGTATAGATGGGGCCTATATTTGAGTATATATGTTATCTTTTCTGCTTGAGAGCCACTTTGTACCGTCAGAAATATGTTCTATGGCCCTGTTGGGACTACATAATTTCAAGCTGCAAGGGACGGATTCCCTCATGGCAAAGACTGAAGTACTGAAAACAGAAACTTCAGACCTCACATTCTCTGAGGATGCTTGCCATAAATGCAGGCAAAACATCAGGAGAGAATGCTTCTAGAACATGGCCATACAGCCTGAAAAATAACAACAACCCAGTGATTCCGGTCATGAAAGCCTTCAACAATACAGAAACCCGATGTCCCATAAGAATATGCCACCAGAATTGCCAGAATTGCCAATGAAAAAACCACAAAGAAACATTCTCTTTAACTCTCAACAACCACTTGTTTGTTTATTTATAGGGAAACACAAGCTCCGTTTCTTTCTTTAATCATGGAAAAACTTAAACTCTACATTGTGGCATTTGCACACTGCTTAAAGCAGCTGATAGCTGTTAAAGCCAATTATAAAACTCAATAAAATTCCAAAATAGCAACAATATAATCAAAAATGCAGAGAAAAGCATTTAAAGTCTAATTGGAGTAGTGGAGAGTTTTATCTAATTGTCTTTATGTATCTCATTCTACAGAGTGGATGCTTCCATGGTTACCATTAATTCTGTCATGACTATATTCTATCCAACCCTGTCATATACACAGTCACAAATTATCTGAACTTGGACTTGGGTGCTTTTATTCTATTTAAGACTGTGCCCTGGTTTTGGATAAGTCTCAAATCCAGAATTTATCAGACAGATGCCTGCCATGTAGCCAAAATCTGAAAACCTTTGAAACCACAGACTTACAAAAATACATCAATATCTCAGCCTTCCTAATGCCACGACCCCATAATACTGTTTCTCATTTTGTGGTGACACCCAAATATAACATTATTTTTGTTGCTACTTCATAACTGTAATTTTGCTACTGTTATGAATAATCATGCAAGTATCTGATATGCAGAATATATTTCCATTAACTGGACAAAATTTGGTGCAAATACCAGATTCACTCAAATTTGAATACTGGTCAGGTTGGGGGGGGGGAGGTCACGTTGTTTTGTCATTTGGGACTTGTAGTTGCGGGGATTTATAGTTCACCAACAATCAATAATGGAATTGAACCAAACTTGGCACACAGAACTCCCACGACCAACAGAAAACGCTTGAAGAGTTTGGTGTGCATTAACCTTGAGTTTTGGAGTTGTAGTACACCTTTCTCCAGAGAGCACTGTGGATCCAAACAATGATGGATTTGGACCAAACTTGGCATGAATACTCCGTATGCCCAAACATAAACACTGGTGGAGTTTGGGGAAACAAACTCCCTGGGGGAATCCTTTCTTTAGAGGTATTAGCTGACTCCTTCCTCACCATTGTGCTTTCCTTATTTGAAGGATTTAGGGCAGTGTTTCTCAACCTGGGGATATGAGAGGGGTCGCCAAAGACCATCAGAAAACACAGTATTTTCTGTTGGTCATGGGGGTTTTGTGTGGGAGGTTTCGCCCACTTCTGTCATTGGTGGGGTTCAGAATGCTCTTTGATTGTAGATGAACTATAAATCCCAGCAACTACAACTCCCAAATGTCAAGGTCTATTTTCTCCAAACCCCACCAGTGTTCACATTTGGGCATATTGAATATTCATGCCAAGTTTGGTCCACATCCATCACTGTTTGAGTCCAGAGTGCTCTCTGGATGTAGGTGAACTGCAACTCCCAAACTCAAGGTCAATGCCCACCAAACCTTTCCAGTATTTTTGTTGGTGTTCTGTGTGCCAACTTTGATTCACTTCCATCATTGGTGGAGTTCAGAATGCTCTTTGATTGTAGGTGAACTATAAATCCCAGCAACTGTAACTCCCAAATGAAAAAAAAATCAACCCCCCAACCCCCACCAGTATTCCAATTTTGGTGTATTGGGTATTTGTGCCGAATTTGGTCCAGTGAATGAAAACACATCCTGCATATCAGATATTTACATTACGCTTCATAACGGTAGCAAAATTACAGTTATGAAGTAGCAATGAAAATCATTTTATGGTTGGGGGTCACCAAAACATGAGGAACTGTATTAAGGGGTCGTGACATTAAGAAGGTTGAGAACCACTGTCATAGACTATAAGTCATTTTTTTCACAGCAAATGTCAATACAAATAGAAGGGGACAAGGACATTTTTGGAGGGGAAATACCCACTCTGCTCTTTTGTTAAAACACACCTTTTTCACAAAAATCCCTGGTATTTTCTTACAAAAGGATGGTGGCTTGAGCATTGCATAAAAGAATATCATTGACAGTTCCTTTCCAAACAGCAACATTAAAAATTGTGTAATATAAAACTCCGTCTATCACTTTGTTCGACATTTGGCAGGTGTAAATTCTCTCTTGTGTCTGCAAATATCAGCAGATTCTGTCAAACATTAAACAAGTTATAGCATTTGTTGATTTTCAGTGATAATCACTGGGAATCATACATCTAGATCTAAGTTCACATTCAGAACCCGAGTCAAACTGGATCAGGCTGATTTCTCAATTGCCAAATTGAGGTTCGAGCCAAATCTTGTGACTGTTGCACATCTCCTAATTTGGACTCATTGCATTTGCTGTTCTAAGAGAAATTTGAAAAAGAACGCCCACCTTGCAATCTTAGTTGAGCTCCTAGTTTGGATTTTGGTGTCCCCACACCTGCTTCAACTATTATAGCAAATGAGCAAATAAAGCATGAACTTTGTACAATGCTATTTACAACCCAAGATTGCTCTTGTTATTTATAAAGAGAACCTTTAACAGTGTAGGCTGGGGTGGAAATCATGCCCAAGAGTAAATTAGTTACTATCTTTAATTACAGCTATATCAGATGGGGAACACAGCTCAAGATGGCTCTAAAATTAACTTGTGGAAGTAATTTCTTTCTTCTTCTATGGAGAAAATCAACACCCATTGCTTCTGTGGTTAGATCCTAAGCTTTTACCTCTCATGATGGTGCCCATGTGCTGTTGGCAGGATGCAAAATGGGACTGCGGCCAGTAAGTCCAATTTAATGGTACAGAGGGAGAATGCCTTGTGAACATTGATATGTATTGGAACTAGCCGTCCCCTGCCACGTGTTGCTGTGGCCCAGTCTGGTGATCTGGAAAATAAAGTAATGAGAAAGTGTTGGTTTCTAATATATATAATTTCTTTATGCTTGTGGGTAAACAGTATTTCTTGCTGTTTCTTTGTCAGTGTTGATGTAGAGATTGTCTGGTTTGCCTACTCTGGAACATGCAACATATCATTGTCCTTCTTTAGGGGCCCCTTTCAAATCTATGATGCTATACCTCTCTGTGTGTGAATAATATATATCTACCTATATTTGCTCTGGTGTGGGCTGGTCCATGAGGTCACGAAGAGTCGGAGACGACTGAATGAATGATTACGTTTTCTTGCCCTGGTAAAGGGAGTTGGACTGGATGGCCTTAAGTATTTTCTGATTCTGTGTCGTTGGTGGGGTTCAGCATGATCTTTGATTGTAGGTGAACTATAAATCCCAATAACTACAACTCCCAAATGTCAAGGTCTATTTCCCCCAAACTCCATCTGTGTTCATATTTGGGCATATGGAATATTCGTGCCAAGTTTGGTCCAGATCCATCATTTTTTGAGTCCACAGTGCTCTCTGGATGTAGGTGAACTACAACTCCCAAACTCAAGTTCAATGCCCACCAAACCCTTCTAGTGTTTTCCATTGGTCATGGGAGTCCTGTGTGCCACATTTGGTTCAATTTCATCATTGGTGGAGTTCGGAATGCTCTTCGATTGTAGGTGAACTATAAATCCCAGCAACTACAGTGTCCAGTGCTTTTTGGTTACGCTAATCCCACAAACAAACATTACATTTTTATTTATATAGATTGTGAGCATTCAGGTTGTGAGAGAGAAATAGAGAGGATAGTTGGGGAAGAGAGTCAGACTTTATGTACAGATTTAGAGATACAAACTGTTGCAATTAGTTAATGTTAAAACATGCAGAAGCAAAAACTTGCTGTTAAACTATAGAGAAACCAACAAAAGGGAAGCAGGAAATCCTCTTAAAGCTAGTATATATATGTCTGTGTTTGTATTTTTGAATTATATCTAATTAAAATTGAGATGTATGTTGTTAAAAAGTGTACTTTGCTATGAAACTGTTCTCTAAGTATACTTATGCAATGCATGTATAAGTATTGTTGCTTTTATTTATTTCTGTTTTTCTGTTAAATGCTTTAATTAAAATAATGGAAAAATGACATTTTGCATCTTCCAGTCCTCATCAATAATAGAGACCAAAACTGTACGCGACGAATGAGAAATGATGGGACCTCAGGCACAGCTAGTCAGTGCCATGTATTGAACCTATTCTGGCCTCTTATGTCATCTTGATTAATGACAATGTCAAGCAGACAGCCCGTTTATCATGGGAGTCTCGACAGGATAGACAATGTCATTGAAGACCTGCCTCAAGCCATGTGGGCAGATTTGTGGCCACATTTGAAGCCAATCCCCATGATCTCTCTTGTCACTGCCTTATCAGCTTCTGCTTGGACAGGCAAGGAGAGGAAGAATTGTTGTGGCGGCTTCCACCAGCTGGTGTTGTGCTATTGTCCAAATTCCTTTCTCTAGCCTCTGAGAATATATGCATCCTTCTGGTGGCTGTACATCACCCAGTTCATATGAGGACTCAACACAGATGGTATTCACACTTGGAAATGTGGGTGATGGAAACACTTCAATTTCTCTCTTAAATATTTGGGCAGAAGTCCACCCGAATGTATTATGGGATCAGAGTGGATTCTACAGTCCATCAATAATAATGCTTCAAGAAACAATCTATCCCACACATATGCTGAGACCAGTGGGATGGGAGAAATTTGTTACTCCCAAGGCAGAGTTTTATAGGCACATGAGTTCCACATAACCCACAAATTAAATCACTGCCCTCTTGAAGTCCATCCTCTACACAGCTTTTGCCTCTTCTGTTCCCATTAAACCTGCCTCAGATGTGACATTCTCTGCCAGTGGCATGACTTCCTTATCATACTTTCGAATCCATCCTTCTACTCTTCAGATCTGGCAGCAACACTCAAAGTGCCCATCTTTGGCTTTCTTTATGTGGTTTGCAGAAAATTGCCATCAAATTTGGAAGGCAACCTGGAAATTGGGTTGTGTTAGGTTTTTTCGGGCTATGTGGCCATGGTCTAGAGGCATTCTCTCCTGATGTTTCACGTACATCTATGGCAAGCATCCTCAGAGGTAGTGAGGATGCTTGCCATAGATGCAGGCGAAACACCAGGAGAGAATGCCTCTAGACCATGGCCATATAGCCCGAAAACACCTAACACAAGCCAGTGATTCCGACCATGAAAGCCTTCGACAAAAACCTGGAAATTCCCTATTGAAAGCAACAGTTTAAAGCAAAATATTTATTTTGAACTTGGGTTTTTGTGGCCCGACTTTCAGTGCAGTAGCCAATGGTGGGATCTACATCTTGGATCAATGAATCCAGATTTTAGTCAGAGCTTGAAAAATTTAATTTTAGGCCCTATCCCCAAACAGGTTCTAGACCACCCTTTTGATCGCAGTCCTAGATCTGGTGTGTTCCATACAGAACTCTCTGGCTGAGATCTGAGACCCTCTTCCAAAGCCAGTGGGAACTCATGGCTTCCATGTTGTGTGTGTGTCATTGATGCCAATTGAAGGATCTATTCAAAGTGGTAAAATTACTTTTGTTTTGAGATGAGGGTTTGTGGGGATTTGATGGGTTGACTGGAGAGGCATGTGTCGGCAGCTGATTGGCTGAGCGTACCAGGAGCCAGAATTCTGATTGGCTACTATCTCTAGCTTGCTTCTGAGAGAAACGGTTTTAATTGCTATTTTCACCTCAGAGAGTGAAGAGAGCACTGACTGGAAACAGTCAGGAAGGAAATGTCTGCCAACTCTCTCAAGCCTGATAATTTCTAAGGCCTGAAGCATATTTTAAAGACTGTTTAAAAAGACTATTTATTCCCTCTGTTCTCTGTAAGGATTCAGAGAGACTGCTGTATATATTGTTGCTCTGTTTGACCTTTTGAACTGAAGTAAATTTCCTGTTACTCATTACACAAATCTGAGTGACATATTATTATAATGCAGGGTATATTTTGGTTCAGAAATAGTGGTAATGCTTCTGTTTATTACATTTACAACCTCCAACAGAGTTGTGCATTTGGCACCTTGGACTAATCCTTTAAACCAGTGGTTCTCAATCTGTGGGTCCCCAGATGTTTTTGCCTCTATATCCCAGAAATCCTAACAGCTGGTAAACTGGCTGGGGTTTCTGGGAGTTGAAGGCCAAAACACTTGGGGACCCACAGGTTGAGAACCACTGCTTTAAACCCACAGTGGATTCCCCATTTCACTCACACAGAAGCCACCAGCTGTTACTGGCCACAATAATATTTCAGGTGTATCTTCAGCAGAGGTCCAAGATTCAGCCCTCAAGAGAGAGAAAACCTACACAATTTAACTACAGGGTTAAGCTAATCAACATCTGGTAAAACAGAAATACAAAGTACAGAGGGATTACAATTGTTTAAAAGCTGTAAGAGGAGCACACATGGGATTTGGAAAGACTGAACATTGAAGGAAGTTACACTGTCTTCATTAATAATTCACCATAATTATCAAGAAGGATTCTGATTTTTAAAATTCCAGATCAGAGCATCCATAATAAATGAAATTAATCTTAGAATGTTAATAATTACATTTTTAAAGGGAAAAAGGGAGAAAAAGAAGGGTTTTAAAAATCAGTGGTGCTCTTGCTATGGAACATTTTTCCTTGTCATCTTTTCAATGTCATCTTTCCAATGCTTACGGAAATGGTTTTAGTAACCCAGGAGTTTTTATTTTGTTTAAAGTTAATGTTTACCTCCTTTCCCATTCATAATCTCTTTTTACAATTTTGATATGATCAATTATTTGGAAATGATAAAGGAAGGATGCTTTATAGAGAAACAAAAAGAGAGATAGACAGACAGAAAAATAGACAGATAGTGGTGTGCCCACATAGTGGTTTGTGATGTTACCTGGTATCTCCCATGCCAGTAAAGTGCCAAGTTTTTGTCTGAATGAGAAGGAGCTATACAAAGTTCTGAATCCTCTCTTGGAAACAGGTTCAGCAGCTTGGTGTTTCCTTTTAAGATCTTAACAAAAAGCTAGGGAAGATTCACTACTTCATTGACATAGATTCAACCAGCTGCTGCTGTTGGCTTAAATCTCCTACATCCTACAGCCTGCCTCTGCTGCCATTTCTGACTTAGGATGAGACTATCATGGGATTTTCTGGTACTGAGAGTGAGTGATTCACCCAAGATCACCCAGTGGATCTCTATACCTGAGCGAGTTATTGAACTCTGGCCTCCAGGGTTGTAGTCCAATGCTCAAACCCTTACACCTTCCTGGAATGATATCTTGTATTAATTTAGACACCTTGCTCCAAATCCTGTGAAGACCTATGTTTCTAGTTTATTTCTAAACCATGGCTAAGGAGTCTATGGTTCGGGCCCAGGCTATTTGACAAATTGCACCCCTGTGTATAGACCTGTTCAGACACGGCAGTCAACGGAGGGGTGCTCTTAGTTCCACTCTCTTCTCAAGAACGGTTGGTGGAAACGAGAGAGAGGGCTTTTTCCGTTTCCCCCCCCCATCCCTCTGTAACTCCCTCCCAAAAAAATTAGAATTGCCACATTAGTAATTCCTTTTTAAAAACAACTGAAAACCTTTTTGTGTGAACTAGCTTATGGAGAGGAAGGAAAGTAGACTACCACCGATTCTGCTTTGAGATGGTATTGACACTTGGGGAAAGAGGGCGGGTTAAAAATAAAGTTTTATTGGGTTGCTGTGAGTTTTCAGGCTGTATGGCCATATTCCAGAAGCATTCTCTTCTGGCATTTCACCTACATCTATGGCAGGCATCCTCAGAGGTTGTGAGGTCTGCTGGAAACTAGGCAAGTGGGGTTTATATATCTGTGGAATAATGTCCAGGGTGGGAGAAAGAACTCTTGTCTGTTTGAGGCAAGTGTGAATGTTGCAATTGGCCACCTTGATTAAGCATTTAATGGCTTTGCAGCTTCAAAACCTGGCTGTTTCCTGCCTGGGGAAATCATTTGTTGGGAGGTGTTAGCTGGCCCTCATTGTTTCCTGTCTGGAATTCCCTTGTGTTTTGAGTGTTGCTCTTTATTTGCTCTCCTGATTTTAAAGTTTTTAAATACTGGTAGCCAGATTTTGTTCATTTTCATGATATCTTCCTTTCTGTTGAAATTGTCCACATGCTTGTGGATTTCAATGGCTTCTCTGTGTAGTTTGATATTGTGGTTGTGAGAGTGGTCCAGCATTTCTGTGTTCCTGAATAATATGCTGTGTCCAGGTTGGTTCATTAGGTGAAGGGAGGCGGGGAGAGGGGGAAGGGGGATGGTGGGGAGATAGGGTAAAGTAGGGGGCTGGGAAAGGGGTAACATTGGGTTGTGACAAGGGGAGACAGTGAAATACATATATCTGTTGGATTTCCTCTTCCCCTTCCCCTTCATCCCTGAATGTAACATTTGTATTTATGTATCTGTACGTTGTAAATGTTTAGTGTATGACATGAAATTTCTAATAAAGATTATATTATATTATATATATATATATATAATCAGGTGCTCTGCTATGGCTGACTTCTCTGGTTGAAGTAGTCTGCAGTGCCTTTCATGCTCCTTGATTCGTGTTTGGGCAATGCTGTGTTTGGTGGTCCCTATGTCCACAGCTGCCTGGTATATGGTAAAATAATAATAATAATTGCTACTACTACTGCTGCTGCTACTACTACGGCTTTCTAGATGTTGTTGGATTGTAATTCCCATCAGGCTTGATCACTGGCCATCTGGCTACAGCTGATAGGATAGGGAATTTAACAATATTGTCGAGAACTACAGTGCTTCTGTAGTTTTTTAAAATTCAGTTCCTGCTAAAAGTGTGGCTCATGTATTCTTTCGAAAGGTAATGGCTTCCTTCTTAGGCAATCTCTTTCATGTCAAATAAACTACAATACTTCTCCATAAAACCCACTTTGCTATTCTCTTGATTCTTCAGAGTGTATAATGTACAGAAATGTTATTATTTTGATTTAAAACTAATAGAGATGTTGGAATATTTTTGTTCCTTGGGCTGTGCAACAAAAGAAAATGGTTTTTCGGGGAGCTGGCTCTCCCAGGAGATGGAAATCTGCCTTATGGCTCACAATGAAGGGATTTACTTGTTTGGAGATGGCGACTGACGGTGGAGCTAGGCTATTTAAGCTGATGTGATGAATTCATTCCACAACAACTCCAAGTATGTCTGTCACTTTAAAAAGCTATTAAAATGGCTTCGTTTCTCCCCACTGTCTTTTCAAACTATTTAGTTTTTCTCCCAAGCTACTTCCTCAAGCATTTGCAAGTGCCCAATGTGATGGAAATTTGCTATGACAACCATCACACCCCATTGTCCATTTATACATAAAACAGAAGTGATAACAATAAACTTCATTCTGCTATAGTTGTATAGGTTCTTTTTTCTTGGTCCCTGGTGTTTCAAGTGTATTAAGGTGAATTCACAGATCTAATTCGAGTCTTAGAATGTCACACATTAAAATAGTTTGCTATTCCTGCCCATACGTGTATGTCTTTTCAAAATCTGAAATCAGAATGCCAAGTAAATCACAAGAGGTTTTACCTACTTTTCCATTCCTGTGTCGAAGAATAGCGTTTTCATATTCTGTCATCAATTCCTCCTTGAAATCCTAGGTCTGACTTTATCAGTTTTTTTTAAATACCCGTTGGTCAGTGGAGTGCTGAATCCCATACTACATTGCACAAAGTCAGACTCAGTCACATTGACAAAAATAAAGTAATGTATAGCTTTTCCTTGTTAAGACCCTGGAGAATGTTGGAAACATTGTATATGTTCTAGGGGACTTTGGAGTACTTAGTTAGGTGATCCCTTGTTGTCCGAGTATGATGGCCTTCCAAGTGTAGTATTTTGGCAGTGAGTCTGCAGGTGACTATGGAGCCCTATTCTTGATCCACATGTTCTTCCACAGTGAGGGCATCGGTTTCCAGGTGGAAGGCGGTCTGGTCAGGGTTAGCTTGACATGGCTTCCTCTTGGCACTTTTCTCCCTTATGCCTTCCATCCGTGCCTCTTCAGATTCCACAGCATTGCTGGTCACAAGTGACCCCCAGTTAGAGTGCTCAAGGGCCAGCGCTTCCCAGTTCTCAGTGTCTATGCCACAGTTTTTAAGGTTGGCTTTAAGCCCATCTTTAAATCTCTTTTTCTGTCCACCAACATTATGTTTTCCATTCTTGAGTTGGGAGTACAGTAGCTGCTTTGGGAAACAGTGATCAGGCATTCGGACAATGTGGCCAGTCCAGCGGAGTTGATGGTATAGGATAATCGCTTCAGTGCTGGTGGTCTTTGCTTCTTGACATTGTTGCCTGTCTTCCCAAGAGATTTTCAGGATTTTTCAGAAACAATGGAATCGTTCCAGGAGTTGGGTGTGACGTCTGTAGACAGTCCATGTTTCGCAGGCGTATAGCATGGTTGGAAGGAAAATAGTTTTATAAACAAACACCTTGGAATCCCTATGGATGTCCCGGTCCTCAAACATTCTCTGCTTCATTTGGAAAAATTCTGCACTCACAGAGTTCAGGTGGTGTTGTATTTCAGTGTCAATGTTTACTTTTGTGGAGAGGTGGCTGCCAAGGTAGCGGAAATGGTCAACATTTACTAATGTTATACCATTAAGTTGTATTTCTGGGATTGGAGAGGGATTGGCTGGTGACTGCTGGAAGAGCACTTTGGTTTTCTCAATGATCAGTGAGAGACCAAGCTTCTCGTATGCTTCTGCAAAGGTTTAGAGTAACTTGTAGGTCTTCTTCTGAAAGCGCACAGACGACATTGTCATCAGCCTGTAATAATCTTTTGCTTTTTTATCCAACAAGCCCAGAGCAATGAGTTATATACATATACTAGCCGTCTCCTGCCACACGTTGCTGTGGCCTAGTCTGGTGATCTGGAAAATAAAGTAATGAGAAAGTGTTGGTTTCTAATATATGTAATTTCTTTATGCTTGTGAGTAAACAGTATTTCTTGTTGTTTCTTTGTCAGTGTTGATGTGGAGAGTGTCTGGTTTGCCTACTCTGGAACATGCAACATATAATTGTCCTTCTTTAGGGGTCCCTTTCAAATCTATGATACTATATCTGTGTGTGTGTGAATCATATATATCTATATCTATGGCTGGATGGCTCTTTGTCAGGAGGGCTTTGATTACATTTTCTTGCCCTGGTGAAGGGAGTTGGACTGGATGGCCTTAAGTATTTTCTGTTGGTCATGGGGGTTCTGTGTGGGAAGTTTGCCCCATTTCTGTCGTTTGTGGGTTTCAGAATCCTCTTTAATTGTAGTGAACTATAAATCCCAGCAACTAAAACTCCCAAATGTCAAGGTCTATTTCCCTTAAACTCCATCTGTATTCATATTTGGGCATATGGAATATTCATGCCAAGTTTGGTCCAGATCCATCATTGTTGCTCTCTGGATGGAGGTGAACTACAACTCCCAAACTCAAGGTCAATGCCCACCAAACCCCTTCCAGCATTTTCTGTTCATGATAACTGTGTTTGGTTCAATTCCATCATTGGTGGGGTTCAGAGTGCTCTTTGATTGTAGGTGAACTATAAATCCCAGCCACTACAACTCCCAAATGTCAAGATCTATTTTCCCCAACCTCCACTAGTTTCACATTTGGGCATATTGAGTATTCGTGCCAAGTTTGGTCTAGATCCATCATTGTTTGAGTCCACAGTGCTCTCTGGATGTAGGTGAACTACAACTCCCAAACTCAAGGTCAATGCCCACCAAACCCTTCCAGTTTTTTCTGTTGGTCATGGGAGCCCTGTGTGCTAAGTTTGGCCCAATTCCATCATTGGTGGAGTTCAGAATGCTCTTTGATTGTAGGTAAACTATAAATCCCAGCATGACAATTCCCAAATGACAAAATCAATTTTTTTTGAGTGGAGGACATACATTGGGTTGTTAGGTGTCTTGTGTCCAAATTTGGTGTCAATTCCCCTAGTGGTTTTTGAGTTCTGATGGTATCACAAACGAACATTACATTTTTATTTATATAGATAAGTTCAAAAACATCTTTCCTTCTAATCCCGCCAAATGCTATTAACAGCAAATAATAGTAAACTTGTTTAAATATTAAGTATTGATTTATCAATCAAAATAAAATAATATTTACCCACTTCAAAATTATGTCTTGATTTTAAATGCAGAATTTAAGAAAAAAGGTAAGTTAAGCCATCTGAACAAATACAAAATAAATAGATCCAAAACACGGTGGGAAATGCAGCTTCTTTCTACAGTCTCCACTTTCAAAGGCTGGATAATTCAGAGAGAAAGCAGAACACAGTATAAATTTCATCAGTTTCTTGGCCTGAATTAGTTATAGTGTTTAGAGCCAAATGTTATTGTGGGATTCAGGCAACTAGGTTACAGTCAAGCTGCTAAATGCTTCTCAGTTAGGCTTTGACATTTATCAGAGGACTATTGGATGTGTTGAAAATGTCCCAAAGCTCCATAGATGGCACTAACTCACTCTTCTTTCTTTCTTTCTTTCTTTCTTTCTTTCTTTCTTTCTTTCTTTCTTTCTTTCTTTCTTTCTTTCTTTCTTTCTTTCTTTCTTTCTAGATATCTTGTATTTAAACCAGAGAAGCAAGAAGTCTTCAGAAATATCCAAGCAACCCCTAACGAAAACTATTTACCTCTCATCTCAATTACATTTATGTCAAGTAGATTTCCCCTTTCTTCTCTCTAAGTAGGATTCAAGATTATTATTATTTTATTCCTTAACCGCCTCTCCTTGTGACTCAAGAAAGCATTAGTTGCTCAATTTTGCTGTACAGAAAAACTGTAGAAGTTCTTGAGGGAATTTGTGCTTTCTCTGTTAAAATAACTTGGCTGGCTTTAAGTATTCTGCAATTTTTTTACTTGGGTGATATTGCCTCTTTGCTCGAACACCTTGAACTGTGTTCGGGCAAATGTATACATCTCTTGGTATCATGGGATATAGCTCTGAGCTTTAACCCCCTTGTCAGTTGAATGTTGTTAATGACATACAGAAGCTCCCATGATCGCAGACTCAGTTGTCTAGAAAGGCAAATGATCCAAACCTCATATTTTGCCCTCAATTGCCCTCCATATAAACAGATACTTTGGATTAATGGGCTGAATGTTTCATTTACAGGTTGTAGAAATGCAACAGCAATTTCCCTTGAACTGAAATGTGTTCCTCTTTTGTTTCAAGATGTTTTGCTTACTTCTGCACATTTCTTTCAAAACAGGGGGGAACATGCAAGAAAGGGGTGTCTACTTCCTTGAGAGCCAAATGAAAGGGAAGGGAGGCTGTTTTCATGCTCGCAATGGAGTGGGAAAAGGCCAGAGAGTGAAGTGCTGAGAACAGAAAGTCACTCCTTTGTTGTAGACTTTTAGTGATCCTTCTGAGTGCAAAATGATTTTCAGAGCAGCTGAAAGTCAACACGGGTGGTCTAGCAGGAGCTTGTGATGGCTGTATATATAGAAATCCAGACTGTGCTAACTGCTTATCATTGTTCATTCACTCTTTCTTTGTTTTTAAATGGATTTTACCACAAGAGTTGAACACCATGACAGGGCAGGCACTATACCAAGGGGGATGTATACCAAGACCTTGGATATCCCACCTCTGTCTACATTGAACATATACAAATGTACATGTGAGGCGATGAGGTGATACAGAGGGAGTGAGGAATCAAACCTCACAAACTCAGTGATTTGTAGTTTATGCTTGGAACGTACTATCTCTGTCACAGAAACAGGGAAAAGCTGAATCATTTCTGATTCACTTTCTGAGTCGTAACAAAAATGGCAGAAAAAACTTCAGAAGGGTAAAGGGACTTCCATTTTTTAAAAAGCTTCGATATTGCTTCAAAAAGGTAATTTTAATGAAATTATTTCAAGCAACCAGTTATCCTTAAATCCTCTTGTTTAAGGAGCTCCATTGGCTGCCGTTCATTTTCCAGGCCCAATTCAAGGTGCAGGTGCTTACCTACAAAGCCGTAAACTGTTTCAGACCCATCTACTTGCGTGACCGCATTTCTGTATATGAACCCACACGATCTCTTCGTTCATCTGGAGAGGCCCTGCACACGATCCCACCTGCATCGTAAGCGCGATTGGTGGGGACGAGGAACAGGACCTTTTTGGTGGTGGCACCACGACTCTGGAACTCCCTCCCCAAGGACATCAGGCAGGCCCCAACATTGGCAGTTTTTAGAAGGAGCTTGAAGACGTGGATGTTCCAGTGTGCCTTCCCAGAATAAGGACTCCCAAGCAATATGTCTCAAATGCACTTTACAAGAGAGTTAGTACTGTCTGCACGCCCACCTATCTCTAAAATATCCAACCTATTTCCCTGGACATGCCCAGCATTTTAAAATTTTTAATTCTTACATTTGGCCCTGCCACAGATTTTTAATTGTGTCATGTCATTGTTGTATTGTTTTGCTTTGTTATGAGTTATTTATTGTTGTATTGTTGTTGTTGTTATGTTTTATGATGTATTTGGGCTCGGCCTCTTGTAAGCCGCACCGAGTCCTGCGGGAGATGGTAGCGGAGTATAAATAAAGGATTATTATTATTATTATTATTATTATTATTATTATTATTATTATCCGAGCGACTATCTATGCCTACTGGTTAGCATGGAACATGTTCACCACAAACTTAACAAATGGTGTTTCTCTTCTGATGGACTGGAACTCCTTCTTCACCCAGCCTTGAAAAAGGATCTGAATGGCACACCACCTGAGATTCTGTGGGCCCTTCCAGACAGGCCTTTAATTTGAGACCTGTCTTGCTTTTACCAAACGACGCCTCCAGTAAAAGCGAATTAATATGAAGTAACCAGAGTTTTACCAGTTTACTCCGCATTAATTAAACACCTCAGCAAATCTATAGGAGGGCAAGAAGCAATCCCCTGGGGAAAGATGCCACGTCCATCCCTCCTTCTTTAAGAATAATAGCCCCCAGGCGCGACGGCACATGTTAAAAATACAAGCCATCTTGGGACATTGTGGGCTTCTAAATATTTCTGCACAATGTAGCCACTAGAGGGAGAAAGAAACATACAGGATTGGCTTGACTTGCCATGAAATATATTCAAACTGGCTCAGATGATAGGCAGAATCTCTGACAATTATAATTCTTAGTATTCTGCTGGTCCTGAGATAGGAAAGTATGGCAGCTCAAATAAGTTTTGGGGGTTAATAGGAGGTTGGGGGCTGGCTGGATGCCCTCCTGGATCAGCATCTGATTGACCGGAAGGGCATGTAACCCCCACCCCTCACAGGTAAAGCCCAGAGTTTGGAGGGGGTGTGGGGCCTCAATCCCAGAAGGAACTTGGATTAAAAATCCCAGTCCCTCCTGGAATTTGGCTATGCATGGGAGGGCCCATAAAGTCATTCGAAACATTATTGGGCCCCTGAGTTAGTAAACATATGACTGAAATCTGATGAATTGTGTTCAGAGGAGTCATAACGCCAGGAATTTCTGGCTCCAGGTAACATCAGCCCCTCCAAGTCAATGGAATTGAAGTGAGCCAGTTAGGGGTGGCACTCTCCGTGAATATGTGGCAGACACCAAGGATGCTTTTCCTTTTTCTGAAGATTGCAGGAGGCAAAGGGAGAGGCTTTGCAGATCCCAGCATCTGTTAAATAAGAATTCTGACTCATAAAGCACCTGGGGTCCAGAGACATCTGCCTATGAATCTTCCAGCAACTCCCTAGTGTCTTTATTGCTTACAGCCATCCTCTCTCCATAATTGGCACTATTCTCTGTGTTCTCCTCCTCTAGAGCTTGGCCTGAATACAACTGACAACTTTATGCCTTATGCTATCTTGGCTTGGTGTATCGATTTCTGGACTGGATGATGACTTTGCTCATTTCCTCGTTTCATCTTGCTGGATAGCCAGTACTGATATGGACTGGATTGACTATCTTACCTTTCTTTATCTTACAACCACAGATACTAGTATTTTTTGTATTTTACCCTGATATGCAGCCAGGGCCGTAGCCAGAAAATTTTTTCAGGAGGGGTTGAAATTTTCGGGGGGGGGGGGGGGGGTTGAAACCTGCCTCCTAGCTCACGCTAAAGCAAAGAGCACAGCAGGGGGCAGAGCAGACTTCAATAGCCTGCAGCTCCGCCCTTGTCAACCACCTCCACCAAGTCTGACCTCCTTAATGAGAGCATTCAACATCCCCTCCCCTCCCCCGCCCCAACTTGGTTGCTTCACTACTGTTCTGTTGCGCGCTGGGCCTGTAAATAATTGTCTTTAGAACAGGATGTGCAACCTTTGCCCAGCGGGAAGCCAGGGGGCCTAAAGAGAAGTTCTCAGAGGTTTCCACCACAGACATTCTTTAGATGGCTTGAGAAGTACAACAAAGTCTTTTATTAATGAACAATCAAACAGAAACTTCTCTTGTCTTCAGTAAAGTTAAGCAAATGATTCCAAGCTTTTAGGCAACTGGTGAATTCCTAATCTTGCCCACGAAGGACAGGCAACTGTCTTCAATAACTTCTTCTTTAAAGGAAAATCCCCTTTTTAACTTCTCCCAGGCTGACTGTAATCTAACCCTTACTGATGTGGGCTCGCTACCGGGTCGAACTGCGTCTCGAACGCCGAGTGGACCTACCAGCAAGGCAGTAGATGTTCTCCAGCTGGAGTTCTTTGGTCTTTAGGGCTGTTTTCCTGGAAATTCTTTGGAGACTCTTAAGACCTTTCTCCCCCTGAAGGTCTTAAGGGTTGAAGCTTTTGTACAGGGGAAGCTTGCACACATCCTATACATAAGCTTACCTTGCTGAGACTAACTAAAAATGGCTCCTTTCCCTTCCCAATTGCCCTGAGCAAGGGGCGGGACCAAAAGTTAGCAATGATGGACAGGTGACTTGCCCTATGACTGCAAACAAAGAAGCCACCTATCTGCAGAGTCCCTGAAACCTAGGACTGCAAGCAAACAATACAAAGCTAAAAAAGTTGGAGCTCCTGGTACAGCTGTACCAGAACAACTACATCGGCTATTGCTGCAAGTAATGACAGTGTGAATAAATTGCTAATATTTGCTTGAGATAGTGCTTGCAGTTCTGGAGGGACTCTTGATTTTTTGCATCTCATAGACTTAGCATGGGGATTTGGTTAACCAGTTAAAATTCATGAGTAAACCAGGTTTTTTTAAAAAAATCTGAAACATTTGGGGGGGGTTGAACCCCTACCCCCCCCCCCCCACGCTACGGGCCTGTATGCAGCATAGGACCTCATAAGATCTCATTGGACAGGCAAGAGAAAGAGGAAAGTGGAGGGAACCACCCTTCTTCATTCCATACCATCTTTCCCTGTTTTCTGGGATGGCCTCCCATCCCATGTGATATCCTGTCCTTCCCCTGTCCCCTCCTGCTTTCTCTTCACGTTCTTCAATAAGGAGTCAGGTAACATCTAACTCCTCCAAAGCCATTCTGGCCTCTGTTTCTCCACATTTCTGAAACTGATCCCCATGGAGTCCCACCAGAGGTTGCTCTGCATCATGTGATGGGCTTGCAGTATCTTGTGACAGTCAGCAAGTGATCCAGACTGTGTGACAGTCGGCAAGTGATCCAAGTTCCTACCACTCAATGCTGTGTGTACCCCACTCCTGGTTTGCCTCCTCTCCAGTATTCTATGAATGGAAAAAATCCACCAGTATTTCCCAGTGTAGCAACCTGGCTTTTGAGATGGAGTTTTCCTGCTTATGTTCCAGCATATTGGGACAATACTGCCTGAACTCATCCTGCACAAGCATTGTGTGATTATTGATTTTATCAGACACAGTCTTCTTTGCATTTTCTCCTAATTTCTCCACATTCTGGTCAAAAAAGATACATGATGCTAGGTATTGAGGCAATGTTCTACCCCTCATATTCCCATGTTAGTCATTTTACTTTTATTTTACATTTGTTTGACTATAAAAATACTGTAATTTAGCAGTTATACTATTTTTAAAGGAACTGTAGTAGTGCAGGAAGGCAGGGTTATGAGGGCAAATTATCACAATTTCACTAAAGGAAGAGAGATCTGATGTCAAAAGTACTCAAGACAGTATGTATCCAATATCTATACCAGTGTTAGTCAACCTGGAGGTCGGGACCTCGGGGGGGGGGGGTTCCGAGGGGTCACCAAAGACTATTAGAAAACACATAATTTTCTGTTGGTCATGGGGGTTGTGTGTGAGAAATTTGCCCCAATTCTATCGTTGGTGGGACTGTTCTTTGATTGTAGGTGAACTATAAATCCCAGCAACTACAACTCCCAAATGTCAAGGTCTATTTTCCCCAAACTCCACTAGTGTTCACATTTGGGCATATTCAGTATTCGTGCCACGTTTGGTCCAGATCCATCATTGTTTGAGTCCACACTGCTCTTTGGATGTAGATGAATTACAACTCCAGAACTCAAGGTCAATGCCCACCAAACCCTTCCAGTATTTTCCGTTGATCATGGGAGTTCTGTGTGCCAAGTTTGGTTCAATTTCATCATTGGTGGAATTCAAAAGGCTCTTAGACTGTAAATGAATTATAAATCCCAACAACTACAATTCCCAAATGACAAAATCAATCCGCCCCCCAACCCTACCACTATTCAAATTTGGATGTATCGGGTATTTGTGCCAAATTTGGACCAAAATTACAGTTATGAAGTAACCATAAAAATAATTTTATGGCTGGAGGTCACTATAACACGAGGAACTGTATTAAGGGGTCGCAGCATTAGGAAGGTTGAGAAACACTGATTTATACTAACATAAATGTAGGGGAATAGGGAGTTAGTGTGATAATACCCTTATCACTTTTTGTCTTCCCATTGAATGGACATCTTTTGAAATGGAAGCCATTGCTGAGTTTTTGCACTGCCACTCCTGACACTGATATGTGTCTCTTTTCTCCAAGGCATTTGGCTTCTGCCATAAGTCAGAACCCCTTAACATTTTCCCCATAGGAAATAATGGCGAGAAGTTTTGTCCACTAGTCGTGGTCTACATAGTTTTTGTGTTTGCCCTCTTGATCAAGCTGGATATAGTTAAAGTGGAAAAAGCACTAAAAATCCATTTGGGAGAGCTATATGACATAAATAAATGCCTATTTCCAGCGATAAAATAATAGCCTTAAAAACAGATATTTAAAGAGTAGCAAGATAATTACTTAATACCACTTGTCAGAGTAATGCACTTTAAATTGCAGGATAAAACTACCGCAGCCTTTATATTACGCTCTTCTTGTTGAAACTTCTTCCTTTGCTTCTCCTCTAAAAGTGCTCTTTCTCCCTCTCAGCATAGGAATCATAATGTTTTTCTTTTAAAAATGTGTTGTGAAGTCCTTTGTCTCAGTGCACGATAACCTTCTGAGAAATTGGGGGAAAGGACACTGTGAACCCTTTTTTTTTTGTTCACTGGATATAAGGAAGGCAAGTTTTACATGGAAAAGTCTTCTTGGGATGTGAGCAAAGAAGGCTGGTGGATCTGGCAGACTCAGCTGGAAAGGTAGGCAGCCTTGGCAAAGGACAACAAAAATGAAAAATGCAAGAGGCCGAAAGCAAGTGACAGCACTTGTAGACAAAGCATATGGTTTTTGTATGCTTAATACAGAAATTTTTGGACAAAACACACTGTTGAATCCAGGCTCCATGTTAACACTTGCCCTTGGCAGATTGCAGTTACAATAACCTCCTCAACTGGTTTTAATTATTCAGAAGCCCTCTTTCCTACTGTGTGACCTCCTTCTGAGAGTAGATATTTAAGCTCTCTGAATCCATGCTCTTGAGCGAATATTTCCTTCTATCTCTATCTATAGGTGTACAACTGCAGCCTTCCAAACACAGTTGGACTCCACTTCTCATCGTTCCCAGCTTGCAATCATTGATGAGAGACTATGGGAGGCAAGTCCAAGAACATCTGCAGAAATTTGGAGGGGGTAGCTAAGTTAGGTTTTGCAGCAAGAATGACAGGATCTTGTGGCATCTTAAAGACTAATGTGTTTTATTTGATACTGTATAAAAAAATTGCAAACTGCTCTCTGCTTCATTAAGTGCAGCTGATGAAGTGGCCATAATCTATTAAAACATCTGCCAGCTGAAACAGATGCCACAACATTTTGTTATTGTAACATTTAAAATGACATTGTTGTATGTCCCTTGTCTTAAAGAGTCCCGTTTTGTAAACTACTCTAATATCTAGGTTGTTGTAGATTTTTTCTGGCTATATGGCCATGGTCTAGAGGCATTCTCTCCTGACGTTTCGCCTGCATCTATGGCAAGCATCCTCAGAGGTAGTGAGGTCTGTTGGAACTAGGAAAAGGGTTTATATATCTGTGGAATGACCAGGGTGGGACAAAGGACTCTTGTCTGCTGGAGCTAGGTGTGAATGTTTCAACTGACCACCTTGATTAGCATTGGATGGCCTGACAGTGCCTGGAGCAAAATTTTGTTGAGAGGTGATTACATGTCCTTGTTTGTTTCCTCTCTGTTGTTGTGCTGTTGTAAATTTTGGGTTTTTTTAATATGGGGTAGCCAGATTTTGTTCATTTTCATGGTTTCCGCCTTTCTGTTGAAATTGTCCACATGCTTGTGTATTTCAATGGCTACTCTAATATCCATGCTTAGTCTATCATATCTTATACTTCTCAACTGTGATGATTTGACAGCAGTAGTCCCAGTTAGTCCTCTGTTATCTCACATTCCCAGATACTTTAAAAATGTCCTAGGGCCCTTCCACACAACCATATAACCCAGAATATCTGAGTCCACACTGCCATATATTCCAGTTCAAAGAAGATAATGTGGAATTTTATTCATCTGTGTGGAAGGGACCTTAGTTTCACTGTCTTCCTCCTCCCATTTCCTTCCTTTGTCATCTGCTTACTTATGTTGCTACAAACTGAGTTCAAAATGCAAAAGTAAAATCATAGAATTAAAGAGTTGGAAGAGATCTCAAGGAACAGACTAATCCCATTCTGTCATGCAGGAATATGCAACCAAAACACTCCAGACAGATACCCACTCAATGTCTGCTTGAAAACCTCTAAAGAATAAGAGCCCACTGTAGTCGAATTTAGAACTAGGACCGTGGATAAAAGGACCTGTGCCCGGTGAGTATTCAAACTAAACTGAAATGGACCAGGAAAGGGAAGTCGCTTATCAGGTTGAAGACAAGCCACAGAGGTTTATTTGATCTGGAAGGTTGCATGTACAAGCAAATGCTATCCTAGGTACATGAATACAGAGACAAAAAGTTTTATACATCTGACAACTATTGAAACCACCTGCTCCTTTCCCCGATTAGCCAAAAGAAGGACCAGTTTAGATCCATGCCCTGATTAGCTAGTATTCTGATGACATTGCCACCTCCAGGCAGGGGTTCCCTCTGACGAGGAAGAGATGATGGGGGAATTGGTCTGGGAGGGCTAATTAGCTGCGGGAGGCATATCCCAGAGGACAGGGTGAGCTCCAGAAACCCGTGCCCGTATTTGGGTAATGTTAATGAGCTTCTGAGTGGCTTAATTGTCTAGTTCCATGTGATGGGGAAATGCTTTGGGAAAACAAACGTGAGGGACCCGGGGAACAAAAAGTGATGCTCTCTTTATTCAAGCCTTGGATTTACTATAAAGGAACCTGCCATTTTACCTATTCCAAGCTATTGTTTCCACAGTCAGCAATTTCTCAGTCCAATTGGGAGACTTGGCTGACTTGATCAGATTAGGCACGGAAACTGTCTATCACTCTACATGTACACACAATGGATCTTGATTATCATCTTTGAAAGCAATAGCTGGGGGGTGGGGATCAGCCCAGCCTCATCTGTCTAGGAAATATATCTGCGGAATGATTGAAAGGTGAAGACCTTGAGACTCACCTTGTCATGGTTTGGCATAAATCACATATATTTTATTTATTTTATTTATTTACGATTTTTATAGTCGCCTTTCTCAGCCATACGGCAACTCAAGGCGGGTTACAGATTGGCACAATTCAATGTCAGGAATTCATAAAAGTGCCATTAAAAACAATCAACATTACAATAGAAAACATAAATAAAAACCATTAAAGCATATAATCATCGGTGTCATCTTGTTAAGAAACGTTATGCAGTAACATCGTCTGGCCATTCCATGTTCATCAGTCATTGTTCTGTGTTATCAATTTCACTGCATTCTCAAAAGCTTGCTCAAAGAGCCAGGTCTTTACTTTTTTTTAGAAAGTCAGAAGTGAGGGGGCCAATCTAATATCCATGAGGAGGGGGTTTCATAGCCGGGGGTACCACCACCACTGAGAAGGTCCTGTCCTTCGTCTCTACTAATTGCACTTGCGAGGCAGGGAGGATTGAGAGCAGGGCCTCCCCAGACGATCTTAAGCTCCTAGATAGTTCATAGGAGGAGATACGTTCAGATAGGTAAGCTTTTTATTTTATTTATTTTATTATACACACACATATAGGGATAGAAATAGTTTTAAAGGATACAAGTTAGGCAGAAAGTCGAAAAAATATACATTTTATTAAAGGTTTGAAACAATATTGTCTTTGTGGGGGAGTTGCTGCCGCTGGTCAGCTCTCGGTATCCTTCTTCTCCTCAATTGCAGAAATACAGATTTTTATTCCGATGTCCTTGAAAAACTATAATTCGTTGCTGGGGCGGGAGTGGGATTGTGTTTGACAACACCACCACAGCATATTTGTCTGTCAAACAGTTCTTATTATCATGAAATTCATCACAATATCTAAGTGAAATATGTTTTTTTCTAGTGTGAATTACTTACTCCATTTCCTAGCTTCTGGGGTAGCAGAAAACAACAAGTTGGCCCCATCTTCAATATGCCGTCCCTTCAAATATTTAAACACGGCTATCACATCCCCTTCACTTTAGAAGGCTTAGTAGTTTGCATTCAATTGATTTAGCATTGGAGAGAGAAGAGGAGGGGAATGGATTATGACCCTTCCCACGTGACTCAGGATAAAACAAACTGGTGAAACATCTCCTGGCTTGTGTGTTCTTCCTCATTAAGAACCTTAGCCATCTTGACCATGCAACAACTACAACAATTTAAAAAGGCCAGGCCGAAGCAAGTGCAATTTCTAGAGGGCCCAGGAAATTAGGTGTAATCCTATAGGAGGCTGCAATGATAATAGGTATAGTCTATGGCTCTTCATTTCCATGGTCTAATAGGAGGAAGTGACCTGGGTAATTGGTAGAAAAAGATATGGCCATATTCAACAGTATCTGGGGCTGAGCTAGAACTAGTCATTCTCAAAGGCTTGTTTAAACCACCAGGTCTTCAAGCTCTTACGAAAGGGGGGGAAGGATGGGGCCTGTCTTATATCTCTAGGAAGGGCGTTAAGACAGGCGCCATCCCTTCCCTTCTTTTGTAAGAGCTTGAATTATAGCTGAGAAACATTAGAGGATATGCAACAGAAAACACCAAATGTAAGGGAGATTGTCCTAACATTACGTATAAGAGATGGAAGGATCTTGTTTTGCTGGTGGCCACCTAATATATTTAGTTGTGCACCTAGTGCAACTGTGGCCTCTCTAACCATCTTAGCCAGGGCCAGTATCATTTATTTATTTAAAACATTTATATATCGCCCTTCTCACCCCAAAGGGGACTCAGGGCAGAGCACAGCATATATACGGCAAACATTCAATGCTGGGACACAAATTCCCATACAATACATAAACATTAAAAACATTTATTAAAATATTAAAACACACCATTTAAAACCGTCCTAGTCATCTGCGTAAAATCTAATTGGCCTGGTAATCTTTCCTATTGCCTCTTTATTGCCCTGTCCTGAAAGCTTGGTCCCACAGCCAAGTTTTTACCATCCTTCTAAAGGACAGGAGGGAGGGAGCCATCCTGATCTCACCAGGAAGGGAGTTCCATAGCCAGGGAGCAATCACCGAGGAGGCCCTGTCTCTTGCCCCGACCAATCGTGTCTTTGACAATGGCGGGATGGAAAGCAGGGCCTCCCCAGAGGATCTTAATCTCCATGATGGTTCATAGGGGGAGATGCATTCGGACAGGCAATTTGGGCTGGGGCCATTTAGGGCTTCATAGGCCAGAGCCAGCACTGTGAATTGTGCCCGGTAGCAAACTGATAGCCAGTGGAGCTGGCGTAACATGGGAGTTGTATGCTCCCTGTGTGCCGCCCCAGTTATTAACCTGGCTGCCTCTCATTGGACTAGTTGAAGCTTCCGAGCAGTCTTCAAAGGCAACGCCACGTAGAGTGTGTTGCAGTAGTCTATCCTAGATGTAACGAGAGCATGGACCACTGTGGCATCATTAAGTAGGTGCTGCTGCCCTAAGTAGTGCCCATTGTTGATGTGGTTCCATGTACGCACATTGTATCCTGCTGCTTTGTACTGGGCATCCACCATTTTGAGTTGGAGCCCCCGGTGGTGCAGTGGATCAAACCCCTGTGCCGGCAGGACTGAAGACCGACAGGTCGCGGGTTCGAATCCGGGGAGAGGCAGATGAGCTCCCTCTACCAGCTCCAGCTCCTCATGTGGGGACAAGGATCGTAAAACATCAAAATATCCAGGTGACCCCTGAGCAACGTCCTTGCAGACGGCCAATTCTCTCACACCAGAAGTGACTTGCAGTTTCTCAAGTCGCTCCTGAGACGAAAAAAAAAACAAAAAACCATTTTGAGCTGCTCTATAGTGCCCTTAGAATGTAATAGGGACATTTTAACAGCCATTTCCAGCCATATAACCCAGAAAAACCTACAACAACCCAGCCATTTCCAGGTATTTACTGAAGGACCCCAATGGTCAATGCACCCAGGGAGCAGAAGAAGACTGGGAAGGGGAAACTGTTCAGACCTGGAAGTAGCTCTGCTCCTAGCCTTTATGCTACAAGTAAGCCACTATTGATATGAAGGGATTACTTGTAGCAGGAGGAATAAATACCTCTGTATGGAGGGGAGGAGGTCTCCTGTGATGCAACACTCATTGCGTGGGTTGCTCTACACATGGGGACAACACCCTACTGTTTATTTGATGCCGAATTTACAGAATTTCACTGTATTCTTTTTTACTCTTTTTCAGGACAGGCAATGCCGTTATCTTGTCAGTTGGAATCCTGTCTTGGAATCCTTTTGCAGGCCTATAAGAATTAAACCCCCGACCCTTCACATTGTACCTTAGCGATGTGTTACCTTGAAAAGCTTAATCCTTTTGTCTCTCTAGGCAAGCTGATTCATCCCAGAGATCTCCCCTGGGAATTAATCTTTGTAGCATTACATTACCGTTGTCGACCAGGACATGAAGCTGGTCTAGCCTGCCAGCCGAGTCTCTTTCCAGACATTTTCTCTGGAGGCCTCCAGGCAAAAACAAGCTTTTGGGGGAAGCAGCATTGCGTGATATCTTCCTAAGCCTGACTTTAAATCGACCTTGAAAGCTGCACATAAATAGAACTTTTGCATAACAGAGGCAAGGCAAGCAAACAGGGAAGGAAGCTGGCATTCTGCTGTCACAGCTGACTAAACTCATCTCTATTCATTATAGCTCCTGATGCTCTTTAAAAATAATAATAATAAGGAATTCTCAGCCAGTAACAGTCTCCAGAGTTGGTTTCCAGAGCTGGAGGCGGCTCTGTTCTCTGAAGGTTTTTAGATCTCTTCTTTCCTTTTATAAACTTTGTAATAACCATGCATTTGTATTTTTCAGAGCATCTCAGCAAAGAATGACAATTTCTCATGGTGGCACAGGTGATGCCAGTAATGGAATTAAAACTTTGAACCATGAATTTTGTATGTAAGGTTGGGACCTCAAGCTGTATTTTACAAGGTTGAGATATGCAGTAGAAAATGCCGCCTGTTAACTTTGTCTTTCAAAAAGCCATCCATCCTGTATCCGTTTATCTAGAGTAAGGTGTTTTCAGCTCAGTGGAATTTGCTTCTGAGTAGAAATGTGCACAATTTGAACTATTTATTGGGGCCTGCTCACACTACACCATTATCGTACGCTATGACTCACTTTAACTGTCTTGTTTCCATTCTCTGAAAATCTGGGATTTGCAGTACAGAAAACTCCCAAGTTATGAACAAGATAGGTTCTGTTTGTTCCTAAGTCAAATTTGTATGTAAGTCAGAACAGTTACATTTTCAAAGTATATCTCCAGGCAAAAGCAAGTATATTTTAGCTTGAGATAGAATATGGAATGGTCAATGCCCCTTATGGAGTTTGTTTTGCTGTCTGCGTCTCTATTTAGAAGATTTCACCTCACTTTGAGCCCTTCTACACAGGCCTCCATCCTGGGAGGAACTGGAACCCCACACCCACCCCAAACCCTGGGCTGTTCTAGGAAGCGGGTGTGTAGCTTCATGCCCTCCTGGGTCAATGAAAAGACTTATGTGAGAGGCCTTAACGGCGAGTCATTTGTAAGTTGGATGCTTGTAAATCAAGGACTGCCTGTACTTCTAATTTGGTCAGAAATCTGTAATGCCACTATACTCTAAAACCCTCTGAGAATCTCTGAGGCCAAATGGGCTCGCAGAAACAATATCAAACTATGGAAGTGTTCAGACTTCTGTTTAATATACAGTGTTTCCTTGCTACTTCGTGATTCGTTTTTCACGAACCCGCTGTTTCACGGGTTTTTTCTCCCAGTTTATGAATGGTTGCTGTTGCACAGAGCGGCATTCTAATCCCACCTCCTGGCAACGATGGAGTGTGGAAGGGGGTTTCACCCTCCCCCTTGGGAGAGGAGAAGCCAATCAAGAGAGAGGAGATACAAAGCAGTATGTAAATCACGGCCTTATAGCCCTGTCATGTGTCATGTTTTGCAGTTGTTGGTGGTTGGTGGTGGCAGACTTAGCATTTGGTGATGGAAGGGTTAATGTAGGTTGAGTAATCTGTAAGAGTTCATGGATGAAAGCAATTAAGAGTGGAGGTATGCAAGAGATAGGTTGCAGATGGGTGTTTCTGGATATAAGGAGCTAGCCTTGGGACTGATCTTTGGGAGAAATGGACTTGTCTTATCTTGGTGGTAGATGCTGCTGGTTTTCCCCCAGATTTGTGGATTTTTGGTATCGTGATCTGTCTCTTGAACCCTTGGAACCCTGGAACCTTGAATCTTTGGACTGGCTTTTGACTATGGTATAGACTTTTGATCCCTGGACTTTGTTTATTGAACTCTTGGCATTTGACCACTGGACTGGACCCTTTGACTATGGAGTTATCTTGAACCTGCAACAGTGTTTGCTGTTTTCCCCCCCCTGTGGCTGAGTGCAATCTTTATGTTTTATATTTTGGACTATTAAAACAGCCAGAAAGTATGTGCTGTTTTAATTAAACTGCTTGATACAAACTGGGTATTTGTTTGGTTCATCTCTACCTGAATAAGGCAGAGCCCTGACATTGTGACAAACCCCTTCCTTATAGCTAGCAAAATAAAAAAGAGGGTTTGCAGTGCCTTTAAATCTCTCCCCGCTTCTTCCTCACCCTTGGAATGTGATATACATATATAGCATCCCTATTTGGCGGGTTTTAACTTTTTGCGGGTGGTCCTGGAACGTAACACCCACGATAAGTGAGGAAACACTGTAAAAAGATATTTTAAAAATTCTCAAAAAGTGCATATTTTGCCTTCACAATTCATTTTAAAGGAAAATTGCCATTCCAGAAATGGTAATTCAGCCTTTTCTTTGCCAGGGAAATGGCAATCCAAGAGAAACCAATTTTGTTTAAGGAATATGTGTGACCCTAGACTATATTTTGTCCAGCCCAGTTTTTGTAAAAACTAAACATGTGCCAGGCAACATCAGAGTGTGATTCAGTTGACAAAAGTTATTAATGAGGAAGATGACACAACTTAGGAGAGGCTGTATCAGTTTGCTTTTGCCTGAGCCTATTGCATGTGTGAACCAACTATAAATGTCATGATTATGGTACCAAATTACATGTGAATGGCCCGCCTTGTTGCTGAGCTAATTGAGTTTAAATGATTTTTGCATTTGATCTCAGTTTGTAGCAACTGAAGTAAGTTGAGGACAAAGGGGGAAAATGGTAGGAAGAGGGAAAAAACCAGGACATTTGAAAACCAGGACAGCTGAAAACATGGAATGAATTGGGTGGTTTCTATCAAATTGGGAGAGTTGGAGGGTATTCTGTTTTAAAGGCAGAAGCACACTCTGGATATGATATTGGCAGGCCACCTACTGACTACAGGACACATATAACATCTGACAGAGACACAAAATACCCTCTCTCTTGCTCTTCCCCCCTACTACCTTCCATTTCTGTACCTTATGATTGTGTCATCTATTTCAAAAGTAATAAGCATTCTTTGGGTTGTGTACATGTGTGAGCCAGTCAGAATAATGATGATGGTGTTGAATTATGTTTGAATGTGTCCCAATTTGAGGAGTTTGTCAAAGGACCAGCCAAAACATCCAAGTTTGCATTCTGTGTGGCCAAGGCGTTCTGCTCCTGTGGAACCACTGGCGGAAGAATGAGCACATAACAGTCTCAGAAGCAGCTTTTCCTTTCAGGTTATTTAACTAAAAATAGACTAAAAGAAGGACACAGCTATTCAGTCCTGCAACAAAGCCATACTCACTTTTGCACTCGACTGAGCAAAGCCATCTCTTTATCCAGATAGCTTGGACTGAATACAATGCTTCAGATCCGACTCCTCCTAAACACATTTTGTGCCTGCTGTATTTTCACTCTGCCCTTTACATAGATAGTTTGGTATGTGATACAAATGTATACAGCATGATTCACGATAGTTAAGATGAGCAGGCAGCTTGAGACTGGATTCTAACCACTAGGTAAGGGTGGCAACTGCTTATTGCTTTTATAGTTACTCCATTTTATAACACAGATTTTCAGTGTTGCCAGTTCAAAGGTTAATGAGATGTCTTTTGTCGTTTTTCACATAGGACCTGCACATTTTATTAATATTCAAAACAGACACAGGTGTTGCTTTTTGTATTTCCCTAGTAGTATTTCCCTCCTTTTAAAACTAACTTCGTTGTTATGTAGTTATCATGGCATATGATAAAAGCAGTGAGAATTGTTTATGTGCAGAGATGGAATGAACCAGTTATTCCAAAACAAGAATGACTGACAACGATCTGCAAGTTAGTTTAGATGGACAAACTAACTGCTGACAGAGATTTGTTTATCACTTTTTCACAACAATGTTGGGAGTAAATGTCAATGGTCAAAGTGGTCCCTGGTAAAAAAAAGTTGGGAACCACTGATCTAAAGGGAGTAAAACAATCTATATAAATAAAATGTAATGTTCATTTGTGGGATTAACGTAACTCAAAAACCACTGGACGAATTGACACTAAATTTGGACACAATACACCTATCAGGCCAACAAGTGACCATCACTCATAAAAACATGGAAAAACACAGTGGAAGAGACTTAAAAAGCTAAAAATATAAAAATACATTACAACGCATGCACATAACCACATATATACACATATACACAAATATATACACAAACATACACAATATACACATATATAAACACACAAAACAAATATACACAAACTGGGCCACAGCAACACCTGGCAGGGGATGGCTAGTGAGAGATAAAAATCAACAGACAGTTAGTGCAAGGTTTTTAGTGTGTTTATTGGTTAGTATAGTTTGTGTTAAGGTGTGTTGCCAATCTGTTTGTTTTGTTAGTAGCAGCTAATTAGATCCTTGTATGGTTTTGGCAATACATGTTATAAAGGTTTTTTGCTTCTTTTATATTAGTATTGCTTTTTTTAAACTCTATTTTCTTTATTCTGAGTAAAAAAAGTTTTTAAAAAAACAAACTGGTTTTGTTCTTGAGTTTTTTTAATTCGAGAGACAATGGCTTTCCAGGAATAAAACTAAAGTAACAGAACAAACGTTTCCAACTTGAATTTCAGGTGGGGAAATTATTGGCCAAGTAGCTAGTGAAGGTATAATAGTTGGGTCAGTAAAAAGTATTAGTAATCTTGAGCCAAGGAAGTATCCTCCACTACCTTGCTCTGTTTGTTGTTATTTGACTTCAAATCCTTTCTGACTTAATCCTTTCCGTCATGTGATTTTCTTGACAAGATTTGTTTGGTGTCCTTAGTTTCCTTTGAGGCAGAGAGAATATGACTTGCCTAAGATCACTCAGCTGATTCCTGTCGCTGGCCAAAGATTTAAAAGAGTGTCTCTCCCAGAGTCTTAACCTGGGACACAACACTAGCAACATATAATAGCAGGGCAACATGAAATCTTTTCTGCAAGTCACAGTTTTCACCATTATTTCCTTAAATGTGAAACAAGATGAATGCTATATGGAATAATGGTAGCTGTATTTTTACAAGACCTTTTGCCTTCCCTGGCAAAGAGTGCTGGTGCCTCTCTAAACTACAAATCTCATTATTCCAAAACACTGAACCATGGTAGTTAAAGTGGTATCAAACTGCATTCATGTAGATGCACCCCTGGGGTCAGTCTGTAATTAAGGAGAAACACAAGGATGTCTTATGTTTCTTGCATAGTTCTACTTTCATTTTTTAAAGGCTCAATCTACACTGCCATATAATGTAGCTTAACTGCATTGAATTGCATTATATGAGTCTACACTGCCAGGTAATGTAATTCAATGCAGTTAAACTGCATTATGAAAATGCATTACTGTATATGACAGTGTTGATGGTATTGGACAATCACCGGTCACATAACCAAATGGAGGATTATGGCCTGTTAGGATCATAACCTATTGGATTATAACCAATTGGAAAAACCATAATCTTTATATCTTTTAAAAAAAGAAATGGTATCCACATGTATTTATGCTTGGCAATTGGTTTTCAGCTGCTAGAGTGTCTCACAACTTCACATATTAAAATATGCAGGCACGTTTCTTGTTAGTTTAAACTTCAAAATGTTTTGGGTTGTCTTTAATTTTCAGCCTTTATTAGTCTCTTCATAACTGTCTCCTTCCAACTATCGAGGTAGAAATGATGTTAACAACAACAACAACAACAACAACAATCTTCAATGGTTATACCTCAAATGACATCTTTTAACTGATCTAAACAGTCCCTGATTCTGGTCACATGGTCTGCAGCTTCTCCCACAACCTCAAGAACATAGAGTTAGGGAAAAACTGCATACAAAGAACACAGAAAGACTTCAGTAAATAAAACAGCATAGTATATTCAGACAAATTATTAAACAGAGGGGGCTTGAGACTGTTGCCTATTTCCAACAGCCCATTGCAACTGAACGAGCTGACTCAAATTTTACTTATTTGTAGAGGCTTTGTCTCTTATTATTCCTTTGGTTGGGCAATGGACCATCTCTGCTTCTATGATCTCTCACATTCTGTGACATTTGATTCTGATGTGTCCTGTAGCATTCCATCTTTCTTTCTGAATCTCGTTTAGATCTGAACATCCATCTGGATCTAATTACTTTGTTTTCTGGTGGACGTTCAGTAAATAACACTGATTTCATACTGTAAAACAATTGGTCAGGCAGTACACCTCTGTTTAGTCATATTGGATATCTGTGAGCTTATTTTATTTATTTATTTATTTATTTACTGCATTTTTATCCTCCCCTTTTCAGCCCAAAGGAGACACATGCCGGCATACAGATTGGCAACAATTAAATGCCACAACATACATACGTACATATCAATTAAAAACAGTTAATGCCACATAATAAAAATCCATATAAAACTACTTAAGACTATAATAATCCTTGTCTACCAGTTCAACTCCTTATCCATTTACATTGTCTAAGCAGTTCTGTGTTCGTTAGTTCATAATACTGTGTTTGTCCAATTACACTGTGTTTCTGAAGGCTTGCTCAAAGAGCTAGGTTTTTATTCTTTTCTGAAAGGTCAGGAGGGAGGGGGCCGATCTAATATCCCTGGTAAGAGAGTTCCACAGCTGAGGGGCCACCACTGAGAAGGTCCTGCCTCATCCTTGCCAAGTGCACCTGCGAGGTAGGTGGGATCGAGAGCAGGACCTCCCATATGGTTTGTAAGGAGAGATATGTTCGTAAGGAGCTTCTCCTTCTGGAATGCAGTTTAGTCCTGTGGATTCAGTCTCTGGTTCATTAGTATCATTTGTTTCTTTTTTAGTTGGCCCACTGTTTCATGTGTTATCTCCAGTGTTTCATCCAGTAAACATATCATATAAGAATTCAAAAAGTTCTAAACTAGTATTTTTGTCATCTATTACAGTTCCTCTGATGTTGACTTTAGTTTGTTCATCAAAATAATCTCCTCTCACAACCACAAGAACATAGAGTTAGGAAAAACTACATACCAAAGAGCACATATACACTTCAGTTAATAAAATAGCATATTATATACAAACAAATCATGAAACAGAAAAGGCTTGAGAAGGTTGCCTATTTCCAACAGATGGGGCCACAGAATTCATATAATATGAGTGTTCATATAATACTACATATGTTGTCCGTTTATATAATGGTGGGCTTATTTTACAATCTTTATTTGAATGTTCTTCTGGCCCTGTCTGGTTTTGATCTATTTATGGGGCTTTTTGAAGGTCTTTTCTGAAATGAGGCATTTATTCTTTTCCGTGAGATCCAGCTCTTCTGAAAATCTTTTTGCAATACAGAGTATCCTTTATATTTCATTATAACTGGCGTTCTAGCAGACTGCTGTCATCCCTGGCCTTCATGGGACAGATCAGTCACAGGCACTCCAAAGTATAATCTAGTTAAGTTGAAGCCATTTATACAAAAACTATATCACTCAGCCTGATCCTTGTCATGTTTATCTGCAATGGAACCCCTCGATTTATGGCCAGTCGTCAATATTAACACTCAAGCAGGCAGATCATGTTTTACCAGAACGTGAAAAAAATATGCCATATTGGACCCTCTGGGTTCGTCCATTTAACCAATTACTGATCCACCTCACCGTAGTTTTGCCTACCCCACATTGGACTAGTTTGTTTGCCAGAAGGTCATGGGGGACCATGTCGAAGGCCTTACTGAAATCCAGGTACGCTACATCCATGGCATTCCTCCCATCTACCCAGCTTGTAACTGTATCGAAAAAAGAGATCAGATTAGTCTGGCATGACTTGTTTTTGATAAATCCATGTTGACTATTAGCGATGACCGCATTTGTTTCTAAGTGTTTGCGGACCACTTCCTTAACAATCTTTTCCAGAATCTTGCCTGGTATCGATGTGAGGCTGACCGGACGGTAATTGTTTGGGTCATCCTTTTTTCACTTCTTGAAGATTGGGACCACATTGGCCCTCCTCCAGTCTGGTGGAACCTCTCCCGTTCTCTAAGAATTCTCAATGGTTCCGAGATGACTTTCGCTAATTCCTTCAATACTCTTGGGTATAGTTGATCTGGCCCGGGGGACTTGAACTCGTTTAGAGTGGCCAGGTATTCCTGAATGACTTGTTTCCCAATTTGGGGTTGGATGTCCTCTAGTCTCTCATCCACTCCATCTTACTGAGTTTGAAGATGACTTTCTTTTTTTGAGAAGACCGAGGCAAAGAAGACATTAAGTAGTTCTGCCTTTTCCCTATCCCCTGTCAGCATAGCCCCATCTTCTCCTTGAAAAGGCCCTATCGCCTCCTTGTTCTTCCTTTTTCTACTGACATAAGAAAAGATGCCTTTTTATTGTTTTTAATGTCCCTGGCAAGCCTGAGTTCATTTTGTGCTTTAGCCTTGCAAACTTTTCCTTACAGGATTTGGCTATTTGTTTGAATTCTTCTTTGGTAATTTGTTCCTTTTTCCACTTCTTGTGCATGCCTCTTTTGAGTCTTAGCACAGTTAGAAATTCTTTGGACATCCATTCTGGCTTCTTTGCACTTGTCCTATTTTTTCTCTTTGTTGGCAATATTTGCAATTGCGCCTTGATTATTTCACACTTGAAAAACTCCCATCCATCTGTAACTCCCTTGTTGACAGTTGGAGGCACCTCCACTCCCCCCAAATCATATGGGATCTCTCTCAACTCCTTCCGGGGCAGGCATACTCAAGATTTCTGGGCATTTGGACAGGATATGGGCACGGGCATGGGAAGACAACTCCAGGAAGCTCTGTTGAATTGCTGGGCACATGAAGGGCCCATCCAGACAGGTCTTTAAAATGAGACCTGTCTCAGTTTTACCAGAGGTGTCCAAATGATGCCTTCGGCCTCCCCTATTTAGCAATGTCTGCTCCTCTTTCTCCTGCTCAGCTCCCAGGTTGTTCTTGGACAGGAAATGTGGGTGACAGTTGGAAGCTGAGAAAGGGTGTCAAGGCAAGAAGGGACAGGGCCATTACCCAATTCCTTCTTTCTTTCCTACCACCAATTCTCTTCCTCCAAATTCTGTTTCCCTTGCTCTCGGGGCAGTGTTCATCTCCCTGTTCTTTTTTTGGGGTGAGATTGGATAATTTGCAAGATCAATGTAGGCAGTGGTTCCTTGGCTTGTCTTCCATCCCACCAATGCCAGGGAGCCAAATAATTACTTTGCCGAGTCTTCTGAAGACCGTAACGCCAAGAACAAGCTGTATTTCTTTCTAAAACTCCCTTTAGCACAAGAGAAAACTCCTCTTTGGCTTCTGCCTCAGCCCTTGTCTAGAAATGGAATGGGCAGCTGTGGCCTAGCTTGGAACTGGATTGTTATGGCAACTGTGTAAACAAAACAGCACTGGAATCCAGGAAAATAATTATCCCTTTCTGAATCTATACAAGTACGATAGTTGCCCCACCAAATTTAAAACCAATAATAATAATAATAATAATAATAATAATAATAATAATAATAATAGATTACTCACTGGAGCATCATACAGGGAGCATACCACCCCCCCCCCCCCCGTTATGTCAGCTCCACTGGCTGCCAATCCAGTTCCGAGCACAATTCAAAGTGCTGGATTTGACCTACAAAACCCTATACGGCTCTGGCCCAGCGTATCTTTCCAAACGTATCTTCCTATGACCCACCCTGGAGTTTATAATCGTCGGGGGAGGTCCTGCTCTCGATCCTGCCACCCTCGCAAGTGTGATTGGTGGGGACGGGAGACAGGGCCTTCTCGGTGGTGGTCCCCCATCTGTGGAATGCACTCCCCCATAAAATCAGGGCAACTCCTTCTCTCCTCTCCTTCAGGAAGAAACTCAGGTCTTGGCTTTAGGATCAAGCATTCAGGCATCTGGCTGAGCAACATCTTTAATGACTCGTGAAAATTGTCAATTAAGAGACTTTGGACTGGAACTCTAGACCATGATTTGGATTTGCAGACTCAGACTTGGTTGTTTTAATATTTTAAGGGACAATATTTTAATGTATTTTTATTGCTTTTTAATGTATTTTTATTGCTGTTGACCTGTTCATGTTAATTGTTGTGCTCTGTTTCTTTGTTGGCATCTAATGACTGCCAATTGTAAGCCGTTCTGAGTCCCCCTTCGGAGGTTGAGAAGGACAGGATACAAATATTCTCAATAAATAAAAATAGTACATACTTAGCTATATCAAATAAAATTTAATTGAATGGCATAATCTATAGTTGGGAAGACTCAGGACTTCATCAGACACAGTGGTTCTCAACCTGGGGTCCCCAGATGTTTTTGGCCTTCAACTCCCAGAAATTCTTACAGCTGGTAAACTTTCTGGGATTTCTGGGAGTTGTAGGCCAAAAACATCTGGGGACCCCAGGTTGAGAACCATTGGACTATCATTTTAAAGCGGCCACCACTGTTTTCTTAGCATTGTCTGTTCCAATAGAACTCTGGGAAATATAGTTTGGGAAGGTAAGGACTTCTCTAGTTAAAATTTTTAAAGGCCCTGTCCTAAACTACATTTCCCAGAGTTCTGCAGAAGGAAGAATACACCAATAATGCAGGGGTGCCTGTGTTAAAACCTAGTCTGAGGCTCCCAAAAAATGGATCAGGGCCCCCACTGAAATCCAGGACACTGAAATGGATTGCAGTTTACCTGGAATGCCCAAGCCTACTGCTACCTGTTGAATAATGCTTAAAGGCAAAAAGCCATTGTCCACAGAAATAGGGTTCCCTTAGTTTTCCCAAAGCTAATCTTTTGTAAGCTTAACTCTTTTCCGGTTCTTCCTAAGGACAATATGACTTCATATTCTTCTCTCATTTATCTGTTTCCATTTTTTCCATTTAAAAGTTCTTTTAAAAAAAATTAAAGTGTCAGATTGAATGGCACCTATCTTTCCTCAAACAGGGTTTAGACAGAATAATCTTAGGTCCATGAAAAAGAAAAGAAAAACGGAATAATTCAGGAACCTGATTTTATAATTCCGATTAATTCTGTCATGAAATAAAAATAGCTGGATTTTAAAAGTCATTTAATAGCTCTCTCCTCACCACTCCACTATATAAAAAGGGCTCAAGAAATACTGTTATTAACTCCCAGAATGATGTTATAATGAACAAAATATAGAGAGGGCTTTGTGGAAAGTATCATTAATAAATGTGCTTCCTGCCTGACTTAGATTGTAAAGAACATGACAACTTCACTAGGAAATTCTACATTTTAATAAGAATTAGGTGATGGATTACTTCAGATTGTGTTTGCAGTGTTATTTCAGCATCCACAAGAATTGTTGAAGGCAAAATCAGAGGTTTATTCTCAATGGCCAGAGAAAAGCACTTCAAAGAACTGACATACTCTAATTGTCAATACAGAGCATATTTATTTTATTTTGACAGCATGGGAAGTCTGACTTGGCCATGGTAGTCTACGCTCTGGTTACATCCCGTATAGACTACTGCAACGCTCTCTACGTGGGGTTGCCTTTGAAGACTGCTCGGAAGCTTCAAATGGTCCAATGCTCAGCAGCCAGGTTACTAACAGGAACGGCACTCAGGGAGCATACAATTCCTCTGTTGCACAAGCTCCACTGGCTGCCAGTTTGCTACCGGGCACAATTCAAAGTGCTGGCATTAGCCTATAAAGCCCTAAACGGTTCTGGCCCTACTTACCTCTCCGAACGCATCTCCTCCTATGAACCAACTAGGACATTAAGATCATCTGGGAAGGCCCTGCTCTTGGTCCCGCCGGCATCACAGGCACGCCTGGTGGGAACGAGAGACAGGGCCTTCTCAGTGGTGGCCCCTTGGCTGTGGAAAACCCTTCCTATAGATATCAGATTGGCCCCAGAGGAAAGTGAAGACCTGGCTGTTCGAACAAGCATTCGATTAAGCAATGTAATTAATATAGGAACACGGATTAACGGATGATGAGATTGGATTCTGATTTTACTGATGAGATGCTAATGATTGTTATATTGATGTTTAATTGTTGATGGTGCTATTGTTTTAACTGTCCCATAATCGTTTTATGATGTTTTGCATTGAATTTTACTGTTGTTAACCGCTTTGAGTCGCCTGAGGGCTGAGAAAAGCGGTATATAAATAAAGTAAATAAATAAAGTAAATAAATATTCAAGTCTATCGTTACAGCTCCTGATTGACTCAGAACTGTTCAACTGGGATCTGTTCCCTGAGTGGTCCAGGACTCTACCCAACTTCATTGCTGGTTGGTCCTTGCTGTGGCAAGAAACTTTAATAAACTGTCATTGGATTATTTCAAAGAGTGAGTACGTTATTGATCCACCTCTGAGAGGGACATGATTGGAAAGGGATGCAGTGTGGCAATCAATAATGGGCTTAATATCCTGTCTCTGGTGGATACAATGGGGTTAGTCCAGATAAACAATGGTTGCTTTAGAGAAGTGGTTTCCAACTTTTGGTCCTATAGGTGCTTTGGACTGAAGTCCGAAACACCTGGACAACCAAACGTTGAGAACCATTGCCTTACGGTGATGGCCATCTCAATGCGTGTCACAGGGACGTGTCTGGCTGGGGGCATGGGAGAGGAATTGCTCTCAGTGATAACCCAACCCAGATTGTATCAGGCAAAACAGGAAAAGGACCAAAGGGGCCATGACACAAACCCATTATGTGTTCTAAACCATGTTGTTGTATGATTTCAGTAACCACTAAATCCATGAGTCAGGGGTCCAGCATGCCACACTATCTCAAAGGTCAAATCAGGATTTGAACTGGGTTGAAGGCAAAAAGAACAGAGGTCATCAGGCAAATATGTCCATTCCAGGATAACTCTTTAAGAGATTTATTTATTATTGTCGAAGGCTTTCATGGCTGGAATCACTAGGTTCTTGTGGGTTTTTTCGGGCTATAGAGCCATGTTCTATAGGCATTTCTCCTGACGTTTCGCCTGCATCTATGGCAAGCATCCTCAGAGGTAGTGAGGTCTGTTGGAATTAGGACAATGGGTTTATATATCTGTGGAATGGCTGGGGTGGGGCAAGGAGCTCTTCCCTGCTGCAGTTAGGTGTGAATGTTTCAGCTGATCACCTTCATTAGCATTTGAAGGCCTGCCTGAGCCTGGGAAAATCTCTTGCTGGGAGGTGTTAATCTGTGCCTGGTTGTTTCCTCTCTGTTGTTTTGCTGTTGTAATTTTAGAGTTTTTTAATACTGGTAGCCAGATTTGTTCATTTTCATGGTCTCTTCCTTTCTGTTGAAATTGTCCACATGCTTGTGGATTTCAATGGCTTCTCTGTGTAGTCTGACATGGTGGTTGTTGGTGGGTCCAGCATTTCTGTGTTCTCAAATAATATGCTGTGTCCAGGCTGGTTCATCAGGTGCTCTGCTATGGCTGACTTCTCTGGTTGAAGTAATCTGCAGTGCCTTCCATGTTCCTTGATTCGTGTTTGGGCGCTGCGTTTGGTGGTCCCTATGTAGACTTGTCCACAGCTGCATGGTATACGGTAGACTCCTGCAGAGGTGAGAGGATCCCTCTTGTCCTTTACAATAAATTTATTTATTGTATGAGAAGCAAGTCAAGGGTACAGTTGTAATGTATTTAAAAAACACAAAGTTTAAAAACATTATATTAAATGTGCTTTGACCAGTAGCTGGCCCCTTGGAATACCTCTGGTGTTGCTATAAGAAGGTCCTCCATTGTGCATGTGGCAGGGCTCAGACTGCATTGTAATAGGTGGTCTGTGGTTTGCTCTTCTTCACACTCACATGTTGTGGGATCTACTTTGTGGCCCCATTTCTTAAGGTTGACTCTGCATCTCGTGGTGCCAGAGCACAGTCTGTTCAGTGCCTTCCAAGTCGCCCAGTCTTCTGTGTGCCCAGGGGAGAGTCTCTCATTCAGTACCAGTCACGACTTGAGGTTCCAGGTTTTTGCCTGCCACTTTTGGCCTTTTGCTTGCTGAGGTGTTCCTGCGAGTATCTCTGTTGATCTTAGAAAACTATTTCTTGATTTAAGGTGTTGGCATGCTGGCTGATATTGATATCGAGCTGCTTTTAGGAGGATCTCCCCAGCCAAGGAGATCCCGAGGACTGCATCAAAGAGAGTCCTGGAACCTTGGTGAGGGCAGCGAAGCCAATTCCAGTAGCAAAAATATTAAAATAATAAATCCCCACCAAAGCGGAAGAAGCTGGGACTGAGGTGTCTTTATTAGCGATTCAGCTGAGATCGGATGCATTGCAGGAATATCAGAACAGGGGGTGGGCTAAAGATGTCATTGCCCTGGTCCTTTCATTATTGGCTGCTACTTCCCGACAGATGTCAGGTGATGCAATACCGGCTAAACAGTATAACTTCTCCAGTGGTGTAGGTAATAGACATCCTGTGATAATGCAGCATGTCTTATTAAGAACCACATCCACTATTTTAGCGTGGTGATATGTGTTCCACCCTGGGCAGATTAACAAAGTGCAAGGGCAGATGTCTTCACTGTGTCTGGCTGTGATCCCTAGGTTGTGCCAGTCAGCTTTCCTTATGATATTGTTTCTGGCACCCACCTTTTGCTTGATATTCTAGCAGTGCTTCTTGTAGGTCAGAGCACAGTCCATGGTAACTCCCAGATATTTGGGTGTGCTGCAATGCTCCAGTGGGATTAAGAGATGACAGTAGAAATATAATAACATTCCACTGATCAAAAATGTCACTAGCTTCATATGGTGCCTATTTATTTTCCCGTAAACAGCACCTTGACACTCTATCAAATACAGGATAGCTACATCTGCCCAACTGGCAGGGCCCCCATCTCAAACATTTGGATTAGCAGGGGTTCAGCTAAATTGCTTATTTATATAGGTTAGATTTATATGAGCGGCACAGAATTTAACTAGAAATGAACAGGATCTAGTTAATGAGCTTTCAATGATGCTTGCAGATTTCCCCCTTTAATTTTGGTTACTTGATAGATGCAGCAACCCCCACGGTACTAATATGATTTGCCATCTGATTCATGGAGCTTTGTTGATGATGATACCCAGGACTGTATGGAAAAATAATTGACACATCACACTGGGCAGGTAGTGTTTGCTAATTTGTTTCTGTCTTCGGGTCATGGCTGTTCTATAAAGATTGCTGTTTTCTCGGGAAGCACAGGAGAATTTTTTTTTCTGAAGAGAATAGAGCCAGCTGGGCTAACAACCTCTCTTAACAACAGAAGCATAGCTTGATTTGAAAAGATATGGGGACACATTACAACAGGCATCACTAAAAGCAACACCATTCAAAAAGAGAAGCTGAGCAGGGAACAAAGGAAAAGCAGACAGGGAGGCATTAAGGAGAGAATTGCTATGAAGAATGCTTTTACATTAAAAACAAATCACTGCCTCAGATTTTTTTTAACAGTATTTGTTCAGATGGATAAAAGGTACCATCTGTTACTCTCCTACACAATGAACCGTGTCATATTCCAAGCTCTGTTAGAAGAGCTAGAGGATGGTTAAGGAGAAAAAAAAGAGAAAAATGTGATGTGGGAAGGTGAACACATGCATAGAAAAATTAATGATTCAGTTCTTGAGCAGTTGGTAATGGTTTGTTGCCAAAGTTATAAATATGAGAGATCGGAAAATGTCTCCATCGAAAAGATAATCCTACAGTTGCATACTTGTCTTGGTGAAAAGCAAAGCTGAAAGGAAAAACAAAATACACCATAACGATAGCATGGTAGGTTGGACGTCAATGTAGATCAGGATGATATATTGGCAGGTCCCAAAAGTTGTGTGACGGGAAGATTATTATCTTATTAGGATCAGTCGACAGTCCCTTTCAACAGAAAATTCCCAGGCACCAAATATTTCCTGCTTTGTACAGTCAGCGTTATTCCTTTCTTTTTTTCTTCCTTCAGTCTCAAAAAATTTCAAGATGCATCCAGGGATTTTTTTTTCCATTTTTGTTATGATTTCCATTTTTGAGGTCAGGTTTTTGAATGTTAGAGATAGTTTCAAAGCAAGAATATCTGCTTTCTACTTTTATCTCAGTTTTGCTGTTCACATAAGCCCAGTGAGGGTTTTGGAGGCAGCTGCTGTTTTCCTTGATTGTAGTAGGCAGGCACACTTAGCTACAAGAGGATTGGCTAGAGTAGTAACCCATGCTTCCCCAGCTCTTATTGCACTGAATACCATAATTCATGCAACCCAACACTAAAGGTATGTATTTCTCCATCTGTCCTTCAACATTTTGCTGTTAATTATGCTGCTAAAATCTTCCAGCTAAACAGAAGACAAGAAAGAAAAAGGGGGGCACTTGCTGGACATGAAAATACTTAGACACATCTGCATTGTAGAAACAATACAGTTTAACTGCTATGGCCCAATGCTATGGGATATTGGAATTTGTAGTTTGACAAGACACCAGCACTCTTTGGCTGAGAAGCCTTAAGATTTTATAAAATTACAACTCCCATGAATCCATGCTAATCCATGGCAGTGGTATCAAACTGCATTGATTTTTCTGTATTTTTGTAACGATTCTCTGTCAGAGGCTTGTTAATTGGGGTATATCTGTATTCTTTGTCTGGTAATATGAAAACTGAACATTATGTGAAAGTAGGTAAGAAAACATAGAGAAGAATCTTGCTGTTTGAATCAGTGGTCATTTGAACAAGCATTTTCCAAGTTTGAATGGCTCCTTGTATAAACAAATTTGGACAGAATGGGGAGTTGGAGCAATCTGTCTTTTCTGTCCTTTTGTGTTCAGGGATTTCATTCATGGGCAGGGTTCTCAGGCCTGTATTTATATGGACTCCAGAGCACACATACACCATACCCAACAGTCATTTTCCAGTCCCTTTATTCCATTTTGAAACATCATACCTTCTTCCCTCTTGACCTCTAGTTCATTTATGAATATTTTTCTTCTCTGGCCTCTCTTTCTTGATTTGACACCATTAGAAGGTTACATGTGTGACAGAAAAAGAGAATGAGGAAGCAAGAGTTGGCATAACTCCTTTCTCCATGGGAAAAAACTGAGATTATCGGCAGTGAACTGAAAAGCTAAGAAAACACAAGAGTTAATGAAAGTGGTCAGCTGTGAACTGAATCAGAACCAATTGGGGCTGAGAGGTGCTGAGCCATAAGAGAGCACAGTTGTTACTAACTATGTCCTCGAGGACTTAGCAACTCGGTGCTGCGAGTTTGTGCACCATTTTGTAGATAAAGTCACTCAGATTCACCGCGAGCAGGACTCTAGTTTAAATGCAATGTCAGAAGAGGTAACCGAGACATCTGTCGGTCCGATCTTGTGGGATTCTTTCTGGCTTGTTTGTCCTGATGATGTGGATGGGGTCCTGGGGTCTGTGAGAGCAACCACACCGGCTCTGGACCCTTATCCTTCCTGGCTAATCAAATTGGCCAGAGGTGGGTTATTAGATTGGTTTGTGCAGATTATCAACGCATCATTGGCTCAGGGGAAATTTCCATCTGGTCTGAAGCAGGCAGTGGTGAGACCAATCCTGAAGAAAACCTCACTTGACCCCATGGTTTTGAATAACTACAGGCCTATCTCTAACCTTCCCTTTTTGGGCAAGGAGCTGGAGCGGGAGGTTGTCTCTCAGCTCCAGGGATTCCTTGAGGACCTTGATTCCTTGATTTTCTAGATCAGTCACAGTCTTTGGTCGCCTTGGTGGATGACCTCCGCAGGGAGCTCTACAGGGGGAGTGTGACCCTGCTGGGTGGCAACCTGTGCTTGACAGGGTTGCACTCCCCCTGTAGTCACAGGTCCGCAGCTTGGGTGTCCCCCTAGATTCAGCGCTAACGCTTGAAGCTCAGACATCGGTGGTGGCTGGGAGGGCCTTCATACAATTGAAGCTTGTGCACCAGCTGCAACCATACCTCGTGAAGTCAGATTTGGCCACAGCGGTCCATGCCTTAGTTACCTCTAGATTGGACTATTGCAATGCACTCTATGTGGGGCTGTCCTTGAAGACGGCCCGGAAATTCCAACTGCTCCAACGAGCGGCAGCCACACTACTAACTGGTGTGAGTTACAGGGAGCAGTCAACCCCCCCCCCCATTTAAGGAGCTCCACTGGTTGCTGTTTATTTTCTGGTTCCAATTCAAGGTGCAGGTTTTGACCTACAAAGCCCTAAACAGTTTGGAACYCGCCTACCTGCATGACTGCATTTCCGTCTACGRACCCACGTGACCTCTTCRATCTTCCAGAGAGGCCCTTCTCTTGCTTCCTACCTCATCRCAAGCACGACTTGTGGGGACGAGAGAGAGGGCCTTCTCTGTGGTGGTCTCTTGGCTCTGGAATTYACTCCCCAGAGATATTAGGCAAGCCCCCACCCTGGCAGTCTTCAGGAGGAGCCTGAAAACTCGTCTTTTCCAATGTGCCTTCAATGATTGAATGTATGATATTCCCTGACCAAACTCTGCATAAAATATCCTCAGAAGCACTTTATTTTATGGTTGTGCAATTAAATCCTACCTCATCCCCGGATCCCCTCCCTGATATTTTACATTGTCCTATCTTCTAGTCTTTAAAAATTTTATCTCTGAATTTGGCCCTGCCCAGTGTGATCATTTGTGTTTAAATGTTTGATTTTATATTGTTGTGTTGCTTACTTACATTGGTTTGTATCTTATGTTATTTTATTTTCTGATTTTCTGTTGTGTTTTTTGTGTTATATTGTGTTTACTGTATTGATGGGCATGGCCTCATGTAAGCTGCCCTGAGTCCCCTTGGGGAGATGGAGGCGTGGTATAAATAAATTATTATTATTATTATTATTATTATTATTATTATTATTATTATTATTATGGCACAACATTTGGGAAGTCCCAATGCCCTTCAGAGAATATGAGTAAAGTCATTGTAAGAGCTGCTGTGCTTTTCAAACACCCCCTTTTAGAGCAAACATATCTTTTTACTGATCTCTTAACTTCCATGCAAATGTACCAGGTATCAAATGTAGCTTACCGACAGCCTGAACTTATTGAATTTATGATGTCTATCATAATGCAGACTTCCATTTTTCTATTTCTTATCTCACCTTCATCTTAAAATCTGTTTTGAGGAAACCAAAATAATTGATTGCATAATATAGCACTAAGTACAATGCTTGCCGGGAGAATTTGTTCTACAGAAAGTTTCTGAAGAATGACATGGTCACCAAATGCAATTGCACGGGCCACAGAGATCATACAGCTTTTCTATAATCAGAGATGGAAAGAACCATCTACTTTCAAGCTGAGAGACATGTCTTTGTTTGGCACCAGGGATATTTTTATTTTAAAAACCCATAGGGGACTTGTCAAATAGCAATTTACAAGTGTGCTTTTGAAACTTAGTGCTGGCCAGATAGCAAAGAGGTTCCAGAAGTTGTCAGTACATCCACTCAAATGACTAAAGCAGAGAATGGGATTGAATAGAATGAAAGGAGGACAAATCCTACTGAAGTGGGTTACATAATGCACCAAGACTGGAGAATGTTTTCACAGCCATATTTTTATGTGGATCTTGGAATAGAGCCAGTCAGGTGGCATATTTTATGGGAAGTAGCTGGACAGTGGGCCAAAATGTCAGAAAAATTACAGATGAGTTTAATTGTTCCTTCCTGTGACCAGGGTTGCAGACAAAATTCTTGCACAATTTCCAGAACATACCAAAAGTATTGTTTTGGATGCAGATGAGAATCTCACTCCATGACGTCATTAGCTTTATGAAAGGAAGAAAACTTGCCTCCAAATAAGTCAAAAAATCTGTAGAAGACCTTTATTTAGCTCTTGTACAAACCAATTTTATTTTTGAGATCAAGACAACATTTTCTTCATCATAGAGTATTTCCTGTGAGCTCCAAACACTTCTTATTGTTTTTTCCCAGGTAGTTGTGCCCCAGTGTTTTCCAAAATGTCACCTATGATACAGCACTTGTATTCATGGGACGCATACCTGCAGATTCTTTTATCCATGTCTCACAAAATATGTGCTATCTCTAGCTATTTTCTAGGTTCTCCAGCATGACCAGATGGTATTCTTGGACCAGTGGTCTGTCATTTCAATAAGAGTTCACTATTATCCTTGGGTCTCCCATATCCAGGATTGTAGCCAGAAAAATATTTCCGGGGGGGGGGGGGGGGAAAAAATTTTTTTAGCAAATCATGAAGAGTAGTTCCATAACACAAAATAATTTAAATAGTATGGTTCATTCTATATTTTATATATACTTAATTAAATTAATTTAATTTTGCTTTTTATAGACTTAGCATGGGGATTTGGTTAACCAGTTAAAAAGCATGAGTAAACCAGGTTTTCTTTAATGTGAAAAATTTCATGCCCCCACCCCCATGCAGGCATGTAGCTGGGGGGGGGGGCTTGTGGGCTTCAGCCCCCCCCCCAAATTCTCATGGTGGTTTGCGAAAAGGCCTTACTGGTGCATTATTTAAACTGTTATGTTTATTCATATCATGATCTGATCACCATGCTCAATATATCCCATATGCATGGGGGTATTGGGGTAATGATACAAAAGGTTTGCTAGGGTAGACCCTCTTTCACTCAGACTCACCCCCCCCCCCCGAATCAAACTCCTGGCTACGGGCCTACCTCCATGGTTACAGCCCTGCCCGTTTCCACATAAAGTCTAGCAATGTATCCCTCATGGATACAAGGTTCATGCTGTATTGGTTATTTGCTGTGTGTTTCTACTACCTGCAATCCAGTAAAGATGGTCACCAAGTAAACATAGCTATTTCCAGGAAACGAGAGATCAACCAAAAGAAATAGGAATATTAGCACTAAATCAAAATCATCCTGATGCTTTAGTATATTGCTGTGAAAGCACTGTAGCACTTTGACTATACCTCCAGAATAACAAGAAAAGCTTAGTGGAAATTGGTGGAAATGAAGAGAGGACTGGATGCTAATCCATTAATATGCAGCTAAAATCAAGATTTGCTGGTTTGCTGTCAGGCAAATCTGTAGTGCTTTGCTCAGTGGTAGCAAGTGGTTTATACATAAAGGGGCAAGGGCAATGAACGCATTCTGGAGTTTAGTCCAAACTTTGAATAAGTTTCCCACAGTATGCATTTAGGATAGCATTTCTCAAAATTTCACCTCCCAAAATTCCTGGGTTTTGGCCAATGAAGATGAGATTTCTGGGAGTTGAAGTCCAAGACATCTGGACAACTAGTGATTGAAAATGACTAATTTAGGGGATAAGAATTTGTTGGGCAGCAACTGTGGAGTTGATTGTCACTAGCCATCTGTGGCCCTGCAGAGCACCTTGTGTCTTCCCATGACTAGAATCACAGAGTTAGATGAGACTGCAAGGGCCCTCCAGTCAGAGGCGGCCCTAGGTAATTTTCAACAGTAAGCAAACAGTATTTTTGCCCCCCCCCCCCAACCAATCTGTTTGTCGTGGGAGTTCTGTGTGCCATATTTGGTTCAATTCCATCATTGGTGGAGTTCAGAATGCTCTTTGATTGTAGGTGAACTATTTGTTGTTGTTTATTCGTTCAGTCGTCTCCGACTCTTCATGACCTCATGGACCAGTCCACGCCAGAGCTCCCTGTCGGCCGTCACCACCCCCAGCTCCTTCAAGGTCAGTCCAGTCACTTCAAGGATGCCATCCATCCATCTTGCCCTTGGTCGGCCCCTCTTCCTTTTGCCTTCCACTTTCCCCAGCATAATTGTCTTCTCTACATCCCAGTAACTACAACTCACATATGTCAAGGTCTATTTTCTGCCCAGAGCGCCTCAAGAGTGCCCCTGGGCAAAATCAACTATACTGCAAATGCTTACTTTGCATAATGGGTTGAGCCGCCCCTGCCTCCAGTTCAACACCCTGCAATGCAGGAAAAGCACAATCAAAGCATCCCAGACATGGTCCTTTTGCCACTGTTTCACCACATGTAGAGGGATAGAGTTCCACTGTTGAACAGCTCTTATGGTCAGGAAGTTCTTCCTAATGTTCAGATGGAACCTCCTTTCTTCTAATTTGGACCCATTGCTCTGAGTCCTAGTTTCCAGGGCAGCAGAAAACAGGTCTGCTTCCTCTTCTTTATGATATCTTTTAAATATTTAAGGAGCAGAATATATTTTGCAAAATGGCAAAATGCACTGAATAGGCATGGTATGCATTTGTCTAATGTTCTGAAGAGCACAGAATACTGTTTGGCACATATTCCCATTTAAAAAAAAGATCAGAGCAGAGACGCTGTTATCTGTGATCAGATCAGTTCCTTTCTCTCTCTTTTTGCTATCCTGCTTATCGGTTTTGGTTGTTTGCCTTTAAATGATATCTTCAGTATCTATATTTAGTCTGCCAGTATTACAAAAATGGATCAGATTGCACAGATTAGTGCCCCTTAGATTGAACAAACCATTATCTTTAGGAGAATGTTTTCTTTGCTCGCTCCTCCTCCTCACATCCATTTAAAATCTGCAAAGTAAAAAATAGATGTGCCTTTAGCTAATCAGGGTTTTAAATGGTTGGCCTTTTCAGTACAGGGTGCCTGGATTTCTGCATCATTTGTGGGGTCTGTCATGTTAATTGGAGGGATCTGTATAGGTTGATGGGTGTAGCCTTGAGCTGTCTTCGTCAGGGTGAGAGGTCCATATTCTAATGTCTCTTCTAGTTGGGAATAAACAGAACTTGATGCATTTCTGTCACAGTCTCTGTTTAGATCCTTCTCCCTGCACATTACCATAATTGCTGGAAGTAATTAGAAGGGGAAAAAACTTACAGAAAAGAAAACAACAGATAGGAAGAGAACATTTCAGTTCACGTGGTGTATTTCAAGCAGAAGAGCTTGCAAACAGAACTGAATAAACCAACTATTTAAATTAAATGTTATGTCAGCAGAAGCTACATGTTATGGCAACAGAAATGAAGTTTTACAAATCTGCAAACTTTGCTAACATTTCCTCTCTGATCAGATATTCAAATTTGGGCTTTGGGTTTCAATAATGAAATTTGATCTTCAATGTGAAAGTCAAGTGCTTTCTTGCAGGTTTCACTGGAGCTTTCCAAGGGGCTGAGCTCTATTCCTAAATAGTTGCAGAACTTTGGACAACTCCTTTAAAAGTAGCCAAAACCTGGAATATGATATGGTAGTCATAAGGTGCCATTGCAACTGCAATCAGTCTTAGCCAGCATAGTCAATGGTGAGGAATACTGTGGATTGTAGCCCAACAGCTTCTGGAAGGCTACATTACTGTATAGAAAAGGTTGATGTAAAATTGTTGGCATGTATGGAGATAATTCAAATATGGTTCACAACATATGCAAGCCCCCTATTGCAGAAGTCTGGGATAGAAGACAATCTATGTTGTAATGTTCTAATGAACAAGCACTGAAGTGATGCTCCTTTTCCATCAACACCACTGGACTGGCCACGTTGTCCAAATATCCAATCACCGCCTCCCACTCAACTCCAAACTCAAGAATGGGAAACAGAATGTTAGTGGACAGGAAAAGTCAACCCTAAAAACTGTGGCATAGACACTGAGAACTGGGAAACCCTGACCCTTGAGAGTTCTATCTGGATGTCAGCTGTGACCAGCAGTGCTATGGAATTTGAAGAGGCATGAACAGAGGGTGAAAGAGAGAACTGTGTCAAGAGGAAGGCGCATCAAGCCAACCCTGACCGGGACCACCTTCCGCCTGGAAACAGATGTCCTCACTGCGGGAGAAGATGCAGATCAAGAATAGGGCTCCACAGCCACCTCCAGACCCACCTCTAAGACACCACATCTGGAAGACAATCATCCTCAAGGTATGAGGAATTGCCTAAGTAAGTAAGTAATGAACAAGGCGGCAAATTTATTGACCATAAATACTAGCGTCAGTGTTGTTGTGTGTCTGTCCAGAAAGCAGTGCCTATAGTCTCGCAACTACAACAAGGCAGTGTTAGTCATGCTGAGGGTATTAGAAAACATCTCATGTAGCTTCCCACAAAAAAACTCTCTATGGCCGACCAGAGATATGGAGCATATTGCTGAACTCCTTGCTTCTAAGCCCTGAACTAGAACACAGAGAAGGAAAAATAAGAGCAGGTATACAGACTCACAAGCACAGTATGGCTATGCTGTATGCATACAGAAATGGAGTGAATCTAATCAGCAACCTCTTTGGTCAATAATGATCTTTTTGATTATTGTTCAAATAATCATGCTCTACGAGGAGTGCCTTAGAGAGCTGGGTATGTTTAGCCTGCAGAAGAGAAGGTTGAGAGGAGACATGATAGCTATGTATAAATATGTGAACGGATGTCATAAGGAAGAGGGAGCAGGCTTGTTTTGTTCTGCCCTGGAAACTATACCTCAGACCAATGGGTTCAAATGACAGGAAAGGAGATTCCACCAGAACATTAGGAAGAACTTCCTGATCATATGAGCCGTTGTAATAAAGGCATGGGAAAAGAGTGGTAAAGAAGCATGGCAGATGATTTTCATTTATTTACATTGTTGTGGTTAGTATAATAACTGCTATAATCATTGCTACAATCATAAAATTCTACCACAGTGGTCCTCAACCTGGGGTCCCCAGATGTTTTTGGCTTACAACACCCAAAAATCCCATCTAGTTTACCAGCTGTTAGGATTTCTGGGAGTTGAAGGCCAAAAACATCTGGGGACCCCAGGTTGAGAACCATCGTTTTAGCACAATCCGCTTTTTCTATTAGTTAGGAAACATTTTAACTCTTGAGTGTTGTGAATTTTATATGTGAAATATTTTAACAAAAGAACGACAAAAATAATCATTATTTGAAAAAAGTTATGCAATACCAATCTTGAACACTTCTGATTCTGTTTCAACGCGTGGAATCCAGTTGCTAGTCCCAACCAAGGTAGACTCAATGAATTTGCTAAGTGACCGCTTACATAATGATAGAATTATATGACACTACCATGTTAACCAGAAATATCAGCATGCAAAAGGAACTGGTAGCACTCTAAAGACTAAGAGAATGAAGTCGATAGCATACGTTTATGGAAGCCTATGATGCCAACTTTAATTATTCAGTTAATCTCTAAAGTTCAACATGATACCTTTGAACAGTTGCATAAATAGTCTTGTCTAGTTGTGGGACTAACTCCATAGAAACCAATAGTTTGGGTTTCTACAGGATAGTGGTAGTTAGCAATGAAGTCTGTTGAATCTTAAAGGAAGTGGAAAGGGGGTAGAGCATTTCGCTACACTCTTCTGTTGAAAGTCTAAGAAATCATGCCTGGGCAAGTTATTAATTTTCACTTTTTCTTTTCAGTTGCAATATTCTGGCTGGGGCATATGTCTACACCGAGAGCTGGAAGCTATGATTTCAAGCAGTTTAGAAAATGAGATGGAGGGTAGGGGAACTGTGTTCAGCAGCGGCTGCCTCTCAGAGTTAGTCTTGTTCACACTTGCTCAAGATTCAGCAGTATTGAACACAGTATTCCTGGTGAGGTCTAACCAAAACTGAATAGAGAGGCACCATGACTTTCCTCAATCTAGACACTTTACTTCTTTTGAACTATAACTCTCTCCCTTCTCTGCTGATACATGGCAACAGCAGCTACCCTCCTGTGATTTTCCCAGCTGCTAGGCAGTAGAGGGATGTGGGATTGCATATATGGAGCTATACCTGCATGTACGTCTTTGAGATGTTTGGAGGCATCAGCCAATATGTGCTTGCATTTTCTTTCATGGTGGTGTATTTCAGAAGACAATCTCAGTGAGTCCCCCTCTCTGAAGAAGTCCACTCATTCCTTGCTGTTCTCACAATTGTCCATTAGCCTTTTTCTCTTACTTGGGCTCAGTTTCCACGACTTCCCAGAACTGAAAGGTGAAATGAATGGTTGCTTGTTTTCTTTGGCTCACACTTGCAACTGGTGCCTCTCACTCAAGGCAGTAAAATAACAATAATAACAACAATAATAACTTTATTTATATACCACCTTATCTCCCCTAAGGGACTCAGAGCGGTTTCCACATATGCAAAATAATACAAAAACATGCAATATAAAACAAAAACATAGGCATAAACTGTTAACACAACATACACATTAAAATAAATTTAAAACCGGTTCCACTTCTTCATGCAAGGTAAGCTGCTAGAGGCAAATATTTCAATAAGGGGCCTGGAGTATTTGGAATGGCCTGGGTCAAGGCTAGTGCAAGGAGAAGGGGAAAATGGGGCTGGCTGAATGTTACAGTGCAAGGATCAGTCTCAGCAATGGCCCTACTAGGGGACCGAGGCCAATGGCCCTACAAGGGGACTGAAGACTTACAAAACTCAGCCTATTTGGACCAAATGGGGATTCGGGCCTTAGCTACTGTTTCTAGAATCCATGTGTCCTAGCCTATTTTGGGGGTCATAATCTAGCAAAGTAACTTTTCTAAACTCTATTCTTGACTTGTATCCAGTGATGCAACCCCTGTAGCCAACCCTAGCTCCAAGTGATATAGTATGCACTTGAAGTATATTTTTATTGATTTTATATCAATTTATATTTTATATGCTAATGTTTAAAAGTGTTTTAATGTTGTTAGGGAAATTGAATTGTGCTGAATATAAACCACCCTGGGTCGCCTTCAGGCTGAGAAGAACAGTATATAAATACAGCAAATAAATAAATAAATAAATAAATACATACATACATACATACATACATACATAAATATGTAGAAAAAATGGATGGAAATTAGAATAAAACTAAAACTCAAGGAAGTGGAACTATTACTTAGATGGGAAAAGGAATTTATTCAGGGTGGAATAATCACAATTATTCCAACTGTTGGGGCGTATAATGTATCTGAGTTACAGAGAGCATGTTATTTTCTAGTATTTTCCAGATTCAATGTATGATGTTGATTTTCATTTACAAACTCTGTATGGAAGTTCCCTTAGCTGCCACGTCTTTTCTTATGGGGAGTGATATTTTCAAAAAATAGCAAGTTCTGAAGGGTTCCCCCACCTTCAAAACCTGTCGGAAGAATCTGGACTCTAAAACCTTCTGAAGATTTAATGTTGACAGTTTTGGGTCAGATATCCATTTGAGTCTGCTCACATGAGAGCAGTTCCTTACCTGATCTTGAAAAGCCGTAGTCAATAAAATTTCAGAAAAACCTAAAGTCCTTTCTTTTTCCGTTGTCTTCTTGAAGAACTGGAGTTTTGAGGATTTAATTCTCTCCCTTTTTCTGTTTTATTTTAATTGTATTTATATTCATTACATTTCTATTCAGGAATATTTGGGCACTGTATATATTTACAAAGAATGCATAATCCTTCAGTAATTATGTGAACGTTTGAAGCGTTTTACATTGGAGAAAGGAAAGAATACCTTAGCCTCTCTGTCCAGCTGCAATGCTGTAGATAGAGTACGGAGAGACACAAAATGTGGGCTCTGCCTCCCCCAATGAATTTTCCTTCAGTCCCAAACTCCAGCATTGCAAAGTGAGATACTGGAAATGATGTACACATAGAACTTTTTTTGTTCATATTGCCTTGGTAACTATGCCTGTTTCTTTTCTTTGATAGCTAAGCTCTCTTTCTAAATGCTCAGCTAAAGTTTTAAATAACTTTGATGTTTGAAATTTGGGGAATGGAGGGATATTTCATTTGGGGAAGCAGAATTTGTATTTGGGTGCAAAAGCTTCATCTCCTCAATCCTGTAGCTGTATGCCCCCCCCTTTTGCTACCCACCATCACAAGAATTTTACTAAAAGAGCCTTACAAACAGTTGTATTTTAATATTATGTTCAAATCTGCTTTTGTATGAAGTGCCCTTAAAGAATTTGTATCCTGAAAGGCACAATATTTATTGATCTGTATATCTTTGTTGTTATTGTATGTCTTCGCATCACTTCCAACTTACAACAACTCTAAGGCAAACCTATCATGGAGCAAGATTATTTCAGAGGGAGGTTGCCATTGCCTTCCTTTGAGGCTATTCAAAATCAATACAATAAAGACTTCGTTACTTAGGTGATCCCTCGTTGTCCGAGTGTAGTGTCTTGGTGGTGGATATGTAAGTGACTGTGGAGCCCTATTCTTGATCCACATGTTTTTCCACAGTGAACACATCGGTTTCCAGGTGGAAGGATTATGGCAACCAGTCCTGGTCAGGGTTGGCTTAATGCTCCTTCCTCTTTGAACTTTTCTCCTTTTCACCCTCCATTCATGACTCTGAATTCTACAGCACTGCTGGTCACAGCTGACCTCCAGCTAGAGCTCTTATGGGCCAGGGCTTCCCAGTTCTAAGTGTCTATGTCACAGTTTTTAAAGTTGGTTAAACCCATCTTAGGAGCCCCCAGTGGCATAGTGGGTTAAAGCGCTGAGCTGCTGAGCTTGTTGACTGAAAGGTTGCAGGTTCGATTCCGTGGAGCAGCGTGAGCTTCCACTGTTAGCCCCAGCTTCTGCCAACCTAGCAGTTTGAAAACATGTAAATGTGAGTAAATCAATAGGTACCACTCCGGCGGGAAGGTGACGGCATTCCATGCAGTCATGCCGGCCATATGACCTTGGAGATGTCTATGGACAACGCTGGCTTAGAAATGGAGAAGAGTACCACACCCCAGAGTTGGACACGACTGGACTTAGGGTACAGCCTTTACCTTTAAGTTCTTGTGGGTTTTTTCGGGCTATATGGCCATGTTCTAGACCATGCTCTAGAACATGGCCATATAGACCGAAAAAACCCACAAGAACTTAGTGATTCCAGCCATGAAAGCCTTCGACAATACAGCCTTTACCTTTACCTAAACCCATCTTTAAATCACTTTTCCTATCCATCAACATTCTGTTTTCCAATTTTAACTTGGGAATATAGTAACTGCTTTGGGGGATGGTGATCAGGCATTCAGACAATGCCGCCAGTCCAGCGGTGTTGATGGCATAGGAACATCACTTCAGTGTTGGTGGTCTTTGCTTCTTCCAGAATGTTGACATTTGTCCGCCTGTCTTCCCAAAAGATTTGCAGGATTATACTATAAATAATCCTGCAAATACAATACAATAAGGAAACACAACCCAGAGGGCTGTTAAATGTACTCAGTAAAATGTGCAAAGCTGACTGCTGAATGTCCATTGTGCATTTTTCGCACTCCAGTTTTGAACAGTCAGCACATCTCTACAGAAAGCAATACAGGAAAGAATGTCATTTTGAAAATGGAGCAGGTTCATTTTCTGCTGCTCTAGAGATTTGCTCATGGAGCAATGTATTCAAACTGCAGGAAAAAGAGATCCCACCTGAATATTCAAAAGAACTTCCTGATGGTAAGAGCTATTTGACAGAGGAATACAGTGCCTTGAAGTGTGGTAGCATCTCCTCCATTAGAGGTTTTTAAACAGAGGTTGGATGGCTGTTTTCTTGGAGTGCTTTGACTGTGTGTTCTTGCATGGCAGAATGGGATTGGACTGGATGACCTTTCCAGCGCTATGATTCTATGCTCATTCAAATTCCAGTTGGTTCACTACATTCTCTCGAAGTTCCATAGGGAGCGTCTCAAAAAATCAAAATGAAATACATATATACAGCTTCCTGCCTGAAATGCTATGCACCTGTGGATGCTATGCTACCTATTTGTGTAATTTTGACTCCCTCCTCTTGCCTGTCCTCTACCACCAAAAAAAGGAAAGAATTCCTGCTGCCAGAAGGATCCAGAAACACCAAACCTCATTGAAAACAAGTTGCAGCTGCCTTTGAAGTGGGGTTGCAGGGGCAGAAAAGATCCCCTGGTGGCACAGCAGATTATACTGCTGATCTGCTGAACTTGCTGACTGAACGGTTGGTGGTTCGAATCCAGGGAGTGGGGTGAGCTCCCACTGTTAGGCCCAGCTTCTGCCAACCTAGCAGTTCAAAAGCATGCAAATGTGAGTAGATCAACAGGTACTGCTTTGATGGGAAGGTAATGGTGCTCCATGCGGTCATGCTGGCCACATGGCCTTGGAGGCATCTATGGACAATGCCGGCTCTTCAGCTTAGAAATGGAGAGGAACACCAACCCCCAGAGTTTATTTATTTATTATTTATTTATTTACAGTATTTGTATACCACTTTTCTCATCCCGAAGGGGACTCAAAGCGGTTTCCACATAGGTAATGGCAAAATTCAATGCCAGCACAAACAATTACAATTATGCAATTACAGTTAGACATAAGTCAAATTAAAATACATCCATAAACAGTAGAACAATCCTTAAAACAGTAAAACAGTCTCATCCGTCAAATCGCCATTCCAGTCATTGTCTTTCCGAAATGCTGCATAGATTTGTGTCTACTACCCGAAGGCCTGGTCCCAAAACCAGGTTTTCAGTTTTTTCCTAAAAGCCAGGAGGGAGGGAGCGAATCTTACCTCATTTGGGAGCGTATTCCATAGGCGGGGGGCCACAGCCGAGAAGGCCCTGTCTCTCGTCCCCGCCAGGTGCATTTGCGCTGTTGACGGGAGCGAGAGCAGGGCCTCCCCGGATGATCTTAGATTACGAGGTGGGACATAGGGGTAGATGCGTTCGGACAAGTAAGCTGGGCCAGAACCATATAGAGGTTTATAGGTCAAAACCAGCACTTTGAAAGAGTTGGACATGACTAAACTTAATGTCAAGGGGAAACCTTTACCCTTACCCTTACCCTTAACCTTACCTTTACCTTTACCTTTACCTTACAGAGGCAGAATCAAAGCTCTTGTCCCTCCCTTTCATTTTTGAGGACTGTTGTGCCTCAAATACAGTTAGCAGTGAATGGAAATATCACCACTGAAGAAAATCATCTAAACAGTATCATAATATGTATAACAAGAATAGTACAAGGGACAAGCCCACACAGATTTGTAGTCAAAATACATAGCCAGATTAAAAAGCTTTTTTCACGTCGAAGCCACAAAAGCCACATAAAAATCTTATGAAATGGTTATAATTTTAAATAGCTAAAATGTCTAATTGCTATTTGAAATCGGATATGCCGGATAATATGTTAAAATGTAGAAATTGAAAATCAACCACTTGACCAAATTGATTGTGCAGGCTGGAAATTTATAATGCATGAAAACAATAGCAGGGAAAATTGTATTTAAATGAAGGAAATCCATGTTTTTTTCAGCCAGAGGGAAAAATCTGGGCACTGTTGCCTTTGTAGAATCATAGAGTTGGAAGAGACCCACAAAGGATGCTTCAACCAGTATTTTTGATTTATTCATTTTCCCAGTAAAGCTGCCCTTGCTTTACACAACTGCTGTAAATGTTATTTGGGAGGTCAGGAGGAAAAAGAAGAGAAGGCAAGTCAGAATAGAAAAAAACAATAGACCTGATTGTTACCAAATCCATTACCACTGTAGGCTTGCCAGTTTGGCAGGTCCTCAGAAGTAAACCATGAAAGCTTTTCCAAGTCCAGTTTTCAATAGAAAACAATCATTATCTCCAAAGCAGAGACAGACAGATTTTCAAGGTGATGTTCTTGTTCTGAGATCACTCGGCTCCATCCTTGAGGATCAGAGACATCAGTGACCCCATCAACCAGTTGAATGGGGTCTATTGCATATGGGAAGGACTTGTTTCATATCTGAAGCTGGCATATTCAGATAGGAAGCTCTGTTATACCTTTATCAACTGATTGGGTTCTTTCTTCGCATATCCAAATCTCACTTTTTTTGCTTTTGCTTTTACAGATTATCAGAACCATTTGTCATGCTACACACACAAGCTGAAAGCTGAGAGGAATGAGAATTAAGAAGGCAAAAAGAAACACATTTACCCCTAAAGCAACTCCCCTGTGTAAGGCGCAGGAACAGCTTTCCTTACAGCACTAATCTTCTTTTGTGTTTCCTTTCCCCATCATTAATTAATTCTTTACACCTGCTTGCCTCTGCTTAGATACTGATCATTTTACTAATTAACTTTTGGAAGCTGCAGTGCCTACGGCTTCAAAGACTGAACTCAGCTGGGAATCAAGACACCTTGGAGTTTAGGTTTTGCCTTTGCAGTGAGCCCACTGAAGGGCTAAAGGCCAATTTTGGGGACCCCCCCCCCCACTCCCTGACTGTCCGTTCCAAATGATACTGGTGGTAGATGGGTTTGAAACCCTAAATGGGTGGTCAGTCTCCACCATCCCTTCTCTTTCCCCCTTTCTGTTATCTCCTTTTATTTTGTTCCATTGGCTTCATCATCCCTTGCAATGGCACAGGATGTGAGGAAGTAATAATTTCTTAAACCTCAATCAGAGATAGAACTGAAGACTAAAATGAATCTGTGGTCACGCAATGAGCTAAATACTTGTGCTGCTGAACTGCTGACCTGAAGATTGGCAGTTTGAATCTGTGTGATGGGGTGAGCTCTCACTGTTAGCCCTAGCTCTTGCCAACCTAGCAGTTTGAAAACATGCAAATGTGAGTAGATTAATAGATACCGCTTTGGTGGGAAAAGGCAAAAGATGCTCCATGCAGTCATGCCGGCCACATGACCCGGAGGTGTCTACGGATGCAGGCTCCTTGACTTGGAAATGGAAAAGGAGCACCTCCCTCAGAGCCAGAGATGAACACCACCTCCTGACTCAGCAATGAAAGAAGGCTTTACCTTTGTGTATTTTTGTCTCATTGTATGTCATTGTAATCAAGGCACTGAATATTTGACTGTGGCTGTTTACATACTGTAATCCATTCTGAGTCCCCTCAGGGAGAACGGTTAAATATAAATAAAGTATTATTATTATTATTATTATTATTATTATTATTTACACAAAAGCACAGTATGTCACAGCAAATGAGATCTATATGCTGGATTTCTGTCAGGTTTTACAATGTATTGTAATGTAATATAGCTGAGTCATGCACTGTTAATAGGCTTCTATTGGAAATGCTGAGTCATGCATTAATTGTATATAGAACTTCATTTGGGGAATGTGTTCTGGCCTAGTCCAGGTGATTGTGAATGATATAATCCTGGGTCTGAGTTAAGTTAATGAGTTGGGAACCAATCAGTGATTGCTATGTGTAATTGTATAGAACTGTATATAAGGAAGTCATGTAGAGTGTATACTCTCTCCTTGTGCTGTGATGCTGTTCGTCGAAGTCTGTTAAGACAAGATATAACTGTGTGCTGTGGTAAGTTTGTAATGTCATCTAGACTGGGGGGAAACAATAGTAAAACTGACAATGGCTGGGCATGTGCTCAAGTGTCTGTAAAAGAGTTCCAGAGTGACTGCAGTTTGTGGGAGCAGTTGACTGAAAATACTGTGTAGGAAGAAGCTACTGGAAAGCACTGAAGTTGTGCAACTGATCTGCTGCTGAATTGTGAAATTAATCTCAACAATTTCATATCACAAAATCACGTCAAATGCTTCCCAAGCGTCTAGGACTGTGTGATGTATTTTCGAATGATGCGCGCAGATCCAAGTAAGGTGGCCTTTTGCAGTTGACAGATCATGATTTTTTCGATGTTTATTGTTTCCAAATGCCTGCTGAGATCTTTTGGCATGGCACCCAGTGCGCCAATGACCACTGGGACCACCTGTACTGGTTTATGCCAGAGCCTTTGCAGTTTGATTTTGAGGTCTTGATAGCTGCTGAGTTTTTCCTGTTGTTTTTCTTCAATGCATATTATTATTATTATTATTATTATTATTATTATTATTATTATTATTAGAAACACAACAAGATGAGTCCACAGCAGAGAAGATCACTCTGCTGGCTGTTGTATTGGATCACACGTCGGACACTTCCCAAGTGTGATGTATTGGTGAATAATGCATGCAGATCCCAGTAGGGTGACCTTTTGCAGCTGGCAGATGGTAATCTTGTCAACGCCGATTGTGTTTAAGTGCAGGCCAAGGTCTTTAGGCACTGTACCCAGTGTTATTATTATTTAAAAGCAAGTGACACCAATGTTACTGGAACAATAAATCTACTCTTGAGTTTTATTTCAGACTTTAAAGGAACTATCCATGGTCCTGAATCCAGTCGCTTAGCCAGTGGTTCTCAACCTGTGCGTCCCCAGGTATTTTGGCCTACAACTTCCAAAAATTCCAGCCAGTTTATTAGCTGTTAGGATTTCTGAGAGTTGAAGCCCAAAATATCTGAGGATCCATAGGTTGAGAACCACTGCCTTAGACAGATTTAGCTCTTTGGGTGATTTATTGAACTTTGGGTTGGAAACCAGAGCAGATATATTACCCCAGGGACATCTGACCCATGAGCTGTCACTGCCCATGTGGGAAAACCAGGGAGGGAAGGGGGGCAAATTAAAGATGACACGCAGTCCAGCAGGAAATGGTGCCACCCCATTTTCTCCATTCATAAGAGCATTAGGCTACACATGCATTATATTTTGTGGTTGTTGTGTGCCTTCAACTCATTTCTGACTTAAAACAACCCAAATTGAAACTAGCATGAGGTTTTCCAGGCTAAGAGTGTGTGACCCATCCAAGGTCACCCAGTGGGTTTCATGACTGAGCAAGGAATTGAACCCTGGTCTCCAAAATCATGGACCAACACTCAAACTTGTACACCATGCTGAATTTCTCCTGCAACACCCCCCTCCCCAATCTGATCACATCTTTCTGCAATTATTGTTTGGCTATATGCCACACAGCTTTCATGCCAGACAGAAGAGGAAGGGACATCACTGAGAGAGAAGAGCTATTTAGTATGGACAGCAAATGCTACTGTGCAAAGGATGAAAGACAGTTGCAACAAAATGAGAAGGAAAGACTGCACACTGAAAGATACTCAGAAATCACTCTTATCCAGGATCTAGTGGCTGCTCTTCTTTTTGTCTCAGTAGTTCTCCCAAAGCTGCAATAAGGAAAAGAGAGTGGCTGTGGTACTTGGCAGGCATTGGCTGGCATTCTGCTTGTGGCATACTCAGCCTAAGCCACACTACACATGCCGAGTGGGTTTTTAACACAATGTGTAATGTTTGCCATCTTTGTTTCTGGAAGCAGCCCGGAGTCCCTTTGTGGGAGGGAGAGCGGGTTAAAAATAAAGTATTATTATTATTATTATTATTATTATTATTATTATTATTATATAATGACCATATCTGCTTCACCACAATATAGGCAGAGTTATATATGTGGGACATGCGGTACAAAGAGTAGGGGGTAAAGCCTTAAAATCTTGAAAAAGAACAATATAAATATGTATAGATATACAGTAATATCTTGACGTAAGAGTTTAATCTGTTCTGTGACCAAGCTCTTAACTCAAAACAGTCTTATTTCAAAGCAGATTTTCCCATTGAAATACAATTAATTTGTTAGGGTCTCCCAAAACTCTTCCCTCCATTTTTTGTTACGTGTTTTTAAAAATAAGAAAATGTATTTTATAAATAATTGACACAGATCAATAAAAAGAAAGATCAGCTGTAAAATGGTAGAAGCACAAAGTTGTTGCAAGGAGGCTCATTTGAGGCAACAAAATGTGTGTTGATCAATGTAACAGCAAGGCAAAACCTGCACATTCACAAGCCGGTCTGAGTCCCTCTACGGAGGTGAGAAGATCGGGATATAAAAGTTTTAAATAAATAAATAAATAAGGAACAATAACAAAAGAAAGACCAACTTTTTATGGTAGAGGCACAAAGTTGTGGCAAGGAAGCACAAAGAACAAAGTGAAGAGTCAGGAGAACTCATACCAGCCCCCCTCCTTCCTTTACTCTCTTTCCCTCTTTCTCTTCATGAAGCCAAATATACCAGGAATACAAACTAAATAAAATAACCTAACCCAACGTTCCTCAGAGCAGGCAAGAGAAAAGTGGATAGCAATCTCCCAAAGTGGACAAGAACCCTACAGCCCTGTACTCTGGCGCTAGTGTTTCCTATGGTGCTAGCTCTTAACTCAAAGTGCTGCTCTTATGTCAAAGCAAAACTCATGCTGAACAACTTCTTTTAACAATCTTAAGTTGAAATGCTCTTAAGTAGAGGTTCCAATGTATACACACATGTATATTCTGTCAGGCATGCAGCAGTTAGCCCCTGGCCATTAACCAAGGTGTCAACTTTGCAGTAAAATGACAAAAAGAAAATGTCTGTCTCAGGAGTGGATTCTTTTTGTGTTTGAAAGTATGTTGGACCTCCTGTTGGTGCCTAAAGGTGTATGACTTCAAATTGCTCGTTGATCTATGGTGATCCTATGAATTTTAAGGGAATTTTCTCAGGCAGGAATATTAAGAGGTGGTTTTGCCACTTCCTTTTTTTGTAATACTGCCTGCAGCACCTGGTATTCCTTGTCTGTCTCCCTCCAAGTACTAACCAGACCTGGCCCCAGGGGTGGCTGAACCCATTACGCAAAGTAAGCATTTGCAGTATAGTTGATTTTGCCCAGGGGCACTCTTGAGGCGCTCTTGGGGGAAAATAGACCTTGACATATGCGAGTTGTAGTTACTGGGATGTATAGTTCACCTACAATCAAATGTATAGTTCACCTACAATCTGAACTCCACCAATGATGGAATTGAACCAAATATGGCACACAGAACTCCCACAACGAACAGAAAATATATATCTGTGATTGGTTTCGGGGGGGGGGGGGGAACATTTGCTTACCATTGAAAATTTTGATGCAAACTTACCCAAATTGGTCACCTCCTCCATCTGACTACAGATCCAAACAGAATTTGTAATTTGGAAAATCATACATTTATGGACTCGAAGTATGATTCACACACAAAAACAACCATTTAAGAATGCATGTAAAGAAAAGCATCTGTTTGAAGAATATCCACAAACACGCTTCAATCAATGCAAAGCTAATTTATACAAATGTGCTCATTTGAAAAATAAGCCTAAGAAAAATACTTGTTTTAGAAAAATGGATAGAGAAAAACATTAATTTCAATGCTAAAAATGTACAATCCAGCAGGGACCTGAAATTGAAAGGATAAATCAGGATTTCTCAATGGACTGGAGTTTGCCAGATTCCTTCCCCGCATTCTGGAGTGAAGGCTTTTTTTTAATGATTAGAAATATAATAATGATAAGAAAAATTAATATTTTTTAAACATAATGTTTCTGGAGGGAACATTTGCTAGCTCCATGGATGCTAGAATGGGGGAGCTGGGTGACCCAAGTGTCTTTCCCCCAAGTAGACTGGGATGGGGATATGTGTGGCTCACCTAAAATGATCAGGTGAATTGGACCACCAAGGCTCCTATGTAGTTGCTCCCCGAATTAGCAATCAGATGTGTTTATTAAATGATCAAATATGCACATATATAGAAATATTAAGACAGCTATTGCAGTTGAGCCTTTACATGAATAATAAATGCAATCTGTCCTCTACATATTTATGTGGGAGTGAGCTAGACTGGACACATGTTCAAGACTTCTAAGTGGCCAATGTACTTTCACAAGATTTCATATTTAAGGATGATTGATTGAGGATATGAGAAGTAATCCCCTCTCCCTGAAATGTGTCCTATACCTCATTATCTAAAAAACAAGCTTTATAATCAAATGTTTTAAATTTTCATAGAATCATATAATAATAATAATAATAATAATAATAATAATTATTATTATTATTATTATTTATATTCCACCCTGTCTCCCCAAGGGGACTCAGGGTGGATCACAGAACACATACACGGCAACCATTCAATGCCGTTGAAGCAGACAGGACAAATAGACAGAGGTATGTTGTGTTGGTTTCTAACTTTGGCGCCCTGGAGGTTGTGCTCAATTCCCACTACAGTGGGGTGCTGTAGCTCCATCCTCTATTACCAAGAGCCATCACAGACTTCCTCCTTCCTAGATGGACCATATGGGCCATCTAGTCCAATCCCCTGCCATGCAGGAAATCACCCCTGACAGATGGCCACCCAACCTCTGTTTAAAAGTTTCTAAGGAAGGAGTTTCCACCATATTCTGAGGCTGAGAGTTCCACTTTTGAACTGCTCATACGGTCAGGAAGTTCTTCTTAATGTTCAGGTGCAATATCTTTTCATGCAATTTAAACCCATTTTCATTGGAAAACATTATGTTCACAGTCCTAGATCTCCCAACTTATCTCCACAGGTTTTACAGCAGTGTGGTGAAGGGACAGAAGTGACAGGAGACATTATAGGAATTTTTGAATAGACTCAATAGGTTCTCTGTTTTGTGTATTTTAATGTGTATTTTATAGAAATATGTTTTAATATGTAATTTGTATAGAAATATGTTTTAATATGTTTATTTGTGGTATTTTTACAATGTTTATGTGTTTTAATTATTGTGTAATCCATCTTGAGTCATGAGGAAAGGTGGATAAATAATAATAATAATAATAATAATAATTGTTATACATCCTTTCCATGTTGTTTAGTGTATGAATTGTATATATTCAGTTTTGCAACATCTCATTTATTATTTTGCCACTCCTTTCCTGGCATTCAGAGTGCTTCCATTGCCTGTTGCTCTTGTTTTATTTTAATGTAACATGATTTATGTTTTCATTGCTTTGTTTTAAAAAGGCACCTGCAAGTAGGCAACGTTAATAAAAACCCTTCCTTAAAACCATTTGGAGACTTTGATCAAGCTATTTCTTAAAATACATGGAAAACATCATGTTCAGTAGTCTAGCTATTGGACTTACAATATCCTAACTGTTAAGGATTCATGTTGATGCTCATAAATGACCCATCATTGTTGTCGTTGTCACCATCACCATTATCATCATAATTTCTATCTTGCATTTTCTCTAAACATGATTCCTAAGACCTACCTTTACAGCTTGGCAATGCCCTATTTGAAGTGTTTCTGAAGTTCTGAAGAGCAGAGCTTGGGAAATGATAGTTAAGAAAACCCAGTTAAGGTTTTCTTTCAGGCAAGCAGTAGTAAAAGGACAATGAGAAGGTTTCTTTAGCTGCCTCGTCTCAAGCCACTCTCTAACTGTGAACATGCTGTGGGCATCCTTGCCCAGTGCTCCAGTTTGCAGTATCTCATAAATATTTTGATTGGGGTGCTGTCAGGTTGTGCAAATATATTGAGGAGAACAGATACCATCTGTCCTTACTTTAGTGATAAAGCTCTATCATTGCAGATACGATCATGATGCAAAATCTCAGCCATGTATGGAAAAAGAAGTGGGGCAACATTGATTGACTCCAAGAGTGTGTCCAGGGGCCCCTTCTACAATGTTTATTGCAGTGTTTCTCAACCTTCCTAATGCCATGACCCCTTAATACAGTTCCTTATGTTGTGCTGACCCCCCAAACATGAAATCATTTTTGTTGCTACTTCATAACTGTAATTTTGCTACCATTATCAATTGTCATGTAAATATCTGCTGTATTTTCACTGACTGGACCAAATTGGGCACAAATACCTGATACACCCGAGTTTGAATACTAGTGGGGTTGAGGTGGATTGATTTTGTCATTTAGGAGTTGTAGTTGCTGGAATTTATAGTTCACCTACAATCAAAGAGCATTTTGAACTCCAACAACAATGGAATTGAACCAAACTTAGCACTCAGAACTCCCATGACCAACAGAATATACTGGAAGGGTTTGGTGGGCATTGACCTTGAGTTTTGGAGTTGTAGTTCACCTACATCCAGAGAGCACTGTGGACTCAAACAATGATGGATCAGGACCAAACTTGGCACAAATACCCAATATGCCCAAATGTGAACACTGGCGGAGTTTGGGGGGAAATAAACCTTGACATTTTGGAGTTGTAGTTGCTGGGATGTATAGTTCACCAACAATCAAAGAGCATTCTGAACCCCGCTAACAATAGAACTGGGCCAAACTTCCCACACAGAAACCTCACGACCAACAGAAAATACTGTGTTTTCTGATGGTCTTTGGTGACCCCTCTGACACCCCCTTGCGACCCCTCCAGGGGTCCCGACCTCCATGTTAAGAAACACTGGTTTATTGAGATCCCCTATAACCCTACATGGATATCGGGAATCAGGTTAGAGATTATCCTAGTTCTCTGAACATTAAAACAGATTTAAAGATGGTTGTCCCTGGAGGGCAAAGAGCACATGCTTTGTGTCTATGACCCATGAAGGTCACAAGCAGTATGCATTTCTGTTGCTCTGATCTTGTCAGATGCTCAGTATAGAGTGAAAAAATCCTCTTTTGGCACCCTGGATCTTTTCTAAGTCTCTGGGTCCTGGCAAATTCCCAGCTTTGCCAAACTCTGGCCCTGAATGTGTGCATTATCATGCTGCAAGCTACGAGCATGCAGTTGTTTGCTCTGCTTTGCCAGAAACACTTGCAGCTCTCTGACTCTGCACAAGGATTCCTTTCAAAGAAGTGTATACCATATAAACAGAAAGAGGGGTTATAATAAGCCATATCTCAGCTCGTTTTCATACCAAGGAGTTAAAAAAAATCTATTTCACAGTCTACTGAGAAGGATTTGTGTGACTTACAGCTCAAATGCAGTTGTTAGCACTATAGCAATGACGTGACTGCAATAACCTTCAGCATCTAGTAAAAGAGGAGCTGCTACAGTGAAATTAAACATAAGGCAGCCTTGTGGCAGTACCACTTTCATGCTCCTGGGAGCAGTAGAAACACAGCATCTGATGTATTATAGACCTACTTGGGAAAGCAAAATTTTCCTGTACTGCTATTTCAGCCAGGAGTAGAGTTGCAAAGACTTTTTATTAGCAAAAGAACAGAGACAATCCTATCATGGGATTTTCTAGGCAAGGTTTGTTTGGAGGAGTTTTTCCAGTGTCTTTTTCTGAGGCTAAGTGAGTGTGCCTGCTCAAGGTCACTCAGTATATTATATGGCTAAATGGGGATTTGAACTTGCATCTTCAGAGTCATAATCCAACTCTCAGATCACAGTTCCACACATTGGTAGTCATTTCTAAATAATTAACTTGATGTAGATGGGTAAAAGAACAAATGCACCACCCTGCCCAGGGCATTCTTGTTCTAATGCTGCCTGCTGCCCATTCATTGATAATTTGCTGTTGTTTGTCCTTCACAGGTTCTCACTGCTACTTAGTTGCATGTAATTTTTGCTTAAGGATGGGTCTTACTGATCTGTGATGCAGACTAGAGATGAGTAAGGTGTTTCCTCCAGATGTTGTTGGACTACAAGTCCCACCAGCCTTTACCAGTATAGCCAACTAGCCATCCCCTGCCATGTGTTAGAATCATAGAATCAAAGAGTTGGAAGAGACCTCATAGGCCATCCAGTCCAAGCCCCTGACAAGAAGCAGGAATATTGCCTTCAAATCAACCCATTGGTCATGGGAGAACTGTGTGCCAAGTTTGGTTCAATTCCATCGTTGGTAGAGTTCAGAATGCTCTTTGATTGTAGGTGAACTATAAATCCCAGCAACTACAACTCCTAAATGACAAAATCATTTTTTGAGTGAAGGACATACATTGGGTTATTAGGTGTCTTGTGTCCAAATTTGGTGTCAATTCTTCCAGCGGTTTTTGAGTTCTGTTAATCCCACAAACGAACATTACATTTTTATTTATATAGAATGGGGGAGAATGATTGGAACTTCAATTTAGTGGCAGGTCAAAATCCCCATTCTCTTGACACCCGACATACAGAGAGCTGCAAAATCAAAATTCAAAGTGAACCTGAAGTTCCAAGTTGTGAATTTGGTTTGACTAAAAATAGTCAAGTTTAGCATTTTGAAATGAAAAAGAAGTTCATGAATTTGGGATTTTTCCCCACTTGCACCAAATGCATGTTGTCCACATATGCCATGCTTTTAATAAGGATCATTTATTCCCCATGACCCATCTCATGACTAAGAGGCCCCAGTGGCACAATGGGTTAAACCCTTGACTGAAGCCTGACAGGTTGCAGGTTCAAATTCGGGGAGAGCACAGATAAGCTTCCTCTGTCAGCTCCAGCTCCCCATCCCCAGGAGAGGATGGTAAAACATGAAAAACATCTGGGCATCCTCTGGGAAAGGTCCTTGTAGATGGCCAATTCTCTCACACCAGAAGTGACTTGCAGTTTTTCAAGTCGCTCCTGACACACACAGAAATCTCATGACTCACCACTGTGCATCTGAGATCCTGCTGTTAAAAGTTCTGTAACAGAATTAGTCTGGACTACCGGAATCAGACATGTGTTTGGGAGTGTTTCTGGGTAGAGTAATGCATCTCCTTATTCTACATATTTGGTAGTAACAGCTTTGCTCCAGATTACTTCAACAAACCAACCAAACTGTTCAGTTCTGCTGCATAGGATAGATATGTTTTGGTTTACACTTTTTATTAATCATAACCATCGGGATTAAGTTTTATGTCAATCCAAACTACAAAGCTCTCCCTGCAGCCAGAGCAGAAAGATGCCAACCAAATGCTATCTTTATTTTTTGAACTCGCTCTTATCCTCCTAAAGTTGACTTCCCTGGCACTTGTTCCTACTACACAAAGGGAACTGATATACTTTTGGCCCTGCTGGCATTTGATCTTGGCTTGATAAGATATCTGGCTTCCCTTTAGTTTCCTGACTCTGTGTGGAGCTGACCGTAGGTATTTCTTGAACATTTTGGATCCTCTTTAGACGTCTGGTTGTTTCTCCGTGAGGAGTCTCTCTCCAGCTTATCTTGGAATTAATGCCACTGCAACAGGCACTTGCCACCTGGAACTCCTCATGGCCAAGAAAAAGCTGCTTGAAAGGCTGAAATGGGAATATTTAACTGCCAGGGAAACCGAGTGAAGCAAACACTGATCTTTCCAGACTCAGTAGAGGCCATTTGCCTGCTTTCCAGACTCCTTGGAGGCCATTTTATCCGTCTGCCCTTCAAGGTGACCACAGTGTTTGGAAAGATCTGGAATCTGTCACAGTTATTACACACTAAGTTCCCTGGGTGTACATTCCCATATGCTCCACAAATCAGAATATTTCAACTTGGTGATTTGAAAATTTAAAACATCTACATCTAAAATGCACATTTTTTCATTCTACATCTTTCAGAGAAAACTGAGTCCTCTTCAGACTTTTACAATCCTTGCAGTATATCCCTGAATGAGGATATTTCATTCTTTTTCACACATAAGTCATAAAAGAGGGATGAATAGATTGCTCAGCTAATTTCTCTTCATCGAGAAAAAAGGATATCTTGATATGCTTTCAAATACTTTAAGATATTTTGTGTATTTTTCAAAATGTTTAGCATTTTAGAAATGAGTTGTGAGGGTCAAAATCTCGAATTTGAATAACTCCTTAGACATGAACTAATTAGGTAAGCTTACTCAAACTGCCAGATTTCAGCATCAGCCTTAAATATGTCATAGTGAGTAATATGCATTAGAGTACACATGTCAAACGTAAGGCCCATGGGCCAAATCTGGCCCACCATGTTGTTTATGTAGCCCATGAGGTTTTCAATGCCAGGGCAACATAGTTATATTTAAATAGTCTTACAATTACAACTAGTATTTTGAAGGTAACCATAAGACTGAGGTGACCCTTGGTGAATGTGTGCTAGGGAAGTCTCCCTGGGAAGAAAATTCCACAAGTTAGGGTGCCATGATGAAAATTGCTCTCTCCCCAAGTGTTACATACCACCTTGAACATTTATCATATTTGTTATTGTTAAGCATCTTTGAGCTACCTTTAATTTATGGTGTCCCTATGAATGAGGGAGCCCTCAGTGGTGCAGTGGGTTAAACTGCTGGTTGCAGGTTCGAATCCAGGGAGCGGTGTGAGCTTCTGCTGTCAGCTTCAGCTTCTGCCAACCTAGTAGTTCCAAAATATGCAAATGTGAGTAGATCAATGGGTACCACTGAAGGTAACAGCGCTCCATGCAGTTATGTCAGCCACATGACCTTGAAGGTGTCTACGGACAACACCGGCTCTTCGGCTTACAAATGGAGATGAGCACCACACCGCAGAGTAGGACACGATTGGACTTAATGTCAGGGGAAAACCTTTACCTTTACCTATGAATTAGAGACCTGCACGTCACTCTGTGCCAAAACCTTGCAGACTCAGAGCAGTTGTGACTTTTTTGACTGAGTCCAGACATCTGAAGCATGGTCTTCCTCTTTTCTTACTGTATTTAAGTTTAACTTGCTTTTCTAGTGAGTCATCTCTTCTCATGAAATGACCTCAGTTTAGTCATCTTGATTTCTAGGGCGTTCTGGTCTGATTTGTTCTAAGACCTCTTAGCGGCACTTGCTATTTGCAGAACTTTTCTCCAGCATCACATCTCAAATGAGTTAATTTTCTATCTACTTTCTTCACTGGTCAGTTTTTACAACCATACATAGAAATATATGAGGGGAAGTCATAGGGAGGAGGCAGCAGGCTTGTTTTGTGCTGGACGCGGAACAATGGCTTCAAATTACAGGAAAGGAGATTCCACCTGAACACGAGGAAGAACTTCCTAATTGTGAGAGCTCTTCAGCAGTGGAACTTTCTGCCCCAGAGTGTGGTGCAGGCTCCTTCTTTGGAGGCTTTTAAACAGAGGCTGGATTGCCATTGGTCAGGGGTGCTTTGAATGCGATTTTCCTGCTTCTTGGCAGGGATTTGGACTGGATGGCCCTTGAGGCCTCTTCCAACTCTATGATTCTATGAAATGGGGAAGATGATTGCATGGTTATTCCTAATCTTAGTAATCAGTTGTATATCTTTTTCATGTCAGGCTCTTGCTTAGTGTCTTCATATCTGTCCTTCCATGTCCCAGTCCCTTTCTGATTTCTGCACTCCTCACTCTAATTAATCATTGAGCCAAGGTATGGGAAATCTTGAACTATGTTAATGTCTTCATTATTTACTTTGAAGTTATGTAAATCCTCCATGGTCATTAGTTAAACAATATCATGTACAGCTTACTTGTAGAACACAAGTGGGTAAAATGTAGTAAAATGCAGCTTATGAACTGTATGTGACTCAAGGACTATTTCTGTGGCCTCTGGGAGTCAAAATATTTTTGCATTGGAAAAAAATTGCCTCCAGATGTGCTTCCAGAGGAATGAGGACATTTTCAGACATTTTTCCACTCTCTGAACCACTTAGACCCAGCATAGGCCTTTAAAAGAAATAGTATATGAACATGAGTGACGTCCACTCACTTGCTCTTGACCTAAAATGGCTAGGGATGTGGGCTAAAATATGGCAAAAGGCCTCCTGGAGTATTTTAGGGGCCGAATGCACCTTGGCCTTCCATAGTTGTCCATTCCTGTTGTAGAACTTTTTCCCCAGGAAGACTTCCCTAACACATATTCTAGTGTATTCTATGTTCTGCACAACATCTTTTTTTTAGTTACCTAGACTTTTAACTTCAAATGAATTTTAAAGATATTATTTTTAGCATTTTTTGCTGTTATCAATTGTCTTTTCATTGAGTTGTATTGTTTGCCTGTGCTTCATGACGTAAATCATAATCTAAAGCTTTTTGAAAAATGAAACTGTGGTATAGAAATATTTCAGATAAACAAATAGAAGTATCATCTACAAGCAGTGTAATCCGATTACATACCTATTTAGATGTAATCCCTTTTGACTTTAAGAAGACATTTCCTTGCTTGCATATAGCCCTGTAGCCCCCAAGAACAATGGAGGCTTATACTTTTCAAGTATGTAAAAAGAAAAAGTAAACAACAATGAATGGAAAACTACACATTTTGAAAATGTCATCCAGGAAGTTAGTTATTAAGCAGGGACTGAAATGATTTTCACACATATTTGAAAAATGGTAAAAACATATTTCTCAAGTTTTGAGAAGCTGATGGGAAGAATCCAGGGTTTATTCCACAGAAAATTCTTATGTGGTTGCTTGACATAAGAAACAACGTTGTCTGCACAGAAATATTACACAGAAACGGGTTTCTTACCAATGGTATTTTCTGTGCAGAAATACCATGCGCAATTTTAGAGCAGAATAAGACTTACACTGTGAATAGTCTTTGAAAATGCAGTTTCTGATTACTTAAATGCTGTGGTAAGATGATTGCTAAAATGACTTTTTGCTTCCTTCCTGGAAATATTACATCCCTATTCCAGTGTAACCAAGCTTGTGCCCTCCAGTGGTTTTGAACTTCAATTTCTATCCTCACCAACTGGAAGAATGATTGGCTAGGGATTATTGAGGTTATACTCCTCTCCAAAAATGGGAGAATACTAGGTTGCCAACTTCTGTTGACAGATGGAGCCAAATCTGCTGAAAATCTGGGGTACCTTAAATGCTGAGGAGACATTTGGATGTCTGTTGGCAGGCCCGTAGCCAGGATTTTGATTCAGGGGGTGCTGAGTTTGATTTTGGGGGGGCGGGGGGCTGAGCGGGGGGGGGGTGAGGATCTACCCTAGCAAACCTTTTGTATCGTTATCCCAATACCCCCATGCATATGGGATATATTGAGCATGGTGATCAGATCATGATATGAATAAACATAACAGTTTAAATAATGTACCAGTAAGGCCTTCTCATGGACCACCCTGAGAATTTGGGGGGGGGGGGCTGAAGCCCCTCAAGCTACATGCCTGTCTCTTGGTAATAGATGCTTCTGGTATGCTTGTGCGCAAATCCGTTTAAGCTATTTTCCTTCAGCCAGTCTTGCTTCTCCAGTCTGGCTGGACAGCCATAATGCTATCATGGTTTCTTATCCATAATGGGACCATGGGGCAGTCAATCACGACTCCTCCTCCTCCTTTCAGTAGTACATGGCACACAAAAAGGCTGCCACCATGTGTTCCTCCTTGCACGGTGTTTCCCTGTGAGCCCTGCCCATTGGGCCACACGGAATAGAAGAGTGGCATGTGTTACGCAGGCTGTGTCTGCTTCCTTAATCTTGTTGTTGAAACTCAGGCTCCCTTGAAGTGCAAAAAAGGAAAGAGTCCCAGGAAGGGTGCTTCCTTAACATCATTGTTGAAACCCAGGCTACCTTGAAGGGAAGGAAGGAAAGGGACCCAGAAAGTTTGCTTCCTTAACCCCGTTGCTGAAACCCAGGCCCCTTTGAAGGGAAGGAAGAAAGAAAAGGGTCCCAGGAACAGAAAGAGGAGCCTCGTAAGTTCCTCATTGCCGCCAATGGGAAGGATCTAGCCATATTTTTCAAGTGCAGACCAAAAAAAGGCTATCCAGCTGCCTGCCCATTTTCAGGAGGCCTGCAAAAATAGTTACATGGCTCTAACAGAATCGGGCCAGCAGAAATGTATTGAGGTTCAGCCGAAATACACAATCCAAGCTTCTGGTGCTAGAATCCACCCAGCAGAAATGGATTGAGGTTCAGCCGAAATACACAAGCCAAGCTTCTGATGCTAATTTCTCTCTAAGTACTGTTATTATTTTTTCTCTTGTAACATGTGACTTTATGTCATGAAGACATGCACATCAGAAAACCAAGGAAGAGCTTTTTTGCCTTTCTCCAGTAAGAATGGACTATCTAGCTACTATAATAATATCCAGTGCCACCTAGCCACTGAACAATGTAATTACATTATCCATACAGTTCTGTTCAACTGCCTTATGCCAAGGCTATCTGTAGTGGAAGAAATCTATAGCTGATAAGAGCAGGTTTTTCCTCAAATTGATATCCTCCAGAAGAATGGAGCTAAAATTCTCACCCCCACCCAACCAGCTTGATCATTGACCATGCAATTTGACAGACTGTCAAGTAAGCTTCATATACAGGTTGAGCATCCCTTATGATAGAACCCACTCTAAAAAAAATCAGTAACAAAGGGCTGTCACAAATGCTTTATGGTACAGAATTCTGGGGCTCAGCCACCAACATTTGTACAGTGACCCAAGAGAAAGGCACTTGAAACCCTTGCTGAGTATCCCTTATCCAAAATGTTTGAGATCAGAATTGTTTTGGATTTCTGATTTTCTAATATCTTTATTCACACCTATAGTTGTTTATTAGTTTAGTTGCTTCCGACTGTTTGTGACCTCATGGACCAGCCCATGCCAGAGCTCCCTGTCGGCTGTCACCACCCCCAGCTCCTGCAAGGTCAAGCCAGTCACTTCAAGGATACCATCCATCTTGCTCTTGGTCTGCCACTCTTCCTTTTCCCTTCCATTTCACCCAGTATGATTGTCTTTTCAAAGCTTTCCTGTCTTCTCATTTTGTGACCAAAGTACTTCATCTTTGCCTCTAATATCCTTCCCTCCAGTTATTTTCTGAAGTATGGATTGGTTGGATCTTTTTGCAGTCCAAGGCACTTCAGAACCACAGTTCAAAAGCATCTATCTTCCTTCGCTCAGCCTTCCTTATGGTCCAGCTCTCACATCCGGACATTACTATGGGGAACACCACACATATAGACATAATGAGATTTCTTGGAAATGGGTTCCAAGTCTAAATACAACATTCATTTATGTTTCATATCCACCTTATACACATAACCTGAGGGTAATTCTATATACAGTACTGTTCATAATTTTGTGCATGAAAAGAAGTTTGTACATTTTGAATGATTTACTATCTCAGCTACCAAAAATATGGGCAATTTTGGATTTTGAAATTACAGATAAGGGATGCTCATCCAGTGCAGGACACAGAATATTATCTGACCTTTTGGGCCTACTGATGTTAAGGAGGCTTCCTTGACTAGTGTGTTTAACCTTTCTGCAATGCCTTGTTTTAGATATTGGCTCACAGATTTGAATCCATCATCTAAAACATCTGAAGCTATCAGTTTAAGTCTTATGGTAGGTTTGCGGTATGGCAGAGAACCCCAAAATGTAAATGGTGAAAAGGAAGTGTTTGGTTTCATATTTGACCACAAATTCACAAAGTTTTCTAAAGCACAGTGCTCTTTTCTCTGCCAGGGTCCTCTATCTGCAACATGGAGATCGAGCTGACCTTGAGAACAACAGTAACAAATACAGGCCTATTTTAGAGGGCTCTTGTAAAAAATACTGCATGTGTGTGAAGTAGCTGAAACATTCAAAAAGTGCTACTGTGATTGAAGTGTCCTTAACATTCTTTTGAACTGATCCGCAAGTTTTTTGCTTACTGAAGTTCCTCTTGATATCAAGGGGACTTGATTTTTGGTGAGTCTTTTTGGGATTTTGAGTCTTCCTGTGTTTTAAGCACTACTCCAGTTGATCTTCCTAAAGTAGCATAACCCTCTTTTGAACATAATGCTAAAAATCCTTTCATGATGGCAATTGGTATCTTTGATGCTATTAGGGTAATCAATCTGGGTTTTAGTGTGAATGTTAAAGGAGCTGTCCAAGGTAATGAATGTGTTTTGTGAATAGGGTACAGCACTCTGGATACATCCTTTAAACTCAGAAGAGATTCACAACAACAACAACAACAACAACAACACTTTATTTATATACCGCTCTATCTCCCCGAGGGGTGTCATAGTGGTTTCCAAGTAACATCATCAATACATACAAAGCAAACAACATAAAAATAAAATTAACAAGACAATATAAGCATAAAAATTAACAATAGCACATATATTTAAAATAATCCTGCCTGTTCAAGGCAATTTAGAAAGGTCGGGTAAAGGCTAGTGCAATTTCTAGAGGGTCCGGGAAATTAGGTGTAATGCTATAGCAGGCAACAACAATAATAGGTACAGTCTATGGCTGTTCATTTCCAGCGCCTAATAGGAGGAAGTGACCTGGGTAATTGGTAGAAAAAAATATGGCCATATTCAACAATATCTGCGGCTGAGCTAGAACTAGTCATTCTCAAAGGCTTGTTTAAACCACCAGGTCTTCAAGCTCTTATGAAAGTAGGGGAGGGATGGGGCCTGTCTTATTTCTCTAGGAAGGGCATTCCAGAGGTGGGAGGCCACCACTAAGTAGGCCCTCTCTCTTGTCCCCACCAGCCATGCTTGTGACGGTGGTGGGAGCAAAAGGAGGGCCTCCCTGGAAGATTCACACCAATTCATAGAGGGAGATGCGATCGTGAAGATAGGCAGGGTATAACGTAATCAGGGTGTATTATTATAACTCCAGAATACAAATCACGCCGCTGCCACCAATTATAACCAAGTCAGGATCCTGAGGATTATATTCTTCTAATATATCCCACCTGCTGGCACCACTATAAAAGAATCAGTATAAAGGATCTTGATTACTAATCCCCCAACTGGACACCAATATGATTCTTGCACGGAGCGTTTAGATGTATGTTGAGGTAACGTGTATACTCTGGTAGAGTTGCTGCCACCACCCAAAATAATTTGGGAATATTAAAGAATGATTTCCTTGAGGTAACCTTTTTCCTGCCCACCAGCTCCCCTTTAGCTCCCTTAGATGACTGTGAAGTAAAGATGTTAAAAGAGCTAGAATTCTTCCCACAGGAATGAATCACTACTGAGGCTTCTTTAAAAGATGAAATAGATAACAGATTTATTGATAAGAACAAACAACTATCTTCTTCAATGAGGCACACAAGCTTAATTGGTTACTGAGATACAATAATCTTAATAGTTACTCCAAACAGGTTACTTGGCTTAGATATGAGTAAAACTCCTCACTCTACAATTAACCCAGTAGCAGTGAGTTCCACAGACTAACCTAATCAGGTTGTCCCTAGAGCAATTAGCTACACTCTAAGCAGAGTCCTCTAAAAGCTAAACTACTCTGACCCCAGAGAGCAAACCTCTTGTGTAAAAATCCACACAAGCACCCAGGCGTCTACTTTGACCCTCCTGGCCAAATAATGCAGAATCACCTGTCACAAATGCTCTCTGACAGAAAAATCTCAGCTCACCAAAAATCTACCTCTCTTCTCTGTTCCCAAAACCCATCTCCTGCTTTCTGTCAAGTTGACACTTTTCCCTCTCAGTGCTTAACTCCTCCCAACTGTCCTAACCAATCCAGGGAGAACTCCAGCTCCTCCCCTCTTCTCCTCTTACACTCCCAAGATGTCTGCTTCCTATGCTTACACTCCCAAAATGGAGGCCTGCCTACAGACATCTCAGGCTCCTACTTTGGCCTACGAGGTAAGAATCATTACACAGGGCCAACTGATATGATCAATGGGCACCATGACTTTCAAGAGTTAACACACTATAGGTATAATGAATACAAGTTGACTGCTGGATGAATAGATAGCCAAGATTCAACACAATCTGGGTTCAAGACAGTCCCTTTTGGGATGCCAAGTGGGCTCAATCTAGGACGCATTGTTGCAGGGGCAACAGTTAGCTCTAACCAAGTCTACTTCTAATAAGTCTATTTCTAACTATGTTTACACAGTGGTTTAATTAAAAACAACCACTGGCACCAATACATCTGTGATGGGTCTACAAAATGCACACACACAGAGCTAGAATTTGGAGATATATATTTGTATTTCTTCAGATGGGTAAAATGCAGTTATGACGTCTGACCTGCAGCAGATTTGGAAAGTTGTTGACCAGATGCCAAAGAGAGGTTAGAGCGAAAGAGCCCTGTCTGCTGGCTTGTTTGTCACTGTCTTCTGAGGAGCTTTCATTCTACACTTTGTCATTTGCTTTCCCTTGGGAACTCAAGGGGCTCAATGAGATAAAAAATGAAAGAATTTACTAGAAAAACCAAACAGTTATCTGCTGAGGATGAGAGGTTTTCAACTTGGTTGCAATGTGAACTGCCTTTGAAGTTTTTTTTTAATATGTCTCGTTGTATTGTTTATTGCCACTGTTCTCTGCTTTAACTGTTTTATTTGCTATGTTTGTATTGTTGTATTGTTGTATTGTGTTGTGCTGGGCTCCGGCCTGTTGTAAGCCGCATCGAATCCCTTGGGAGATGCTAGCGGGGTACAAATAAAGTTTAATAATAATAATAATAATAATAAAAGAAGACAACTACAACTAGTCCAGCGAGAAGCAGCCAGATTGCTCACCGGAGCGGCGTACAGGGAGCATACCACCCCCCTGTTGCGTCAGCTCCACTGGCTGCCGATCCAATTCCGAGCACAATTCAAAGTGCTGGTTTTGACCTACAAAACCCTATACGGTTCCGGCCCAGTGTATTTGTCCGAACGGATCTCCCTCTACATCCCACCTCGAAGCTTAAGATCTTCTGGGGAGGCCCTGCTCTCGACCCCGCCACTCTCACAAGTGAGGTTGGCGGGGACGAGGAGCAGGGCCTTCTCAGTGGTGGCCCCCCACCTGTGGAACTCACTCCCCGGGGAGATTAGATCGGCGACCTCCCTTCTGGCATTCAGGAAAAAACTGAAGACCTGGGTTTGGGATCAAGCCTTTGGACACACTGGCAACTAAATTAAGGATCTAACAATAGACAAGGACAAATGGAATGGAATGGATATATGGACTCTGAACCCGAGCATGAGATTGTTTTTAATATTTTATTATGCACTGATGTTTTAATTTAACTGTTGAATTGCTTTTTTGTATTTTATATTGCTGTCAATTGATTTAGGCATCTAATTGTGCCTCCTCTGTAAGCCGCCCTGAATCCCCCCCGGGGTGAGAAGGGCGGGGTATAAGTAAATGAAATAAATAAATAAATAAATTAATAATGCGTTGTTGTGGTTATGTGCTTCCAAGCCATTGCCAACTTATGCCAATCCTAAGGCAATCTTATCTTGAGGTTTTCTTGGCAAAATTAATTGGGGGTGCTTTTGCTTTCCTCTGAAACTGAGAGAGTGTGACTTACCCAAGGTCTCCCAGTGGATTTTCAAGACTGAACAGAGAATCAAACCCTGGCTTCTAGAGTATTACATTAAAACCACACTATCACGTTGGCTCTCTACACATTAGTTTTGGGGTCAAATATCCTCTGATATTTTCGGCCTGCTTGAGTTCTGATTTTAATTGTCAGATTGCAATATTTAGATATTTAGACCACAACTTCGGTAATCCCCATCAAATGTGGTAATTCAACACAAGGTTGGTCCAATTTCATTTTTTACTATCGACTATTCAAGAGTTTTCGGAGAGAGACAGTTTTTAAGTGATGGCAATCTGCCTTTGGAAGTCTCTCATTAGGGAACTTTGTCTGGCTCTACCTTTACTGTTATTTACAGTCACTCCTATTTCTCCAGGCTAATCATTAATATCAGTCAGTTTATGCTTACCGATCTCATTTTGTGCTGTTCTTTAGGCTCGTTTTATGTGACATTGTTTTATGTGAAGCATGTGTTAATAGAAAGTCAGAATGAACCATTCATTCTTTAAATCACTTATGAATAAAGTTATGATTTGCTAAACACTAGCGGCAATACTCTTGAAAGTAGGCTTATAACTGAATGGCCATTAATAGGATTGCATTTTAAATAAATCAAACTAGGTTTTATTGACGTATAGGCTGAGCACTCCAAAATCTGAAATATTCAAATCTCAAATTGTCCATGTCTGAGCTTTGGTTTCTGAACAAACATATTTAAATTATTGTTTAAAATTATCTTCAGCCTATGTATATAAACTGTATATGAAGATCATGTAACATTTGAAAAGAGTGATTTTTCTTTTTTAGTCAATAACATGGAATACTTCAGCAAAGTTGTCTATTGCTAGCAACTGCATGACTGAAAAACAAAGCAAGTATATCGCCTTCTTGCTTGGTAGTCTCAAATTTAAATGAGACTCCGTTTCTAAGCTAAAGAGCAGGCGTTGTCCGTAGACACCTCCAAGGTCATGTGGCCAGCATGACTGCATGGAGAACCGTTACCTTCCCGCTGGAGTGGTACCTATTGATCTACTCACATTTGTATGTTTTTGAATGGCTAGGTTGGCAGAAGCTGGGGCTGACAGCGGAAGCTCATGCCGCTCCCTGGATTCAAACCTGTGACCTTTCAGTCAACAAGCTCAGCAACTCAGCGCTTTAACCCACTGCACCACCAGGGGCTCCACAGATATATAAACTCAATTTTCCTAGTTTCTAACAGACCTCACAACCTCTGAGGATGCTTGCCACAGATGCAGGTGAAACATCAGGAGAGAATGCTTCTAGAACATGGCCATACAGCCCGAAAAACCTACAACAACTCAGTGATTCCAGCCATGAAAGCCTTTGACAATACATTAATAACAAAAGTGTTCACCCTGTATGTATCCACTATCTGTCACAGCACAGCTGCCATGGAATAGTGGCTTTGTGCAATAAAGTTTCCAAACGCCAAGTGATAACAGTTTTTTTTAATGTGATGCACACAATTACTATGGGAGCAAATGCTAAATCATGAAAATCCTTGGTTTTTATACAATAATGTACCATACACTTTTTTCTTATAATCACATATAGCAACAGAGAATATACAATATATGAAACATGTGGAAAAATAAAAACACATCTCCAGATAAATCACATCTCTTCACATTACCTACTCCATAATATTCAACAGCAATGAGAAGGAGACAAATCTGAAACAACAACACTTTGTCACAGTGTTTTCAGAAAACACCAATAAAAGAAGGTGACATTACAACAGTCGGTTAAATCTCCCTCTTAAAAAACCACAAATGCAACCAGACAGGCAATGTTTGTAATGTGTGTGTCTGTTCCATTTAGAGAGAACATGAGCTGATGTAAAGCATGCAGGTTTCAGACTGTAATCAGCAAAGATTCAAACAAAGCCTTGGTCTGAGAGGCAAGTTAAAAGGTAATGCAGAGAAATCTAGCTGCAACCCTGATTTGTATTGCTTGTGTGGCCTTCAGGCAGCTTGGTTCTGACAGAATCATTGAAGATACAGCCTGGTAAAAGCAATTCTGACCTTTCAGCAATTAACTCCATTATGTACTCCCCCCATTCTATGGGCAGGTGGGAGTAAGTTCACCTATTTGCCTGCCTGTCCCTTCTGTGGCTAAAGAGGCTCTGTAGCTCAGAGGAGAAAGGTAAGTGCACAAGTGAACTTGCCTAGCCAACTCTCCCCTCTACAGATATGCTTTGAGGGCTCAGACGCACAGGGGGGTGCCCGCCCATGTAGCTGTGCCCTCAAAGAGACTTAGGCAATGAAAAAAGCCCCCTTCAAAGACCTAGGCATCACTATGATATTTTTCGAGCTTTTAGACCTTCATTCTCTTCCCTGTGACTTTAGCCTATACTGCCACTACTGCTTCCTTCCTATTCAATCGTTGTCCTGCTTCCTGGCTACATAACAATTGGGCCTGAAGGATTCATCCAACCATACCTGCCCTAATCATACTAGTCTTTTAAGTGTTAGAGCAACAGTTGAGATAGTCAAAGAGAAGCGATTTTCTTATAACATGGTATTTGCGTCTCTTTGTCATCAAAGATCATTGGCACACCTGAAGCCATCCTCAACCAAGTATAGTCTGGAGCAGTGTTTCTCAACCTGGGGGTCAGGACCCCTGGGGGGGTCGCGAGGGGGTGTCAGAGGGGTCAACGAAGACAATTAGAAAACACAGTATTTTCTTTTGATTGTGGGGGTTCCATGTGGGAAGTTTTGCCCAATTCTCTCATTGGTGGAGTTCAGAATGCTCTTTGATTATAGGTGAACTATAAATCCCAGCCACTATAACTCCCAAATGTCAAGGTCTATCTTCCCCAAACCACACCATTGTCCACATTTGGGCATATTGAGTATTTGTGCCAAGCTTGGTCCAAATGCATCGGTGTTCTCTGGATGTGGGTAAACTACAACTCCAAAACCCAAGATTTTGGAGTTGTAGCCCACCAAATCCTTCTAGTATTTTCTGTTGGTCATGGGAGCTCTGTGTCCAAAGTTTGATTCAATTATATCACTGGTGGAGTTCAGAATGCTCTTTGATATTGTAAGTGAACTATAAATCCCAGCAACTACAACTCCCAAATGATAAAATCAATCCTCCCCTCAATCCCACCAGTATTCAAATTTGGGCGTATTGAGTATTTGTGCCAAATGAATGAAAATACATCCTGCATATCGGATATTTACAAGATGATTCATAACAGGAGCAAAATTATAGTTGTGAAGTAGCAATGAAAATAATGTTATGGTTGGGGGTCATCACAACATAAGGAACTGTATTAAGGGGTCGCGGCATTAGGAAGGTTGAGAACCACTGGTCTGGAGGTTATTGGTAGTGGCAAGAAGAAATCTATGGAGAGGAATTATTAAGTGTCCTTCATTTCAAATTTACCACAGTTTGCTTATTATTATTATTATTATTATTATTGTTATTATTGTTATTATTATTATTATCTCATTTTTATCCCGCTTTTCTCACACAGGCGGGACTCAAAGTGGTGAACAAATGATAAAAACAAACAAACAAACAATAGCTGCATAACACAAGATGTTTGTTTTGATACATTTTAATGATGTTTTTATGCCCTATTGTTTTTAATTGTTTAATTAGATTGTTATGTGTTTATTATGTTTTTAACTGTGTTTTTAGTTCATAAACTCTATTGCTGCTGGGTTTGGTCCTGCATGTAAGCCACCCTGAGTCCATTCAGAGAAATGGTGGCGGGGTATATATCAATATCAATAAACCAACACATTGCGTAAGCACTTTACATTTGTTGTTCAATCATTCAGTCGTTTCCGACTCTTCGTGACCTCATGGACCAGCCCACGCCAGAGCTCCCTGTCGGCCGTCACCAACCCCCAGCTCCTTCAACGTCAATCCAGTCACTTCAAGGATGCCATCCATCCATCTTGCCCTTAGTCAGCCCCTCTTCCTTATTCCTTCCATTTCCCCCAGCATCATTGCCTTCTCTAAGCTTTCCTTTCTTCTCATGATGTGGCCAAAGTACTTCATCTTGGCCTCTACTATCCTTCCCTCCAATGAGCAGTGGGGCTTATTTCCTGAAGTATGGACTGGTTGGATCTTCTCACGATCCAAGGCACTCTCAGAACTTTCCTCCAACACCACAGTTCAAAAGCATCTATCTTCCTTCGCTCAGCCTTCCCTATGGTCCAGCTCTCACATCCGTAGGTGACTATGGGGAATACCATTGCTTTAACTATGCGGATCTTCGTTGCCAGTGTGATGTCTCTACTCTTCACTATTTTATCGAGATTGGACATTGCTCTCCTCCCAAGAAGTAAGCGTCTCCTGATTTCCTGGCTGCAGTCTGTGTCTGCAGTAATCTTTGCACCTAGAAATACAAAGTCTGTCACTGCCTCCACGTTTTCTCCCTCTATTTCCCAGTTGTCAATCATTCTTGTTGCCATAATCTTGTTTTTTTTATGTTTAGCTGCAACCCAGCTTTTGCACTTTCTTCTTTCACCTTGATTAGAAGGCTTCTCAGCTCCTCCTCGCTTTCGGCCATCAAAGTGGTGTCATCTGCATATCCACATGATGTATTCTGCATACAAGTTGAATAGGTCAGGTGAGAGTATACAACCCTGCCGTATGCCTTTCCCAATCTTGAACCAGTCTGTTGTTCCATGGTCAGTTCTTACTGTTGCTACTTGGTCCTTATACAGATTCCTCAGGAGAGAGACAAGGTGGCTTGAGATGCCCATCCCACCAAGAACTTGCCACAATTTCTTATGATCCCCATAGTCAAAGGCTTTAGAATAGTCAATAAAACAGAAATAGATGTTTTTCTGAAACTCCCTGCCTTTCTCCATTATCCAGCGGATATTGGCAATCTGGTCTCTTGTTCCTCTGCCTTTACTAAACCCAGCTTGAACATCTGGCAACTCTCGCTCCATGTATTGCTGGAGTCTTCCTTGCAGGATCTTGAGCATTACCTTACTGGCATGAGAAATAAGGGCCACTGTACAGAAGCAGTCTTTAGCATTTCCCTTTTTTGGTATGGGGATATAAGTTGATTTTTTCCAGTCTGATGGCCATTCTTGTGTTTTCCATATTTGCTGGCATATGGCATGCATCACCTTGACAGCATCATCTTTCAAGATTTTAAACAGTTCAGCTGGGATCCCATCATCTCCTGCTGCCTTGTTGTTAGCAATGCTTCTTAAGGCTCATTCAACCTCACTCCTCAGGATGTCTGGTTCTAATTCACCACATTGTCAAAAACTATCCTCAATATTATTATCCTTCCTATACAGATCTTCTGTATAGTCTCATCACCTTCTCTTGATCTCTTCAGCTTTTGTAAGGTCCCTGCCATATTTGTTTCTTATCATGCCAATTTTTGCCTGAAATTTACCTCCAATGTTTCTAATTTTCTGGAAGAGGTGTCTTGCCCTTCCAATTCTGTTGTTTCCTTCCATTTCCATGCATTGCTTGTTTAAAAATAGTTCCTTATCTCTTCTGGCTAACCTCTGGAATTGCACATTTAACTGGGCATAGTTAGTCTTGACATCTCACCCATAACAACATTCAGTTTGCCCTGGCTCATAGATCTTATATTCCAAGTTCCTATGGTGTGTTGATCTTTAGAGCATCGGATTCGTCGGTCACCTCCAGCATCATCAGACACTATCTTTCCTTTCGGCTTTGAGCTAGCTGCGTCATCACATCTGGGGCTAGTTGAACTTATCCTCTGCTCCTCCCCAGTAGCATTTTGGCAGTCTTCTTACCTGGGAGTCCCAATGGCAAACCAACATATCTCTGATTGTACCGGTCCATTTAGTTTTCTTGGCAAGAATACTGGAGTAATTTGCCATTGTCTTCCCCAGGGATTGTGCTTGGTCTGACCTCTCTGCCACAACCGCCCCATCTTGGGTGGCCCTTCACGGTTTCACTCGTAACATCATTGAGATGCTTAATCTCCAGCGCCACGACAAGGCGGCAATCCTTTGCTGGAGAAACACATTACATAGACCATATAAAATAAGCATAAAAACAGCAACATTAATCATTATAATTAAAAATCCCTGGGCCTCAGGCCACTGAGGTTGTCCTAAAAACATTGTACTAAAAAGTCCCAAAGTTCCAAGTCTTTGGCCATGTGAGCCTTGCCTAATTGAGATAGCCTGCTTATTGTGGGTTATTAGGGAAGGCCTGCTTCCATAAAAAGGTTTTAACTTGGGAGTGAAAGGCCAATAATGAGGGGGCCAAATATACCTCTTTGGGAAAGGAGTTCCAGAGCAATGGGGCCACCACCAAGAAGCCCCCCCCCCGTTCCCACCAGCCGTACTTGTGATGGTGGTGGGATCGAGAGAAGGGCCTCTCCTGATGATCTCAGGGCTCGTGCGGGCTGATAGAAGGAGATGCGGTCTTTCCAGTAGGCTGGGCATGAACTGTCTAGGGCTAATACCATATGACTCATGTATCCACAAGAAATACATTTCCAGGCATTGTGTGGGTATGTAAAACTGCGGATAATGGTGAACCTTATTGAAATGAAGGATTTTTGGACCAATAATATCATATAGTTTTGCTGGAGGACCTAGAAAATGCTGTAGAGAGTATATTTTGTTGGACTTGGATAAATGAAACCATGGATACTACAATATAGATGCACCCTCACTATCATTGTTCCATTTCGTGAAATCCCAGGATTTGTAGCTTAATGAGATGTATAGATTTTTTTCTCCTGGAGGCCTCTAATGTTGTAGTTCAGAGAAATGTACTAAAAATGAGTACTACCTAAAACTACAAATCTCAGGTTTTCATAGGATTGTGCTACAGCAGTTAAAAGTGGAATCAAACCGCTGTAACTGTGCAGCATGGAGCTACTTGAAGATATATTTTGAAATTGGTGCATTAACACTTCATCAGATGCCCACACAACTCACAGAATTCTGGCTTCTACTCTTTGCCTGGAACATATCTATGTTTTTCTTGGCATCAGAATTTAGGGACAGATGACTAGAGGGTGTAAAACGTCCTTGGAGTTCAACATGTCTTGGTTAATCGACTTGTGACGACAATCCTGAGTCCTGCCAGTTCCTGGCAAATGTGGATGCTTCACAGATCCATTTACTGCCAATGCAGTGAGACTTGGTGACAGCAACGCAGAGATGCAAAGCAAAATCATTATGATAATAAATATATTCTTGCGGGATATCACACAGGTAACTTCCAAATAATATGCAATAATGTTTCTTTCCTCTTATATGTGTTATCTTTATGTTAGCAAACAAAACATTGACTATAACTACAGGAATAGCGGATATGTGCATCATTATTTTTTACAGATGAAAAATGGAGGATGCAGATATTGGAATTCTCACATGACTATGGCAATCCACTGGGTGAACTTGGAGAAGTCACACACTCTCAGCCTCAGAAAGCCCCATGATAGGATGTCAGGATCACCATAAGCTGGAAATAACTTGAAGGCACATGACAGCAATAACAGATTATTAACCCAGTACAGGCAGTCCCCGAGTCACAAACATCTGACTTGCAAAAGACTCATAGTTAAGAATGGGGGTAAGACATCAGGAAGTGAGATAAATCTACCCCTAGGAAGAGAAACGCACTTTTGGAAGAGGTATCATGGGGAAAAGAGGTCTCCACTGAAGCTTTATCACCAATCCTTGTTTCCATAACAAGTCAATTTTTTCAAAATACAGTTGTCACAGAAACAGAAAGTGAGGTGAAAATTTCTGAATAGGGGCACAGACAGCAAAACAAGCATCACAAGGGTGTTAACCCTTCCCTACGCTATCCAAAGACACACACACACACACATGTACCATATATACATGGCTGAAGTTATGTTTAAAATGTCCCTGTTCTGACTTATATACAAATTCAACTTAAGAACCAACCCTCAGAACTTGGGGACTGCCTGCACTCAAACTATTGTTGTCAGGGTGACTACTTTTAAATGGACCAAGAGAGGAAATGCATTATCAAAAATAGGAGAAAGGACCACCCCAATTTGCATAATATTTGTACATTTTTATGCATATATATATATATATATATATATATATATATATACACACACACACATATATTTATGCATATATGTATATTATAAAAAGTATTTTCACCAATTGAATGAATTGTTGGTTTATGAGTCAACACATAGGTAAATCACATTGATTCAATGGGTCTTCTGTAGCTGGGATTAATGATAGGATGAAAGGCAGTATATTTCATCATAATGGGGAAGAATGTGACCAAGTGATCTGTGTGCTTGTTCAGTCTCTTGCGGAGATGCCATTCATTAGCATCGCTCCCTTCATATGTATCTTTGTATCTTTAAATGAACTTGTACTAGACCATTCATCTTCTATAGGACTCTTCTATAGATGAGATGTCAGACTGCCCAACAGAAGAGAGGAGAACTAGCACTGAATTAAACGGCATCAACCCTCCTATTATATTAGGCTGCATCCACATTGTAGAATGAATGCAGTTTGACAACACTTTAACTGCCATGGTTCAATGTTAATCCCTATTTTAATATGTATTTTATAGAAATACTTTTTAATATGTAGTTTTTATGGGAATACATTTTAATATGTATCTCTAATGTTTTTGCAATGTTTATGTGTTTTGGGTTGTTGTAGGTTGTTTCGGGCTGTATGGCCATGGTCTGGAGGCATTCTCTCTTGACATTTCGCCTGCATCTATGGCAAGTATCCTCAGAGGTAGTGAGGTCACTACCTCTGAGGATGCTTGCCATAGATGCAGGCGAAACGTCAGGAGAGAATGCCTCTAGACCATGGCCATATAGCCCAAAAAAACCTACAACAACCCAGTGATTCCGGCCATGAAAGCCTTCGACAATACATTTATGTGTTTTAATTATTCTGTAACGCACCTTGAGCCATGAGGAGAGGCGGGTAAGAAATAATAATAATAATAATAATAATAATAATAATAATAATAATAAGAATGTAGTTATAATACATCACACAGTCCTAGACGCTTGGGAAGTGTTTGGCTTGTGATTTTGTGATACGAAATCCAGCATATATATCATGTTTGCTGTGACATACTGTGTTTTTGTGTCAGAATAATAATAATAATAATAATAATAATAATAATAATAATGGTGAGGCACAAGCACTCTATGGCAGAGAAATCACAGGTCCTACCTACACTGCCATTTTAATGCAGATTGGACTGCATTATGTGATCAGTGTAGTTTAATTGCATTGAATTGAATTATATGACCATAAACCAAGGAGGATGGTTCTCCTTGTGCTGGATTAGAATGAATCCTGGAATTAATAACAACCAACCCTAGAGTTTGTGCTAGGTTCTCATGGCGTTGTCCTTTTTTTACCATGCTTGTATTAATTTGCAGATGTATTACTAAATCTCTTTCCCACACCTCGGACCAGAAATATCCAGTCTATGCATGTTCTCCAAAGACTCCTTGTTCCAAAACTACAGAAGATTACAATCTTCAGGTAAAGGTTAATATTTCCTACATAGTTTTGAAAGCTCTCCTGAGCACAAAGCAATTGATTGTCAGCTCAGAGGGAAGCAGAATTTTGTTCTCCCTGCTTGTAACAATGGTAGTAACCAATTATGAACTTCAGATTTAAAATACAAAGTTACCTCCCCTCAAAATCCCTGTACTTATGTTATCCTCTCGTGCTTTTCCTCCTACGTATTGTAGGTAAAGAAAAAACCTTTTCCTGACAAAATCTTATTCACACGGAAAAAGATTAACAAAATGCTGAGTTTCTGAAGTGAAAGAAAGAAAGAAAGGTTTCTTTTCTTTTTAAATAAGATACTTTGTTAGTTCAAGGTCTATTTTCACATATCTGCTTGCACATTTCTGGTGTTTGTTTCATCCATAAATATAAGAAATGATGCCTATTTTGATTTTATTTGCAGTGGTTCAATAGCCTATAATAAGATTGGTTAGCTAATAAGGGATATGAAAACCATACCTCAAGCAGCCCTCTAAAAATGTAGGTAGCCTGTTTTGGATTACATATGCCACCAATGTGTAGCTAAAGGGGAGGATAAAATGAGGGTATTGTTTTCTCTGCAGCCATCCAGGTTGTGGTCGTCCCCAGCCATAACGTTCTACCTACTGCTCTTCAGCGCTCCAATTGACATCAGACAGAGTTTCCAAGGACAAGGTAGATCAAAGCAGATAATCTGGATTCAGAAACTGGATTATGTGGCAGTGTAGATCTGGCCTAAAACCCCTGGCTCAGTCTTGCCAAGGGTTTTAGACTGGATCTAGACTTTTGGGTATGAAAGGGACTGGCTCCTGTCTAGGAAAGAGCCATCTTCCCCCAGTAGCACCAAACTAGTATTATAATGAAAACCAATCCCTCCATAGAAAACAAACAAGCACAAAGCGGACTTACTCTTTGGAAGTGATCCTCAGCCTGGGTTCTCTTTCATGACTAGGATGTGGAACAATGGCTTCAAACTACAAGAAAGGAGACATCATAACATTAGGAAGAACTTCCTGACTGTGAGAGCCGTTCAGCAGTGGAACTCTCTGCCCCGAAGTGTGGTGGAGGCTCCTTCTTTGGAAGCTTTTAAACAGAGACTGGATGGCCATTTGTCAGGGGTGCTTTGAATGCAATATTCCTGCTTCTTGGCAGGGGGTTGGACTGGGTGGCCCATGAGGTCTCTTCCAACTCTATGATTCTATGATTCATGTCGCTTTGAAGACCATCCTTTCTCTTCACAATATGCAGATTCAGAGGCCTGAAGCACTTGAAAGATAAGGTGCCCCTATATACACATATATTTCAAAACACAAACAATAATAAAACATTAAATAAAATTTTATTTCTAAAAATGACACAAAATTTACAGTAAGATGTAAAATAATGTTAATGTTGTAAACTTCTACTTTATGTTTGAAAGGTTTTCTCATACTTTTTGTAATTGCCAAGTCCTTTATTATCCAGGTCCCTCTTTGTGAAACCTAGTTCAGCCACACCATTTGCAGTTTCGCATCATATGGTCCATGGAAATTTCTGTGGTGCTCCACTTCCCTTGATGGCCTAAATATTAGGGGTGTGCGACTTGGTCATTCTGTTTTCAGTCCCATTTTCAGTTGTCCCTGCAGCCCCCCCCCCCGCCCCCTTCCTGTACACAGGGAAGTTCCTGAAATTGGGAGGGAGGTTCCATTTTCATGCTGGAACATTGGCACCAATGGGTAAACTTTAGAGGCTCGTTTCTCCATGATTTTAAGCCCATCAGCATGAAACTTGTCTCACATATAGGCCACATTTAGGACTGCAAGCCTGCCAAGTTTCAGAACATTTCACTAGTCCACTGATTTTTGGGAATTTTTTAAAGTTGGGTTGTTGTAGTTTTTTTTTTGCCTGCATGTATGGCAGGCATCCTCAGAAGTTGTGAGGTCATCACAACCTCTGAGGATACCTGCCATAGATGCAGGTGAAATGTCAGGAGGCAAGGCTTCTAGAATATGGCCATACAGCCCAAAAAAACTACAACAACCTAGTAATTCTGGCTATGAAAGCCTTAGAAAATATATATTTTAAAGTTTTTAATATATCATTTTAAAAACCCACAAGAGGGAGTTCTGGGGATTGAAGTCCCAACAAGTGCAAGTCCCAAGAGGGGAGGAAAAAGGACACAGTTAACCAGGCCTCTGACTGGCTGAGAAAGAACGTGAGGAACATACAGAGATAAATATCTCAACTTCCAGCATGCCTTGGGAGGGAGTGCAGAGGCTCCAGCAATGCCCGCATTGCAAAGTGCTGATGGGAAAGCGAGTTCCCATTTGCCTCAAGCAGGCACTGGGGGGGGGGGGGGGGGGGGGGGGGGGGGGGGGGGGGGGGCTCTGGGAAGGGATGGAATAGGCTGCTGGGAGAGAAAGAAGAGAAGGAGCCACAACCAGACACCCACTTTTGCCTGATTTGTGAGGCTGCCCACATGCTACCTCCACCTCAGGTAGAGTGCTGCTTAACCCCATTAGCTCCCCTTAGCTGAAAGATTTGACTGCTGTGATCCATATAGGCTAACACTTTGGCTGCCCCGTCAGGCCCCTTTTGGGGGTTCGGCAGTCAGATCGCCCAAATCCCTAGGATATAGTACATCAAAAAATATTGTGCACACTCCTACTAAGTAGATGCTTGCTTTGCTTAATGGCTAATCCAGCCCTGACAACATGCATAGTGATTTTACCATGACTCCTGCAATGTGTAATGAATACAGTCAGTACTAAACATTCACTGGATTTAAGGGTGCAAGATCTTTGCAAAAGTGGAAAAACTGCAAAGGATATTTTTCTTACCTGAAAAAATACCTCTCTAGAAATCTCTAGGTCATCCTTCATGACTCTGTGGTTAACTTCTGCCAGATGGTGATTACAATATTGCCCTGAAGGAGCTAGAGAGCTTTTCTCTCTAAGTATCTCTAGATCTGTTGGAAGTTGACCCTAGAGTTGCACTGGAGGACCTAGAGAGAATTTTTAATCAAATCCATAAATAATCAAATCAACAAAAGCGAAACCCTCCAATGTGGAGGGCTTACTGTTCAATATAGTCACTGTTTGATTTATCCAAATGTGGGGGTTATAAACTGGCAGCTTCTCCTTCAGAGTGCTGTATTTATTTTTCTGCCTTGCACTTCAAAAGAGATGTCAGGAAATGAGAGTGGATTCCGATAGTAATGTCAAAGGTGGGTTTGGGGCACACTTTCATTTAGGTGTCAAGAACTTCTCTCTCAATGTCAAGGAGAACTCCTAAAGTGCTGTTGGAGAAACAATGCCTAAGGCCAGAATACAATCTGAGTAGGAAGAAATGTTGAACTTACATCTCATTGTTTTTCTGTTAAAAAGTGGCAATACCTTGTGGAGAAATTTCAGAGTCAGGATTTATAAAATCATGTTTTCTTAGTATTTTATTTCTATTGTATTTGATTATGGTTGGTTTTTGAGGGCTGAATCCTTTCTGGCATGATCATTACATTTTCTACCATCACTAATACAATAATCAAATAACCAAAAATTCAATGACATTAATCAAAACTAAAAAACAAACAAAACAAAAGCAGATCCAAAAAGCAAGCAAAGAGAAACATTGTCAGCAGTATTACCATTCCAGTCGGATTCCACATCCAAAGGCATAAGTAGCAGTTTGGATGTGGAAAATGACTGGAATGGTGATATGGCTGACAATACTGTTTTATTGTTTTAATTAATGTTCTATTTATTGTTTTAACTGTTGCTATTTGGTATATTTAGCGGCATTGAATTGTTGCCGTCCTGATTCCCCCTTCAGGGGTTGAGAAGGATGGGGTAGAAATACTGGAAATAATAATATTATTGATAAATAAACATATTCAAACAAAACCAACCAATCAGAAACCCAGAAAATGGGTGATAGTGGGGAATTCCACCCTTCTTTTCTGAAGACTTTTTTTTACAATGTGCTTAAATGAAGACCTCATGAATTCATGAGGTTTCTTGGGCAAGGAATAATCAGAGATGATTATGCCAATTCCATCCTCTGAAATATAGTATATAGCACCTGGCATTTGTTGCTAATTATCCATCCAAGTACAAACCAGAGCTGGCCCTGCTTAGCTTCTAAAATAGTGACGGGGGGGGGGGGGGGGGATTCACAGCTGTCAATTCATGGGTTTTGTAGGTCCTGTGGCCAGTTGCCTGCAATCTCATCCATTTGGCTTGCCCATTAATGAGCTATCATATTGCCGGAGAGGCCAGCGATGCTCCCTTCAAATTGGCCATTCATTCTGTACATCTGTCTATCTCTGTTGTCCAGCCTGGATGGCTGATGGAATTAGTTTTCTAGGGCAGCTTCCTTTTGGAAACCTCACCTCATTTTTTTGGACACATAGCATAATATGTCTAGAAAGCCAGGGAATAGTATCATCTTACCATTAGATCAATAGTTTTTGTCTTAAGCTGAAGGTTGAGGGGGGTGATACAATATTCTCATATTCACTGTGCTTAATGAGCCCCCGGTGATGCAGTGGGTTAAACCCTTGTGCCGGCAGGACTGAAGACCAACAGGTCGCAGGTTCGAATCCAGGGAGAGGCGGATGAGCTCCCTCTATCAGCTCCAGTTTCTCATGCAGGGACATGAGAGAAGCCTCATCAAAACATCAAAACATCCAGGCATCCCCTGGGCAACGTCCTTGCAGATAGCCAATTCTCTCGCACCAGAAGTGACCTGCAGTTTCTCAAGTTGCTCCTGACATGACAAAAAACCTGTGCTTAATAGAAATACAGTACTTGGGGATGTCAGGCCAGGATCCTTGAAGAGGTGAGAAGCCATCACGGGTGTTCTAGGTCTATGTCCTTCCTGGATCATAAATAGATCAGAGGAAACTAGTGATGTAGGTAAAGGAAGTCATTAATGCCTCTTTGCATCAAGGCAGACTCTCATTATAGCTGAAGGAGCCAGTGGTATGATCTTTTCTAAAGAAACCTTCCCTAGAACTTACTGTAATTGACAACCATAAACCAGTCTCCAATCTTCTATTTCTAGGCAACGTATTGGAGCATGTGGTGGTTTCCAAGTTCCAGAGAGTTCTGGATGAAATTGAATATCTTGGCCTTCTGACAGGAATACTTATATATTGTGGGGGTTGGACCAGGTGGACCATGTGATCTCTTCTAACTCTATTATTTTATTTCCATCTGGTTTTAGGCCTGGTCAGCTTTGATCACCTTGATAGATGACCTGCACAGAGAACTAGACATGGGACATGTGTCCCTTTTGGTTCTACTGGACCTATCAACAACTTTTGATACCATTAATTGTGGCAATCTTCTGGACCGGCTTGCTGAGATGGAACTTGGAGGCACTGGTTTACAGGGGCTCCTTTCCTTTTTGGAGGGGCAAACCCAGAAGGAGGTGCTGAGGGATTCTCATTTAAGACTTTTGCCATTGGATTGTCGGATTCCTCAGGACTATGTTCTGTTCCCCATGCTATTTAACATATACATGAAACTACTGGGAGAGGTCATCTGGAGTTCTGGGGCCCAATGCCATCTTTATGCAGATGACTGATCTTTCTTGGCCTATTTGTATATATTGGTCATTGAAGTCACTGAGAGATTAACGTTTGTATGTGGGCAAGGACAAATTAATTGGAAGCCAAATATAAATGCTGTAATATTGGCAGAAATTTCTTGAATGACTATGATATGAATTGTGACATTTTCAGTCTATGATCCTCATAGGTATATAGTGGTAGACAATATTTTGAGCCCTGAAGGTGATGTACTGTATGGCTATTAGGAGACACACACACACATTCTCCCCCTTTCAACACATCATAACCCCCCACATCTCCTTGTGATCTCATATCACAGCAATCTCTACTCAACTTGCTATTTACCCATCACTCAAAGAAAGAGGTTGGCAATGATCCTGAAAGCCAGACAAAGATTGTTTCTTTTACTCAGCTAATCAGCTGGAGTTGTGGGGAAAACCGGTTGGGGATTCTTCCATTTCAAGTGTCACCCAGGTAGCAGTCGAGTGCCAGATACAGTATGCATGCAATTTGGAGGCTAATTCATCCCCATTTTCTATGGCAGGTAGCTCTTCCTCTTTTCAATAGATATTTTCAATAAGACATCAGAGAGCAATTATTTGCAGAGATAAATCACAATACAGAATGTTAGCAGGGAAAAAGATGCAAAAGGGAGAGATCACAGATGGCTACTTTCTCTGGCCTGGGATAGAGCTTGGTGGGTAGTGATGGTGGAATCAGGCTAACATTTGCCTAAAGTTCTTTTCGTGTCAATAGTAGTGAATACTTCAAACCCAAATGTGAACTGATACCTTTTGTTGCAAGCTGGTCAAAGCCAATGCGTGGAGTTTAAATGGAACAATGCTGTTACCCTGCCCTAGAAGATATGCTATGGTTCTTTTCACATTACTGGCTATAAATGCTTCCAAATTAGCTCAGGGAAATAAAGAGATTAGAGAAAGGGAGACTGTGAATTTATTCAAACTGCAGAATTATAGCAGTTTGACACCACACTAACTGCCATGGCTCAATGCTATGGAATTCTGGAATTTGTAATTTTATAAACTGTTTACCCTTCTACGAGCCTCTGGTGGCACGGTGGGTTAAACTGCTGGGCTGCTGAGCTTGTTGCCCAAAAGGCCACAGGTTCGAATCCGGGGAGTGGCATGAGTTTCCGCTGTCAGCCCCAGCTTCTGCCAACCTAGCATTTTGAAAATATGCAAATGTGAGTAGATCAATAGGTACCCCTCTGGCAGGAAGGTAACAGAGCTCCATGCAGTCATGCCAGCCACATGACCTTGGAGGTGACTATGGACAACGCTGGCTCTTCAGTTTAAAAATGGAGATGAGCACCAACCCCCAGAGTCAGACACAACTGGACTTAATGTCAGGGGAAAACCTTTACCTTACCTTACCCTACCCTTCCCTGTCTCAGAGAGCTCTCAATAAACCCCAGATTCCACAGGATGGAACTACAGCAGTTAAAGTGGCATCAAATTACTATCATGGCTGGGAAATATGTGGTGAGAAATAAGCTGCCAACAGATGACTTGCTATTTCTTGTCCACCAACATTTCTAAGGTAAATTTGGATAATGTGACCTTTGAATACCCAACAGGAGGGAGACAAACTCTTCCGTACGTAATTTGGTGGTGAAGCCAAGAGATCTGACCTTCAGCATAGTTATCGTCTGATTTTACCAAAACCTTTGGGACAATGATTTTAATTGTAGCCTGGAGGAATGTGAAGAGAAGATAAGACAGAAAAGGTACAAACTCTCTTTTCTCAGAGAAAACCCACATTTGTTGAAATGTCATCTGTAGACAGCTGGACTGGAATACATAGTGCAGATGGCACCTCCATGGCACAAGTGGAGTACAGCTGTTCTATCTTGGCACGCAGCCACAGAGTAAACACTGTCCATTTCCTCTGGCACATGTCATGCATTTCCCCATGACAGCAGATGATTCTCTCTGTCAGTCACTTCGAAGCTTGGCTGAGGCTTTGCTCCCCCGCCTAGTGCTGGAGCAGTCCTTGGGTTGACCCATTTTTGTTCCTGGAACCTGAGGGACACACTGCTGGCACAAAAAGAAACCAATTTTGAATGCCGTCCACAAAAAGATCTTGCAGAAAAGTAGCATATCAGGTGGGGTGAGAGCTACATTAGGCAGATCTGTGGTAGTTGACCACATGCATTGATTTTTGTCCATTCTTCCCAGTGGGGTAGGAGCATGAATAATAGCATTCCTTCTCCTGCAGCCTGAATTTATTACATTTTTATTACATTTCTTCTTCTTCTTCTTCATAATAATAATAATAATAATAATAATAATAATAACAACTTTATTTTTATACCCTGCCTCCATCTCCCCGAAGGGACTCGGGGCGGCTTACAAAGGGACAAGCTTAGAGAGTACGGAGTTAAAACATAATGCAATAAAATAAAAACAAAACAAAACCAAATAGAAACATATCATAATAAAACATAACATCATGAAAACAGTACCATGGGAGCAATAAAAGTGCTGCATTCAGAGGGCTCTGAGTTTGTGCAAAATTCCTAGATAGAGCTAAGGGAAAGTGCAAAATTCAAAATTATTACATTTATTCTCCTGCAGTCCAGAATCTCTTCTCTGCTTATGATGTTCAGGCAATAAGAGCCATTGCTTAGCTGCTACTCTGCTTGTGAATCTATGATCATAGATTTCTAGCAAAACCCAAAGTATCCTTAAAGGGGAGCCAGTATGGCATACTTGTTTGAGAGATGGATTAGGATTTCGGTGAGATCAAGATTCAAATCTCCCCTGGATTGTACCACTGGATGACCTTCAGCAACTTTCACCTTCTCAGCCTAAGAAGGTAATGGGAAACCTGCTGTGAATAAATCTGAATTTTCCGCTACAAAGCAGGGTCACTTGACGTTAGAGTTGACTTCATGGCACATACTAAACCTCATTAAAGAAATGTGACAGAAATTCCTTTTATTATATAGAAACTGGCTAATAATAAAAATTGTCTCAGCTATTCACCAGCAACTAATAAAAAGACGAGACAAAAGAAGAGATATAAAATACAATATTAAAGCATAATATTCCTCTACCCTCTCCATCCTTTTCAATGTGAGGGTCATGTGTATTAAGACTGGGTAGGAATGGTGGTATCATTTTTCTTATAAGCAGCTCTGGAGGCCTCCTTGGCCTAAGGGCAGGATATAAATGAAGAAACAAGCAAAGAAGAAACAGAGTAAAAACAAGAATCAGTACAACAGACCTGAAAAGCACTACATGGTATTTAATATTTTTAAAAGCCAGGGAAAATAAGAGCTATAGAGTGAAGACAGAGCTTCTTAAACCTTTTCTACTCAAAACCCCTTTCCACTCAAGAAATATTTACATGGCTCCAGGTACATAGATAGATAAAATACGCATAACAATTAAACATTTACTAATAATAATTCAGCATTTGGAAGGCTTTTTAAGTGGGCCGATTTTCTTTTTTGTGAAGTACAGATTATTTTTGTTGTGCCAGGAGTGACTTGAGAAACTTCAAGTCGCTTCTGGTGTGAGAGAATTGGCTGTCTGCAAGGACATTGCCCAAGGGATGCTTGGATGTTTTGATGTTTTATCATCCTTGAGGGAGGCTTCTCTCATGTCCCTGCATGAGGAGCTGGAGCTGATAGAGTGAGCTCATCTGCGCTCTCCCCGGATTCGAAGTACAGATGAAGCATATTCTATGGAGCTCACTATAAGCACTGCTGAAAAATAGCAAAGGTCAGCTCACAAACATCAAAGATGTTGTTCCACTAGGTTTGGAGCACTACAATATTTTATGTCAGGTTATTTAACAATAATTAATGTTCCTTTGTTTCTTGCATATAGACTGGCCTATGGTCACTCACTGTTTTATTTATCAGTTTGATCACTGTGCTGAAATATTTTTGATAGACCTTTGGCCACACTACCCAAAAACTCTCTCCTCTGTGACCACATATCTCTGTATCTGAAAAACTAAGAGGATGGGGACTGTCTCCATAAAGCACAGCAGTCTGTATTCATCAACACTACTTCTTGATATCTATTGCAAGCTCATCTTTAGAGACCCTTCCCCTGGTTATTCTATCTAATGTACTTTAATATGTGGCTATCAGTTATAAAGGAGGTCTTCTCGGTGTTTGCATCTTGATTGTGGAATATCCTCCCTTAAAGCACTACTTCTTAAACTGTGGATTCCAACACCACATGGGGCCCCTTTAGTTTAATGTTGGTGTCATTAAAATTGGACAATAAGAGGTTTCTGAATGCCACCCATTAAAAACATCTGGAGGCCCTAACCCCCTCCCTCCGCTTACCCAGCCTCCATTACAGCCTTGGAGCAGCTCTCCTGGTGTGTATAAATAATGTGTCAGGATAGCGAGGTGGGAGGAGCGATTTTCCTCCTCCTCCCCGCTCTCCTGGTGCATCATCACTATGTGCCGGGAGAGCTGCTCCAAGACTGTAATTTATTTACAATTTATTTATTTACAGCTTTTATATTCCGCCCTTCTCACCCCGCAGGGGACTCAGGGCGGATTACAGTGTACACATATATGGCAAACATTCAATGCCAATTTTTGACATACAAACATATACAGACATAGACAGAGGCTATTTAACTTTTTCTGGCTGCCGGGGAGCTGTTGCTTTCATCGTTCATCTGTAACGCTGATGAAGCACTTCCGCATTCCCGCATGCTTCCCTGCTGGAATGCTTTGTTGGAGTCTTCTTTATGGCCTCATAAATCAGTTAATTTAGCCTCCCCACACTTTAAGGTGGTACCTTATTTTCCTACTTGACAGATGCAACTGTCCTTTGGGTTGCAAAGGTCGACAACAGGCTACACACAATTGGTTGGAAACCCACTCCAACTTGGGCTGGCTTCGAACTCATGACCTTTTGGTCAGAGTGATCTTAATGCAGCTGACACTTAGCCAGCTGCGCCACAATCCTGGTGCTGGACTGGAGGCCAGGTAAGTTTATTTTTCCTTTCAAAGGGACTTGGGGTTGTGGGGGAAGGGGGTGGATATTCCCACAGTTTCCCAGACTAATTTAGTACAGAAAAGTCCAGACACCAGAAGTAGTGGATTTATCACATGCCTTCCAAGAAGGGGCAGAATAAATTCACTATCTAATTAATTTGCCACAAACCAGGGTTTTCCGGGTTTGCGGAGAATTAATTCGGGAATGTCCAGAACATTGTCTGGACAGCCCTTTCTTTACTGCAGGAGTTACCATAATAAAGGTACTGTCTGGATGGGCCCTTAGATACCAAAGGCTTTAATAACCAGTCATAATTTGCATGCCACCATTGGGAAGGCTTTCTTCCCGGATACAAAAGAGCCATTTCTCAGTAGACCTTAATCCCTGGACAGCCATATATGACATTTTCCCATTCGAAGGGATTTAATACAACTGGTCAGGTCAGCTTCTCAATTCACAGACTGAAAATCAATACTGACATATTCCTGCACCCATGAAAATTGAACAAGGAAAAATTAGCATGACAATTTTGCTCAGTTTTAGAACTGAAAGGTTCTAGGGAAACTGTTGACCTATTTTCTATTGCCCAGATAGACCAAAACCAGAGGTAGCCAATAAAGATGCTCCGATGAAGTTTCTGGAGCAGAATGGGCAACTCACTATTCAAGTACAGATTGAGCCATACTGAAATTGTCCATCCCAGGTTTTCTGCAGATCACTGACCATAACTGACTACCTATAAAGACATATCTGCTATCGAGATGTATCTGCTATAGAGATGTACCTGAAATAGTGACCTAAAGGGTTTTAAGGATTCACATTGCTAATAATACCTGCTCATTATATTCGGCAACATGGCATATATTCCACAAGATGAACATAGAAGAGGACAAGGCATTTTGTCAGGGTCACAGACTAACACTAATTGAATGTGATTATACATTCAGGCATTTGTGCCTAATTTAGGAAGTCAAAATGCCAGCTTCTAGTAGGTTGGCTCCCACTACCCTCATGTCTTTTAAAAATAAATAAAACAAATTCCATTCCCTCTCTGTATTGAACATTTAGTTGGAGTGAGGGTTATTCACTGCCTTAGAAATGAATAAGCCTTGTAGTCCTTGTCAGGCCTTTGAGAAACAAGGGGATTTGGAAGCTTTCTAGTCCAACAAGCTTTGGCATGACCAAGAGTGAGTAACTGAGCTTAGCCAGAGCGATGTGCCTCCCTCCCTCCCTCCCTCCCTCCCTCCCTCCCTCCCTCCCTCCTTCCTTCCTTCCTTCCTTCCTTCCTTCCTTCCTTCCTTCCTGGTCAGTTCCCCTCTAGCATGTTCCGAACAGGATTGTCTTGTGGGTTCCAAATAGCACTTCATATGCTGACTCCTGCTAAATACTTTAAATCTCAAAAACCTCTCTGAATATACCTGCTGGCAGAAAGAGAGCAGGGAAGGGGTTGATCAGACCTCACATGAAAGGGAGTTCCACAAATTGGGAGCTGCAATGGAGGAGGCTCTGCTCGATGTCCTCACCAAGCATACCTCTGATGGTGGTCTCTCCTCACAAGGATCTTAAAGCTTGAGCTGGCTTCTATAGGGGAGATATGCAAATGGAAATCCTCTCCTAAGCCAGAAATTGGGAATCCTCTAAATCAGTGGTTCTCAACCTGTGGGTCCCCAGGTGTTTTGGCCTACAACTCCCAGAAATCCCAGCCAGTTTACTAGCTGTTGTGATTTCTGGGAGTTGAATGCCAAAACATCTGGGGACCCACAGGTTGAGAACCACTGCTCTAAATGCTGATAAATTGCTTGCCTCAGTCTCCTCATCGGCATGCAGTCCTGTCACAGGCTCTGAGATTTTAGAGCCAAAACCTGAGACCTATGGATGATCATTTCTGATAGTAGAATAGGTGAGTTCTGTTGATGTTAATACAGTAGAACATGTTTATAATCTTCCAAAAATTAACCCATGTTCATGTCAATAAGCTTGATATATAGTTACACAGAATATGCTATTCAAATAACAAGCATCAAGGTTAGTACCTGGATGGGAGATTGCCAACAAATCCTAAGTGCTGTAGTTTATATTTCAGAGTAAGGAACTGATGAGACCATTACTGAGTGTATCTTTCCTTAAAATACTATATGAAATTAATTGGTCTCCATCAATTGTCAGGGTTTTCTTTTGTCGTGTCAGGAGTGACTTGAGAAACTGCAATTGTCAGGTGCCTAGGAGGCACAGAAAGGCACCACAACAATTGAGGAATGCTCATATTTTTCAAGTAGTGCTCTTACTCTGAGATTCCTCTCCTGGGGACCAGAAGAAAGTAAAACACCTGAGATCTGAGAACTCTACTGGGCAAACTGGTTATGGCTGATAGGAAATGGATTCCAACCATATCTGGAGGTTAACAGGTCCTCAGCCCTGCTCCAAGCTAATGTCAGATGCACCACAGTGCATTTTTATACAACATGCTCATCTGAAGCAATGCTCATCTGAAGCAATCATTTGTTGTGGGATTTGATCTGCAGCTATGAAAGGAGAGTTTTTCATATATTTGTATTTGGCCTTTCTTTCTATGGGCTGTTTTAGCAAAAATAGCAAACAACATTAGCTGAGAGGGCTGGGTTCAAGGCTGTCCATGTACTCTGGGTTAACCTATATAGTTCCAACAGTTCAGTCACCAAAGCAGCAATGGGGAGTCTTTGTTTCTCTAGAACAATGGTTCTCAGCCTGTGGGTCCCCAGATATTTTGGCCTTCAACTCCCAGAAATCCTAACAGCTGGTAAAATGGCTGGGTTTTCTGGAAGTTGTAAGCCAAAAACATCTGGGGACCCCAAGTCGGGAACTACTGCTCTAGAAACAAATGAGCCAATAGTTCCAGTATGCCTCCCAATTGGTCAGGTTGATTAGAACCCATAGAAAGTAATGTTCAACAACATTTGGAGGGCTACAGATGATCCTTAGCCCCGTTTCTTTGACAGAGAACAAGTACAGTCTAAAACACAAAGGCACTAAAATTTAGCTTGAAAAATCGAGCCAGGTAAATGAAAGCAATGAAGAAATAACTAGAGAAAGAAAGCAGGAGACAAGGTCCTGTTGGAAACTGGGCCCTCTGCCAAATAGCTGCTGCCTATCCATATGATGGCTAGTAGGGCTGGGCGGTTTCGTTCGTTAATTTCGTAATTCGTTAATAATTCTTAATTTTTCTTGATAACGAAGCGATAACAAACCATCCAGGAGCAACTAAAAAACGAAACGGATTTTTAAAGCTATTTTGTAATTGTTTTGTAATTGTTTCGTTATTATTTCAGCTCCTGACTGCAAAGGGGCCCGAGCAGGGGCAAGGAGAAGGGAAGGCAGGCGAGAGAGAGAGACTGAGCGAGCAAGCTCCCTTCCCGGCCTGGCTTCCTCCCCTCGCTCCCCTGGCTCCCCCCCGCCCCCTTCTTCCCCCTTTTCCCGGCTCACCTGGGCATGCACACCCCACACATGCCCGGCCCGGCACAGGGGTGGTCCGGCGTGCCCGCTCGGCGGGGCCCTGGCATCCGCCGCCCTGGGAAAGACCCCCGCCCAGCAGCAGCGGCAAGGCCGACGACGCTGCGGTTGCTGACTCCCCCGATCACCTCCCCCGCCGGGAAAAGGAAACGCAGGAGGAGGCGCAGCAACGAGACGGAGGCGACCGCGCGGGTGGGAGGGAGGGAGAGGGAGGGAGGGATAGAGAGGGGGCAGACTAAAACTATTATTAAAAACTATTATTATTAAAACTATTATTTAAAACTAATATTTTCATGTTGCGCAGCCGCATCCGCCATTTTAACGAATGATTCGTTAATAATAACGAAATTTCGTAAATACCGAACTTTAAAAAAGGAAAATTTTGTAATTATTTTAAATATCGAAACAAAAAAAAACCCCAAATACAAATCGATTTTAGAAACAAATTTTTGCGTTGTTACCCAGGCCTAATGGCTAGATCTGGATTTGGGAAAGAGCTCTCTTTCATTTGAAGCAATATTGATATTTGCCACTTCAGAAGCGACAGATGTCTTTGTTGCTATGCTCATCATCACTGATGTTGTTTTGTTGAATTCTATGCTCCATTCTACTCTTTGTTGGTTTGAAAGTGGTAATGGGTAATTTGTCAAAGGCAAGGAACCAAGCAACTATAAATTTTATGAAAGGTATTTCAGCAACTTTAACTTCCAGAATCACCCAGTCAGGAAGATCAATGAGATCAATAGTCCCCAGAAGTAACTTTCAAGAGTCTGGCAGGTGACTGGCTCTCGTTATGGTTACAGATTGGAGAAAAAAAGTATCTATTTATTTATCTACCACACTTTTATCCTGCCTTTTTCAGTCCGAAGGCGATTCAGGGTGGCATATAGACTGGCAACAATTAAATGCCGAACACACATAAATATGTCATTTAAAACAGGTTAAATAACATAATAAAATTCATATAAAAACAATTTAAAACTATAAAAATCAATGACGCCTGGGTTTAAATCCATGTCCATTTGCATTGTTAAACTGTTCCATATTCATTCACAATACTGAGTTTATCTGGTCACAATGAGGTTCCAAAAGCTTGCTCGAAGAGCTAGGTTTTACCCTTTTCCTAAAGGTTGGGAGGGGGGGGGATCTAATATCCCCAGGAAGGGAGTTGCACAGCCGAGGGGCCACCACTGAGAAGGCCCTGTCCCTCGTCCCCGCCAAATGCACCTGTGAGGCAGGCGGGATCAAGAGAAGGGCCTCCCCAGATGATATTAATTTCCTGGAAGGTTCGTAAGGAGAGAAATGTTCAGAAACAGTAGATCTGGTAACCAAATGAAGAAGTAATCTCACCTGGGTTTTTCGGATGGGATGGCAGAGATGTTGAGACTGACCAAAGAAATACACAATTTGTCCCCAGTTCCATCTCACGCTTTTGATGCCCAGTTGGATATGTCATGAAGATGACACCCAGTTCTCAATGGGTTTACTGCAGTGAGCGATGGTGTATCCATCCATCCAAGGTGCAGTATTTTGTGTCTGCTCAGGCTGGCAGGAGTGCATTTTGAGAAAGCCACAGAGTTCCGAGAAGTCTAAATAATTTAAGTCTCCCCCTTGAAAAGTTTCAAGCCATGGAAACACTGAATTAGCCAAGGGAAAACATGTCTGGGGGAACCAGCAGTTTAACAATTGCTATAGCAACACAGTGATTTCTTGCCAAGGAGGAAGGATTGTAAACAGGAGCAGAAGTTGCCAAAAACTGTTTTCTTTTCCATTTTCATAGTTCTGAAATTCATATAGCTAGTTACTTATAATAGAGCTAAAAATAGACCGGACTGGGTTCTGATGCCAAGAGAGCAGCCTTTACCCTATGCTTTGCCACTATAATTGCTCTCCAGTTAGGAAATCCAAGACAGACAGAGGAGTTAACAGAATTCTGTGCCTGTGTGCATTAGACCTCTTGTTATGACATTCCAGATTGGCAGATGGTAAAGTTCTGGATCTCCAGAGAACAGGAAGATTTTGCATTCATGGAGGTCATGGGGACAAAACATGATAGCAGCTCATGACAAACAATTATTGCACTTTCTGACATCAGAAAACTATCCCTCTTTGTAAAAAAATATATACAAATATATCTTGATCTGACGATAACATACAAAGTTCAGCAAATTATGCAAAGCTGATCATTTCAAAGGGGACAAACTCGTCAGTAATAAACAAAATTCTGTAACAATTTCATTTGTAGCAGGCATGTTAAAGACATGGATGAATCATATTTGCCAATTAGACTTGCCTGACATTTTGGGGGAAAGCAGCAGTTCTAAAAAGAGAAGCTCTGAAGGAGGAGAGAAAAAGCATGCTTTGCGTTCAAAGTATCTAATAAGCGGTACAGCATGAGCATCCTTTATCTGGTATCCAAAATACTCCAAATTACAAAATTGTACTCATGGGTGGCCAAGATAGCGACTCCTTTGTTTTCTGGTGGTTCAAGGTACACAAACGTCATTTTGTATACAAAATTATTATAAATATTATGTATAAAATTTCCTTCAGGCTACATGCACAAGGAGTCTATGACATATAAATGAATTTTGTATTTAGACTTGGGTCCCAAGATACCTTATTATGTATGAATATGCAAATATAAATGGATATACTCCAAAATCTGGGGAAAAAGTTTCAAAATCCAAAACACTCCTGGTCCAAGCATTTTGGAAAAGGGATATTTAAACTAGTTTAAAAATAACAAGAACTTAAGGCTGCACACCAAACAATGAGACCTCTCTTCCCCCAATGCTTGCACAGGACAGTATTAATTCAAATGGCTCCCAATCCCATCACATTCCCTTCACCAACCTTGGTGCAATGGGTCTCTCCCACTTCTTTGCTACCGTACCGGCATTAACATGATGCCAGTGGTAGAAATCTCCTTCTCTCCCTCTCCTCCTTGCTATTTTACTATTATTTATATATTATCTATATCTGAATAAGGGGCCACAGTGGTGCAGCAAGTTAAACCACTGAGCTGTAGAACTTGCTGACCAAAAGGTCAATAATTTGAATCCGTGCAGTGGGGTGAGCTTCTGCTGTTAGCCCCAGCTTCCATCAATCTAGCAGTTGGAAAACATGAAAATGTGAGTAGATCAATAGGTACTGCTCTGGAGGGAAGGTAATGGTGCTCCATGCAGTCATGTTGGCCACATGACCTTGGAAGTGTCTATGGGCAACACTGGCTCTTCAGCTTAGAAATGGAGATGAGCAATACCCCACAGAGCCGGACTCAACTAGACTCAATGTCAAGGGGAAAGCTTTACCTTTTTTACCTGTATATAATCTGACCTCATGCATTAAGAGCAAGTTTTAGAGCCAAGATTATGGATTGTAATATGAGCTGTGGATAAAGCTCATTCCACAGAAAGGGGAATGCACCAGAACCAATTCAGTGGGCCAAGCACCTCTGAGTGATACCTCAAACTTTTTCCATTTCAGGCATTCAAAAAGGCCAGGAGCAGTGTCACCGTGGAGAGTGCAGAGTGGTCCTCTTTTAGGTTTTCCCAGGACAGACTTTTCCATTTATCACTCTGCTCAGACGAGGGTGTGATTCCTTTTTTAAAATAAGGTACAGTTCTTTCAACCTCATGGTGCAGATGGTTAAACAGCTGAGCTGCTGAACTTGCTGACCAAAAGGTTGGTGGTTCGAATCCAGGGAGCAGAGTGAGCTCTTGCTGTTAGGCCCAGCTTCTGCCAACCTAGCAGTTTGAAAGCATGCAAATGAATAGATCAATAGGTGCCGCGTCTGCAGGAAGGTAACGGCACTCCATGCACTCATGCCGGCCACATGACCTTGGAGGTGTCTATGGACAATGATGGCTCTTCGGTTTAAAAATAGAGATGAGGACCAACCTCCAGAGTCAGACACAACTGGACTTAATGTCAGTAGAAACCTTTACCTTTACAGTAATTGCACAGACCCACAGACACATAGAATTGCACAAATTGGGCCAATTTTCTGAATGCAATTTCTAGACTTATACAAGAGTATATCCAGTATATCTTTATCTTTTTTAGTGTTAATGCTGAAATTGCACAGTTGCACTAAAAAGCAAGGGAATATAATTTTAAAGAAACAAAGTAGTGCAAGAAGGCAGGATTGCAGGGCATGTGGAAGTATGATCAGAGGTCCATGGAATGGCACACTAGAACAATTGTGTTATTGAAAAGAGGTGCCACATCAAAGATGTTGAACCTGGTATGCATCCCTATCCATCTTATGTAGTGATATAGCAGGTTGGTGTGAAAACTAATTATGAATATCAACCTTATCTGAGCATACCTTGCCAAATATATTTGGGCAAGTTTGGAGCTTTTGTTTCAAATCTTCAAAAAAGTATTTAGTCAGCTGAGCTAGGAGGAACTTAAATGTTCCATCTTGCCCTTTCCCCCGCCTTTCTCTGCATTCACTCCAAGACTCCTCTGACCTCTTTTTTCCCCTCTAGAAAAGGAATTTCTCTTCTCTCCTATCATCCTTCTTTAATATCTGGCATGCTGCCTTTATCTCCCCCCATAAATAAATATGGCAAAAGCCAACAGAGCTATCTACACTGCAGACTTCAGTTGGTTTAATAGTCAGTCCCAGAGATGGTTCGTTCCATGATGGAGACCAGGCATCACTAATCAAATTCTCAGCATGCCCACAGAACTCCAATTTTGAACAATCTTTGGAGGGAGCCATGACATTTACACAGAGATTAAACTAATACTGCCTTGCAGAGTGGAATTCAAGGGACCTGGAAATATGTTTCTTTCCCACACCTTCCATGCCTGTACTCTCCCCCACTTTATGGAATTATCCTTGTACTCTTTTTTTAGTGTCGCACCATTTCAAAGACCCAAGTTTATATTTTTGTAATAATTTTCCTCATAATTTTTAATATCAGAAGGAAGTGGCATGCTTTAGCTGTAACCTTCTAGGCTATGACTGCTCATCTTCCCATATTTAAACTTCAGAGGAACTTAATTGGGCATCATAAATTCCTTACAAGTGAAGAACATTCAAGATTGGTTACTTGAAGTCCTTGAATAAGCTTACACTTATTTTACAAAGGCATGTGGATACACCTGTGAAGGATCATGATGATAGTAATTGAGAAAGAAGTTGCCATTCACCAGTTTAAGTCACTGCGACATATAATGGGGAAAACATTGCAACAAAAATGATAACATAACATCAACTGGACATATACATGTACTCATGTATATGTCAACCTTATCATCATCATCATCATCATCATCATAGGTGATCACTTGTAAATTGTCTTCCAGAGGTAGACCCTTGGTAGTGGATCTGTAAATGACTTGAAGACCTATTCTGGATCCATATGGTTTTTCACATTGGGGACCCAGATTTCCTCATGGAAAGTGGTCATGACAAGAATTTATTTATTTATTTACGCAATATATATGTCGCCCTTCTCACCCCGAAGGGGATGAAAATGTGCCTTCTTTTTGACATATGTCTCCCTTTTGCCCATCTATTCATGCTTCTTCAACTTCCATAGCACTGTATTGTTGAAGGCTTTCATAGATATATAAACCCTAGTTCCAACAGACCTCACAACCTCTGAGGATGCTTGCCATAGATGCTGGCGAAACGTCAGGAGACAATGCCTCTAGAACTAGGGAACCACTCTAGAACAGTGGTTCTCAACCTGTGGGTCCCCAGGCGTTTTGGCCCCAGGCGTTTACCAGCTGTTAGGATTTCTGGGAGTTGAAGTTCAAAACATCTGGGGACCCACAGGTTGAGAACCACTGCTCTAGAACATGGCCATATAGCCCCACTCCTCCAAAAATACCTACAACATTCCATAGCACTGTTGGAAACAGCTGACCTCCAGCTACAACACTCAAGTGCCAGGTCTTCCCAGATATTTGCTTCTTTCAAAATATTTGTCTAATATCTGTCTGCTTCAATCAAAGCATTTGTCAACTTCTATAGAGTTATGCTGGAGGAACTAGAGACTTATGATACGAGAGACTTATGATCTCTCATATAAGAGAAACTGTGGTAGAAAGTCTCAACCAGTTATTGGCAAATGTTAGCTACTTGGCAAATGTTAGCTATTTCTACCCCTGAATTTCCTGACTGTTTGAGTCACTGCCCTCCTTCCAGCTTTTTCCTCTTCCTCTCTTTCTGCTTTATTACTCTTTTTCCCAATGCCTCTTGTTTTCTTGGCTTGCAGTTTCCTCCTCCTTTCTGTTTTAGGCTCTTGGCTTCTTTAACTTTCCTCCTTGTTTTCCTTTACCTCTTGTACCAAAGCAGAACAGCTACTCTGGATAAAGACATTAGATTCCCCTGTGATATTAGAGCACTTCTGTCCAACATTGTCAGAGACACAAAGCCCCGCTATCACCATCTTAGATTCCTGGGGCTTGGAGTGTTACAAGACATAGGCTAACAGCAGGGCTGTTTTGAGCTCCTAATATCTCCGCTCTTTGGCTGTTCTCTATCAGAACATTTTTCTCTCCTGGCTAAAAATACAGCACAAAGAAGGCTGCCCATGGAGTTAACCTATTGCTGTTCTCAACACCCTGTTTCTGAGAAACTAACAGAACCATAGCTGTTGGGCTCAACCAGCTTTCACAGAGTAACAAAGTTCCCATGTCAGTCAATCTGCTTAAAAGAGAACATGGGAGGGGGGTTACAATGCAGGTAATTATGGCAATTACAGAAAGTTCTGCAATTTCAATAATTACAGGTGGCACTTTTAGAGGGTTTATTACAGAATTGGATAGAAAGGATTGATTTACTTGCATAAAAGAGCAGTCGCACAAGAGAGTTGGAACCATCTGCCTATCTGTATAAAAAAACAATGGGAAGGGAAAATCAGGAGAGGATTAAAAAGCAGGTACAAAGCATGGAAGCAAGTGTTCCACCCTCAGAGATTAACAACGCCACAGATTAGGGTCATGCTGCACACTGATGGCCATGTTTAGACTATTTTATTGTTTCCTAGTATTTCTTTTTTACTATAATGCTTTTCCTCCACACTGAATATTTCAAAAACTTTATGCAATATTTATTTATTTACTCGTCATTTATTTACAAGGTGCTTCATAAAACAAATTCTCTAGGGTGCCATGGTGGCACCATGGGTTAAATTGATGAGCCGCTGAACTTGCTGATCAGAAGGTTGGTGGTTCAAATCTGCGGGATGGGGTGAGCTCCCGCTTTTAGCCCCAGCTTCTGCCAACCTAGAAGTTGAAAACATGCAAATGTGAGTAGATCAGTAGGTACTGCCTTGGCAGGAAAGTAATGATGCTCCATGCAGTCATGCTGGCCACATGACCTAGGAGGTGTCTACAGACAACACAGGCTCTTCGGTTTAGAAATGCACATGAGCACCACCCCCCAGAGCCAGAAATCAGCATCACCCTTCAGAGCCAGAAGGGGAAGAAGCCTTTACCTTTTCCTTCTTTTATCTGTGTCATGCTGTGTCTAGGCAATGAATGTTTGCTTTTGTGTTTGTGCATTCTGGAATCCGTCCTGAGTCCTCTTGGGGGGATAGGGTGGGATACAAATGAAGTATTATTATTCCTTTTTTTTCCTGTCAGGAGTGATTTCAGAACTCGCTTCTGATGTGAGAGAATTGGCCATCTGCAAGGACGTTGCCCAGGGGATGCCCAGATTTTTAAAAAAATGTTTTGCCATCCTTGTGGGAGGCATGTCTCATGTCCCTGCATGGGGAGCTGGAGCTGACAGAGGGAGCTTAATCCAATCAACAACAATTCTTTATTGATTAGTCAATTTTGACCATATCAAAACATGCAAAACATGCAAAACACACTTCCCCATACATACAGTAAAACCATATATGAATATCCAATCTCCTCGGAGCTTACTTGTAATCCAGTGCCCATTTTTGGGCATTACAGTTTAGAAAAGATATTGACAATCTGAAATGTGTTCAAAGCAAGGCAAACAAAATGGCTATAGGTCCAGATGCCAAGCCCTGTGAGAAGAGGCTTGGGGAGCTGGATATGTTTAGTTTGGAAAAGTGGAGATTGAGAGGTGACTTGATACCCTGGATGGCCCTTGCGATCACTTCCAGCCATATGATTTTACAGTTCTGTGATTTATATCCATCCCAAATTTTTTATTGTTGCTCTTGTCCTTTTATAAAATGTCCACTTAAACCAGTAGTTCTCCACCTGTGGGTCCCCAGATATTTTGGCCTTCAACTCCCAGAAATCGTAACAGCTGGTAAACTGGCTGGGATTTCTGGGAGTTGTAGGCCAAAACACCTGGGGACCCACAGGTTGAGAACCACTGACTTAAATAATGCGTTGAGTAGGCAAAGGCAGAATAGCTGCATTGTGTTCTTTGACTGATAATCTGGAAACATACTTATTGAACATGCAAGCTGTGGCTGATGGGAGTTGCAGTTAAACACATATGAAGTAGAGCTTGGTAATGGTACTTTTTGTATTGCAGCTTCCATAATCTCTCATCTAGCATGGTCTCTGACTATTCTGGGACTTGACTCCAAAACAGCAACTTTCCCAAGCTGTGATCTAGTGCAATGGACTGAATAAGGCTGAATGAATCTGTGACATGACTCCTGCTTAGTAATGTAGAAGGCAGTCAGAAAAGAAGAAGACTGTGCTGCAGATGGATAGCCTTAATCAAGGCAGCCATGATTCTGGGTCTGTAGAAGCTGAGCAGGGGGGCTTGGAGGTCTCCCATTCATGAAGTTACTACAAATCGAAGTCCATTTGACAAAATTTAACAAAGAGATGACATTGTCTGTTTCAAGGGTGGGGAATATGCCATCTTCTATATTATTTATTTATTTATTTAAAACCTTTATATCCCGATCTTCTCACCTTCGTAGAGGGACTCAGACCGGCTTACAGCAAGGATTCAATGCTACTAATACAAGTTAAAACATCATACAACAATACAAGATTAAAATACATATAGATAAAATACATATATACCAAATCACCAAGGTAAAATCATGTTCAACTCAGTCCGCATATGTGGTCACTCATTTTGGTCTGTAACCAGTCTCAGCCATTACTCTGGGAATGCTTCATTCCATAACTAGGATTTCACTAGCCTCCTGAAGGACAAGAGGGAGGGGGCAGATCTAATCTCGCTCGGGAGAGAGTTCCATAGCCGAGGGGCCACCACAGAGAAGGCCCTTCGCGCTTACGAAGGTGCTGGGACAGAGAGCAGGGCCTCTCCGGAAGATCTTAACGTCCTTGATGGTTCATAGGGGAGAATATGTTCAGACAGATAAACTGGGCCAGAACCGTAACCGGTTCTTGATAATGTGGGGTTGAAGTTTCCATCATCCCTCACAATTGTCATTGGAAAAGACATCCCAACAATATCTGGATGTTCCTCACCACAGCTTTACCCATACCCTTCCTTCATTAGCTGCCTAAAAAGCTCAGAAGTGAGAACTGTGGAATTGGATCACGTGACTTCATATATACGTAATCTTTTTGTGATGAGCATGGAGGGATGGTATCAATGCAGAGGGATACTGTCACACAAATTTAGAGAGCCATTTAATACATTGAGTAGCTGTTAAACCAAATTGTTCCCAGCTGCAACACTACCGGGCCTCGTTCTTCAGTATGTATATGCACAAGGAACACATTTATGCTTTCCATGAACATGTCAGTTTCATCTGTATAAGGAGACACTAAAGTTGAATGGTCTATGCATTCCTATTTATACACAAATCAGTGGCCCTTATTTTCTTAAAGTTATGGAAATCTCTGTAGCTGAATTATGGGTAGACATCATTTCATTCATTATATGCCTACTGTTCCATACTCCACAATATGGTAAGCACTTTTAAGAAACTTAATCAAGGTAGGCTTAATACGCCCCTCAGAACATTTAATTAATGCCTTCAGCAGAAGCACAGCAATTTAGGAAATTAATGCAAGGTATTTAATTTTGATAACAGACTAGACTAGCAATGACATATAGTAGTTGCTCAAGAGTTACAGTAGAATACATAAATAGTATGTGATCTTGAAGACATTGGGTTTGATCCAGGCTCAGTCTAAGTCAGGAATTCAAGCAAGACCAAAGGATCGTGAGTTTTGCTGGTTGTCGTAGGGCTTTCAGCTCATGTCCCACTGCTACCTAGTACCTATACCAAATATGGGGGTGTCTACCCTTCATCCCACCACAGTATATAACAAGTGTGGTGCTTCCCATTCAGGCAATCACATCAATGTTCCCAACTGTGGGGTCCCTCTCAGGCAATCCGACCACTGTGGCCAATTATGGGGGTCTTTATACTATCCCACCAAATGGAGAAGACTTCATGATGTTCACTGCAAACACTCAGTCTGGCCTTTCTTGATCTCCACCTCTGTCACACATAAGAACTTCCTCCTGATTCCGTTGTATGACACCAACTATAGGGTCAGTCTAAATGCCCTTGAAGTTTCTATAAGGATTTCTAACAGGATGCCATCCTTCCTTTTTCAGATGTCTTGTCTGCAAGCCAGCTCTCAGAATGATAGTGGCCCTATTTACACTGACTATTTTAATGATTTCAAAGGTAGCCAGACAACACACTACCACAAAATTGTGTGGAAGAAAGCCTTTAATATGTATCAGTGCTCTGTGGTTTGTGCAATCACCATCAGGACCTCAAACCAATCCAGGATTTCCTATGTAATCATTTTCATAGCGAAACTACTTTTCAATACCATTTTGAAACTGTATTAAACAGTCAGTGTAGATGGCCTTGCGATCCCAAGAATCAAAGGAATATAAAAACGAAAACTTTATTTCTAGAGGTTATTTATAGAAGTTAAATGTAAAAGAGCATATTATTTTTGTATAATATTTATGTAATAGTATTGAAACACCATACTCTCTCCTCTCAAGCTAAATTTCTCAAGCTAGACTCTTATCAAATACTCAATGCAAATTCTTTTCTCTCACTTCATTCCTAGTCTATCTCAAAACTCTTCTACATTCCCCTCAAAACCCAAGCAAAACCTGATCCCACTCAGGCCCCTTCGACACAACTATATAATCCAGATGATGAAAGCAATCCACATTATCTGCTTTAAACTGGATTATAATAGTCTACAAAGCAGATAATCTGGATTTTATATCTCAGTGCAGAAGGGACCTCAGACTCTACTGTCATTTGTAAACCACTTTATGCAAATCCCCGCAAACATTCCACCAATCAGCATCGACTTCAATACTCCATTGTCTCCTCCCGCCCGATAGCTGCTTACCCAATGTTCACACAATAAACATTTTTATATAGAAACCTAAAAAAATGTTCCCCTTGTATGCAGAACACATCATGCAACATGAATCCAAGGCTGGAGTTAAAATTACTGGATGAAACATTAACAACCTTAGATATGCAGATGATACCACTTTGATGGTTGAAAGCAAGGAGGAACTGAGGAGCCTTCTATCCAAGGTGAAAGAAGAAAGTGCAAAAGCTGGGTTGCAGTTAAACATAAAAAACCAAGATTATGGCAACAAGAATGATTGATAACTGGCAAATAGAGGGAGAAAGCATAGATGCTGTGACAGACTTTGTATTTCTAGGTGCAAAGATTACTGCAGACGCAGACTTCAGCCAGAAAATCAGAAGACGTTTACTTCTTGAGAGGAGAGCAATGACTAATCTTGATAAAATAACACTGGCAACGACATCACACTGGCAATGAAGATCTGCATAGTTAAAGCAATGGTATTCCCCATAGTAACCTATGGATGCAAGAGCTGGACCTTAGGGAAGGCTGAGCGAAGGAAGATAGATGTTTTTGAACTGTGGTGTTGGAGGAAAGTGCTGAGAGTGTCTTGGACTGCGAGAAGATACAACCAACCAGTCCATACTCCAGGAAAGAAAGCCCAACTGCTCATTGGAGGGAAGGATATTCTAGACAAAGACAAAATACTTTGGCCACATAATGAGAAGATAGGAAAGCTTAGAGAAGTTAATGATGCTGGGGAAAATGGAAGGAAAAAGGAAGAGGGGCCGACCAAGAGCAAGATGGATGGATGGGATCCTTGAAGTGACTGGCTTGACCTTGAAGGAGCTGGGGATGGCGATGGCTGGCAGGGAGCTCTGACCTGGGCTGGTCCATGAGGTCACAAAGAGTCAGAATTGACCAAACAAATAAACAACAACATATAGAAAATATACGATGTCACAGTTGTTGCTTCCTATTCTGTTTTTATAAACCGTGGTTGGCTGAGGCAGTGCAGTAGTTTCCAAATACAAATTTACTCCTGTTTGATTTTTATTTCCCCCACCCTTCAGAGTTATTACCATGCCAAAGAGCAATTTCACTGATGCCCTGTTATGTATAGCACTATAACTATAAAATGAACAAATGAATGAAGAGAAGGATACCTGCCCCCCACCCAAGTCTCAGAATGAGTGGCATCATTGGGGGTGCAGGATATGCAAATTGCACCAGGTGGCACCATAATTACTATCTCTAAAAATATTGTACCATGTTTCAGCCGGAATTTATTTTTTTAATAAAACTATCCCTGCAGTTAGATATAGCCACAAAAACATTTTTCATAAGCCCATCTTGCATGTATAAATATGGCTACAAGGCTAAAACTCTATGCTAATTTGTCATTTGAATCTTCTAATGCATATGAGCTCCAGACATAGCTCTCATTATTATTACCCAATTACAATGATGCTTTTGAATTATACTGTTTCATCTGTATGCACTGCAAGCACGTATTGTTGTTTTTCTGTCTCCTGATTTCTATGGTCACTGATTTTGTTACATTTTCTGGTATTTTATCTACATTATTGTGTTCTGTTGTGGTATGGGAGCAGATCCAAGGAGGTGGCACCATGGTTCCTTTAACACTGCTATACAATCTATATTAACAAAACAGATAATTCACATTATCATCTTTGAACTCGATTATATAAGTCTACAATGCCATATAATCCAGTTCAAAGAAGATAATCTGGACTTTATTTGTCAGTGTAGAAGGGGCCCATGACTTACCACATTAATATTAATGATGGCAGTCCTTAATTTTTTTAAAAAAAAGCATGGGGAGGGGAATAAAATGTTGCAGCCGGTACTGGGAATTGTCAGAAAACAGAGAGCAGAAATATTACTTGGATTCTGGGAAGAGGCCGCTCGAGGGTGCTAGAGAGAGAGAGAAAATCTATTTTATGGGGGTGGAGGTGGGCTGAAGAAGTAAAATAATTTCCCCCTGTTTTTCTGTTATTCCCCCCACTAATGTTGCTGTCGTGGAAACAACCCTAGTTTATGATATGGGAAGGGGGAATAACCAGAGAAAATGGGGGAAATGGTTTTCCTCCTTCAACTCCCCCCACCCTGTAAAATGGATTGCCCTTCTCTCTCTAGTGTCATCTAGTGCCCTCCACCAAGATAATGAAACAATACCATGGGCAACGTCCTTGAAGACAGCCAATTCTCTCATACCAGAAGCGACTTGCAGTTTCTCAAGTCGCTCCTGACACGACCAAAACCAGATTCATTTTAAAAAATGCAAGAGATACAGTAACAAATACAGCAAACTCCCAACACTTTTGCTCTATATGGAGGAGCCCATACTGAAAGATGATCTTATCATGGCGTCTTCCCTTTTATCTAGCCACAGGCAGGCAAAGGCTCTTGTTTCAGCAGATTTTAGAAAACAAATTGCTCAAGGGAAAACCGTCCCACTTTATGGGCTGAATTTCCTATATGCACTTTTCTTTTCCCTAACCATTTTACCCCCCACCCCCACCCCCCACAATTGTCTTGCAGGTATTACATGTTTTATTCATTGTAAAATGTAGTACAGTGGTATAATCGTGTCTCCCTCCCACTCATCTTCTCTGTTGGTTTCCTGTTTTCTGGATAGAAGATGTTACTACTTTAATGGTGCTTCTTTTTAGACTTGGGTGATGGTTGGAGTTTTTATGTAGATATCTATCTCTGTGTGTGGGCTTTATGTAAACGGTGTGACCCAACTGTTGATCTGATTTACGAATGACTACGACATCTAGAAAAGGCAGTCTTCCTTCATTTTCTTTTTCCATGGTGAACTGGATGTTTGGGTGGATGCTGTTAAGATGGTCCAGGAACATGTTGAGTTCTTCTTCTCCATGGCTCCAAATGGTGAAGGTGTCATCCACATATCTGAACCACATAATGGGCTTTTTGTTGCTGTTTCCAGGGCTTGTTTTTCAAAGTGTTCCATGTAGAAATTAGCTATGACTGGGCTGAGAGGGCTCCCCATAACTACTCCATCTTTCTGTTCATAGAATTCATTGTCCCGCTAAAAGTAGCTGGTGGTGAGGCAATGGTGAAACAGAGCTGTGATGTCTTCTGGGAACTTCTGGTTGATTAGTGCAATGGTGTCTGCTACCGGGACCATGGTAAATAGAGACATCACATCGAAGCTGATCAGTTTGTCGTTGGTATTTAGCTTGAGATTGCTGATGGTTTTCTATGAAGTGGGCTGAGTCCTTGATGTAGTGTGTAGTGAGCCCAATATGGGTTTGTAACTGTGCAGCCAGAAATCTTGCTAAGTCATACGTGGGGGATCCAATGGCACTCACAATGGGTCTGAGTGGGGTGGAGTCCTTATGGATTTTTGGGAATCCATAAAGCCTAGGTGGAAGGGCTTCTGATTTGTGAACCCCACCTCCTCCAAGATGAACTGAACCACCTAAACTGGGCTTTACAGGCCAATGGATACTCCACCTCAGACATCAGAAGAGCTGCAAGACCGAGAACAAGCCACGAGAGTCAAGACAAATGTCCACCCAGAGGAAAAGTGTTCTTGCCATACATCAAGGGAACCACTGACCACATTGGGAAGCTGATGAGGAAACACAGCATACAAACTATCTACAGAACTACCAAGAAAATCCAACAAATGCTACATTCGGCAAAGGACAAGAGGGATCCTCTCACTTCTGCAGGAGTCTACCACATACCATGCAGTTGTGGACAAGTCTAGATAGGGACCACCAAACACAGCGTTGCCCAAACATGAATCAAGGAACATGAAAGGCACTGCAGACTACTTCAGTCAGAGAAGTCAGCCATAGCAGAGCACCTGATGAACCAACCTGGACACAGCATTATTTGAGAACACAGAAATGCTGGACCACTCTCACAACCACCATGTCAGACTACACAGAGAAGCCATTGAAATCCACAAGCATGTGGACAATTTCAACAGAAAGGAGGAAACCATGAAAATGAACAAAATCTGGCTACCAGTATTAAAAAAACTCTAAAATTACAACAGCAAAACAACAGAGAGGAAAAAACCAGGCACATCTTAACACTTCTCAACAAAAGATTCACCTCTGAACAAAAGATTGCCCCAGGCACTGTCAGGCATCAAATGCTAATCAAGGTGGTCAGTTGAAACATTCACACCTAGCTCCAGCAGACAAGAGTCCTTTGTCCCACCCTGGACATTCCACAGATATATAAACCCATTTTCCTAGTTCCAACAGACCTCACTACCTCTGAGGATGCTTGCCATAGATGCAGGCGAAACGTCAGGAGAGAATGCCTCTAGAACATGGCCATATAGCCCGAAAAAACCTACAACAACCTAATGATTCCAGCCATGAAAGCCTTCGACAATACGTAGATAATGTTGGATTTTATTCAGCTATCTGGAAGGAGCCCAAGTTAATGGCCTTTTGGGCTTCCTCTACATGAATAAGTATATGCCATGGACCGGGGGGAGGGGGGGCATTTGGATTTTAGAGATGTTTAGGTGGGACATTGCCAAAAAAAGGTTGGGAGCCACTGGACTAGCACTCTGTGAAAAGGAAAGACTTCACCAAAGAAAGGACGCATCCAGAAATATTCACGGTCAAAGTACAGTTCAAGCCAGCTTCAAATCTTCCACAAATGGTTTGCCCTAAAGTGTAAAATCTTGGTAGATGCCTCCATCTATCTGAGAATGCAAAAAACTCATAGCAAAGTAAATAGCAGCTGGCATATAAACTTCTGCAATGAAGTCGTTACTGGTTCTACCATAAACAAACAAGATAAGTAATCCCATGTAGAGCTCCCGTGTGAGGTAATAATTAATGTAAATGTTTCCTGGTTAAATATGCATATGCAGCCCTTCAGAATAACTACCCCCTGCAAATCTGCAGTGAACTGCAGGAGTTGATATATGCCTGCAATATTAGGTATTTTAATATTTCATTTTCTATGTGATAAGCCACACATTTCTGCAGACTTTAAGCCCATGAAAAAACAACCAAGGGGGCCTTAAAAGCAATATCAGAAAATGAAGACAGTTTGAAAAACAAAGGCATAAAAACCATTTGGCCTGACTCATCCATCTTCTTAGGGAAGAGTCTTTAATTCCATGCAAATAGGTTTCATTGGAATTAATGTTGTTAGGGATATAAGAAGATATAAAATATTTCTAACATGATTGAAGGCCAGTTTGTTTGCACTACTGTATATGTCATATCAATATTAGAGTCAATTAATCTATGGATGCATCTCCACTGTAGGATGCAGACTGACACCATTTATCTGCCATGGATAAATAGTATAACCTCAGCTGACTGAAAGCCAAAACCAAGCTTACAACAACATCTGTTATAGAACTCTAGTATGCTGATGACAATGTTGTCTGTGCGCATTCAGAAGATCTACAAGCCACTCTAAACACCTTTGCAGAAGCATACGAGAAGCGCGGCCTGTCATTGAACATCGAGAAAACCAAAGTGCTGTTCCAGCACACACCAACCAACCCCTCTCCAATACCAGTGATACAGCTTAATGGTGTAACATTAGAAAATATTGATAATTTCCGCTACCTTGGCAACCACCTCTCCTCCAAAGTCAACATCGACACCGAAATACGACACTGCCTGAGCTCTGCGAGTGCAGCATTTTTCCAAATGAAGCAGAGAGTGTTTGAGGACCGGGACATCCGTAGGGATACCAAGATGCTTGTCTATAAAGCTATTGTCCTCCCAACCCTGCTATATGCCTGCGAAACGTGGACTGTCTACAGGCGTCACATGCAACTCCTGGAACGATTCCATCAGCGCTGCCTCTGGAAAATCCTGCAAATATCTTGGGAAGACAGGTGGACAAACGTCAGCATGCTGGAAGAAGCAAAGACCACCAGCATCGAAGCAATGGTCCTCCACCATCAACTCCGTTGGACTGGCCATGTCGATGCCCGGCCACCGTCTCCCAAAGCAGTTGCTCTACTCTGAACTTAAGAATGGAAAACGGAATGTTGGTGAACAGGAAAAGAGATTTAAAGATGGGCTCAAAGCCAACCTCAAAAACTCTGCCATAGACACTGAGAACTGGGAAGCCCTGGCCCTTGAGCGCTCCAGCTAGAGGTCAGCTGTGACCAGCAGTGCTGCAGAATTTGAAGAGGAACGAATGGAGGGTGAAAGAGAGAAAAGTACCAACAGGTAGGCATGTCAAGCCAACCCCGACCAAGACTGCCTCCCACCTGGAAACCAATGCCCTCACTGTGGGAGAAGATGCAGGTCAAGAATAGCGCTCCACAGTCACCTACGAACCCACCCCCAGGACACCGAACTTGGAGGACCATCATCCTTGGACTACGAGGGATCGCCTAAGTAAGAAGTAAGTAAGTAAAATAGTATAGACTTCCGTGAGTTGTAGTTTCACAAGATCTATAGCCTCCTCTGTCAAAGAGTGTGATGCCTCACCAAACTACAACTCCCAGGATTCCCTAGCATTGAGCCATGACAATTGAAGGGGTGTCAAACTGAATTAATTATACAGAGTAGATGCATGATTAAGGCCTGATGGCAGACTAACTCAGGTATAAATTCCATCAAAATAAAAACTTCATTCAGATTGCAATGAGAGCTTGTACTTCCAAAGTCAAAATGAGGCAAAATATTCAGATCCTTAGATTGGTCAAAATATTTTATTTGGCAAATACCTATTGAAGTGCATATATTTCCCCCAGTAAGCAGGCAGAGTAAGACACTTCCTCATGCTCCATAAGTCTAAGTATTTCAAAAGGGAGCATGTAAGAACTGCTGACGGAGTAGCAGCATTCTGTTCCAAACCATTTAATCGAGGGAGATCAATACAGATTAAACCGGTGCTATTCTTGAACATTCAGGTCTCTGTGCCATGCTTTTCTTTTGCTTTGATCAGAGATCTCCCGAGGCTCTTCCTCAATGAAACACTAGAACAAGATTAACGTGAATCAGGAATGTTTGCACCATCCCTTGAAGCCACTTTATTAAGAGGAGCAGCAATTTCAATTTATTTCAATTAAGTCATCTGCTTCAGCATGCGAGGGATTTATTATTTTTCTCTTAGGACACAATTAGTGAACATTAGACAAAACAGGCATGATTTCGGAGTGTTGGGAAAATGGAATGAAACTCTGCATCAACATTCAGGCACATTCTCCTCTCCTTGCATTTGTCATGGCTGCTGCTAGTCTGCCCAAAAGGCAGTCATACACGAGATTTCTAGTCTACTTGGAGTTGGGGTCGTTCAGGTTCCTTGTGTTCCTTAGCACTTCTAGGAAGGGAAAGGGCTGGTATCACATCATACCCTCCAACATCTCACAGGTGAAAATCAGGACTTATGAGGTCAAGCAACATTCAACTACAGTCAAATTAATAATGAGGAAAAACACACAAGACAGGAGAAGATGCAGCAGTCTGCTTTTGCCTAAGGTCCCTTCTACACTGCCCTATATCCCAGGTTCTGATCTCAGATTATCTGCTTTAAACTGTATTTATATGAGTCTTCACTGGGATAATCTGGGATAAGAAGAGCATCTGGGATCAGATCCTGGGATATAGGGGCAGTTTGGAAGGGGGCTGAGTCTGTAGGCAAAGGGCAAGACCCTGACTTCTTCTGTTCTCTCCTCCAATAGGTACTTTGAAATCACTTTGGGCCCGTCCAGACAATACCTTTATTTCAGTATCTACTGCAATAAAGGAGGGGCTGTCCAGACAATGTTCTGGACAGTCCCCAATTAATTCACCACAAACCAGGAAAACCCTGTTTTGTGGTGAATTAATTAGATTGTGGATTTATTCCATGCCTTCTATACTTCTATAGTGGATTTATTCCGTGCCAGATACCCACTACTTCCAGTATCTGGACTACAGTTCAGACACCATTTCCATAGTTTACCAGGCTAAATAATAATAACTGTGGGAATACCCACCCCTCCTCCAAAATCCTCAAACCCCTTTGAAAAGTAAAAAAAACTTACCCGGCCTCCAGTATACTCTCGGAGCAGCTGTCCCAGAATGTAGAAATGATGCGCCAGGAGAGTGGAGGAGGGGGAAGGAGGAAAATCGCTCCCCATCCCGCTCTCCAGGCTCGTCATTTGTATGCACCGGGAGAGCTGCTCAAAGAGTATACTGGTAAGGTTTTCTTTGCTTTTCAAAAGGGTCTGGGGGCTTCGGGGATGGGGTAAGGCCTCCAGACATTCTCCCGGAGAATGTCTGGACACCCATCCCCAAAAGCACACACTTTCTGGGGCGTTTGTGAACAGGCCCCCCAAAAAATCCACATTTTTAAAATGCAGATTCTCCTGGGATAGTGACCTGTCTGGATCCACCCCTAGATGCAACTGATGTAAGCTGAGAATGAAGGCTGAATGAGGCAAGAGGAAAAACAGATTGGTTAAAAGCATCTGAAAATTGTATGAGAAATAATTGGCACTGTCTCTGTAACCATCTGGATGTTTGTGGGACAGCAAGTACCTTCACTTGTAAGTCAACATAGATAGGTGTGAAGCACAATGAGATTGTAGTCAAGCAACATCTCATTCTTGTTCTTTAAGAAAATTCAGTTTGCTTGATTCAACAGCAGTCACACTACAGTCCTTAGCTCTCCCATGTTAGGAGCTTTGCCTTTATAGCAACAACTTTCCTAAGAAAGCCTTCTTCCCTTAAGCCACCAACTCCATGGGGCTTCATAAGTGCTGGCCAGCAATTAGACATTGTCTTCTCTTTTGGTTTTAAATGCATTCTGTTTCTCCATTTGTTTAATGGCCTGACGCAGCCACACTTTATTGTTGTTGTGTGCCTTCAAGTCATATTATAGGCTTTTCTTGACCAGAGTTGTTCAGATGGGGTTCTCCCTCTAAGGCAGAACAAGAGTATGGCTTGCCCAAGGTCATCTGGTGGGCTTCCATAGCTGAGTGGGGATTAGAACTTTGGTCCCTCGTCGTTGCCATTGTCCAGTGCTCAAACCACTACACCATACTGGCTCTCAGAACTAGCCCAATGTATGAGCAGAAGGAATAGAGGTGGCAGTTAGGTCATTTCTCCAGCTATGTTGAAGGAGCCTCCCACCCACCATTAAATGACCAACCCTCAGTAATCACCACTGGCAGCCATTCCTTAAGGCTGGAAATGGATAGAGATGAGGCAAAAGCAACTCCCCCCACTTTCTCCATCATTTGGTTTCCCTTTTAATGTTATTTTTGTTTAGATTGTTAGGATGCAAGTAGAAACAGCGTAAAAAAATAAACCCCAATTTTCTGAAAGCCACTCCAAGGACTGTTTTGCAGAAAGGAGGCAAACCAATATCGAGGCTGCATGTACCCAGTTACCTGTCAGTTTTATCCCCATGATCAACCTACCCCTGCTATTGATGGGGAATCCCACCAAGTTTCCATCATAGGGTTCTCCCCCTTTTTCACTCTCCTCACTCTCCCTCACTATTCCAGACCCTTTAATATAGAGCCTTTGGTGGTGCGGCTGGTGAAATCACTGCACTGCTGAACTTACTCACTGAAAGGTTGATGGCTCAAATCCAGGGAGTGGGGTGAGCTCCTGTTGTTAGCCCCAGCTTCTACCATCCTAGCAGTTTGAAAACATGCAAATGTGAGTAAATCAATAGGTACCGCTCCCATGGGAAGGTAACGGTGCTCCATGCACATGACCTTGAAGGCATCTATGGACAACGGCAGCTCTTCGGCTTAGAAATGGAGATGAGCACCACTCCCCATAATCGGACATGACTAGACATAATGTCAAGGGGAAACCTTACCTTTACTCTCTCTCTCTCTCTCTCTTATAGATATAGATATAGATATAGATATAGATATAGATATAGATATAGATATAGATATAGATATAGATATAGATATAGATATAGATATAGATATAGATAGAGAGAGCGCAACTGCAAAATTGATTGAAATACAACAGGAACAACAATAATAACAATAATAATATGGTGGAGTGAAACTATAGGGTTATGAGGGTATGCAGAAGTACAATCATAGGACTACAGATGGATGAAACGGTAATATTGTGTGAATGGAGAGAGGTGCAATAATGAGGGAGCTCATGTTCATATGTATCCGTTATTGTTGTTTGTGCAATTACCATAGAATAGCTGCTTTGTGCAATGAAGGCCAAGAATCGTTTTGACTGAAGAGGAGATTTCAAACACTATTAACAACCACATAATGTTTGTTTTTGTGATCAAAGCAACCAGCAACACATAAAGGGCTGCTCTTAGAAAGCAAAGCAAATCTCACTTTGCAGAAGACCACAGCCATCTTGTTCCAACTATCCACTCTATGGATCTTTTAAATGGCAAATTGCCATCTTTTCTCTCACTCCCATAGATGCCTGATATCCCATCTCTGCAGGTGAATTGCCCATTCAGGAAACATCCGCACAGTCATTAAAGGAACATTACAGATGCTTTTGTCAAAGCCCTGACTCCCCAATCAGGCAATGATTTATGCAAACCCCACGGTGATCAGACTCATTCAAAGTAATCAAACAGCCATACACTCAACAAATATTAAAGCAGAACAAGGGCATTTTTGTTAAGTCAGCTAGAACGAAAGCTCACTGGAAGGGAAAGCTAAAGAGTGTAATTTGGCTGACTCCAACAGATTATAAAATGCATTTTGTATGATATTTTGGAAAGACATTGAGTTCCTGGCACGAACGACAAAACCTCCCTGTTCATCTGTTAATGCCATAGAAACAATTCCAAGGTATGACGGGATACCATTTACTTTTGATTGGTCACACAAATAATAAAATTGTGGCTGCAATCTTCTGGCAAATTGTGCCAGTGTAAACAGGGCTGAGGAGAGGGGTGGGAGTGGGAGGAAGAAGAATCTCAGACGCTTGGGTTTTTTTTTTAATTAACCCATAGGCTTAGGAGAGGATAAAAAGAAATAGCAGTGTGTGTATGTGTCTTCAAGTTGCCTGTTGATTTTTGGAGACCCCTTGAATTTTATAGGGTTTTCTTAGAAAAGGCACATTACGGGAGGAAGAAAGCTGGCATCTTACCAAATCGAAGAGAGCCTATAATGTGTGCATACTCTCCAACTGCCCAGATTTAACAAAGACAGTTCTGATCATTCCTTCCTCGTCCCACTTTTTCAGGTGCTTTAAAAATGTATTTCTTATCAGATCGAGACTACTTGTGAGAAAATGCTAAAACTCTTCATTTTTTGTGAAATCCATTTTTCCTTTCTCTCATATCTGAGATGCTTACTTGCAAAAGATGAAGCACAGTCAACATTGCTATGTAATGTAGATTGGAATTGCATTATATAGTCAGCATAGGCCTATATAATGCTGTTAACCTGCATTATATGGATTTATGCCAGTGGTTCCCAACCTTTTTCTGACCAGGGACCACTTTGACCAGGGACCACTCTCCAACATTAGTCCCAAAAGGGTTACAAGTCATTTTTTTGGTCAACTTTAGATTCAGTTTGGTTATTTGGGATTGCTTTGGATAGATTACATCGGCTCTAGTTTCTGATACAGAACGTATACCACCCAGTAGTCACTGTCTGCTCATCCACAGAAAACCATATTTAATTATCTAGAGCTGATGTGGTAATAGTAATCTTTCGTGGGTAGTCAGCCTCTCCCCTCCCGACATCCCAATTGCCTTGACATTATAAGAGGGTTTCGTGAAACCAGTCTCTCTCGTCATGTGTTTTCGAGGCAATGGTGTAGTAATGGTGAGGCCGTGGACCATAGGTGAGGCCACAGACCATATTTTCGTTCTGGCGGACCACTGGTGGTCCATGGATCACAGGTTGGGAACCACTGGTCTATGCTGACCATATAATGCAGTTCCAACCTGCATTATATGGCCGTGTCGATCCAGTCACAGTTTATGTAATGTCTTACATAGCAGTGTGTCCTACAGACAGATGAAAATGCACACTGTGCTTCACATTAAAGAGTGAAGCCTTTCCCCATGCAGTAGGATGCAGTATTTCTGTGTAACATTTGTCCTGATGTTTTCTGATTTGCACTTTTGTTTCACTGTAACACTCAAAGCAACAGTATTATCTTCAGGTGTGCTGCTTAATTAAAATTAAGGATACATAGTGTTAGATTGTAATTGGATTTTGCAATCATGTTCACAGCCATTTAAGAAAAACACCTTCTCTCTTCTAATTTGGTAGGGTTATTTGATGGGATTGCCCAATACATTAGTTCACATAGGTCCAAATGTCCTAAAGGCACCAAATTGGTTTTGATCTTGGAAGATAAGCAGGGTCAGTACTGGTAAACACTTGGATGGGAGACTAGCAATGAATACCAGTTGCTGTAGGGTATCTGAGTATTTTTGCTAGAATGAAGAAATCATTGGGTCACTATTAGTTGACATGCACACACACACTACATACTACAATAGCATTGCATAGGCCTTGAATGTGTAATACATTTCAGGATCATACGGGATAAATTGTTTTTGGAAAGTCAGAATCACCATAATCTTTTGCCATTTACAACCATTTGAAAATCATAACCTATTGTAAAAGTATGATCTTCCAGAGAAGAGCCAAAACCCATTTGAGTAAAATCTTCTCTTCAGTGGTATATATCGACATGCAAGGCAATTTGGCTTTCAGTTGTAAGTCTGATAACCTAGTTGTCTCTGACCTGTTAGAAACAGAGAGTATGCCAATGCACAAAATATAGCAGTTCTTCAGAAGTATTTCCTTCAGTGCCCAAAAACATATCACAAGGTTTATTCACAACCTTCATGTATTCAGCATACAGGTACATAACTTGTCAAACAAGTTTCAATCATGTTTGAAGTGGTTTCTCTGTGTAGATAACACAGAACATCTTACAATCAACAGCAACATCTTTACATTCTGAGAGTCTAATGGAGTTTGTACAGTCTGAGAGCCTAATGGCGTCTCAGGTCTGAGCAGTCTAAGATTTGCTCATGTGGTCTGCAGCCCCTCCCACAACTTCTCAGGAAACATAGAACAAAGGGAAAGCTGCATACCAAAACAAACATACATATACAATTCAGTAAGAAAACAGAATCATATGCAAACAAATTACTATTGGAGGGTGGAAGAAGGTTGCAATTTCCAACAGTTGTGTGCAAAAACATGGTTTTCATACAGAGAAGGGTGGATCATTTTGTTTGAAAATGAACTTTGCATATGACTGTAGGCCATCAAATATGGAGTCAGCACCCGATACACAGATATGAGTAAATATCTCTGAATGTAATGCTTTATACAGCTTAAGTGGTCCTCCTTTTTAAATAAGAGGCAATTGTCCAGCCAAATGCAACCACTTTTCATGTGGTGATAGAAAGAACAGTACATTATATACTTTCCTGGTATCATTTTGAGGAGGGAAATGGAAAAATTTGAGGAAAGTGCGGGTTCTGATGTGCTTGAGGGATATTTTAATGTTTGTATGAAGGGATGGCTTCTACATGGTTTTAGAAGAAATAATATCCTCAAGTCATGCTTTAAAAATATTACCTCTGGCTTGGGGGTTTAGGAGAATGATGGAGGACTGGAGGCAGAAAAATAAGATCGAAGGGCTTAATGAGGTCTGCCATTTATACGGCTCCGGTCCAACGTACCTGTCTGAACGTATCTCCTTCTACGTCCCACCTCAGAGCTTAAGATCTTCTGGGGACGCCCTGCTCTTGGCCCCACATTTGTCTCAAACACACTTGGCAGGGACGAGAGACAGTGCCTTCTCGGTGGCGGCCCCCCGCCTGTGGAATTTACTGCCCGGGGAAATTAGGTCATTGTCATCCCTTCTCACCTTTAGAAAAAAGGTTAAAATGTGGCTGTGGGACCAGGTCTTCGGGCAATCAGGTTAAAGCACAATTGATAATGTTTGACTATGGCATGGAAGAGGATTTGGATAAGTTAAGCGGAGTAATCATTAGTAGATGGATAGCTAAACAGCCACCAGATTGGCAATAGCTAATCAGAGTGTAAGTATACTGTTTTAATCTTTATTTATTAATGTTTATGTTTAATTTTTATATTTGTTATTCTGTATTTTATGATGCGACATTGAATTATTGCCAATTGGAAGCCACCCTGAGTCCCCCCAGGGGTTGAGGAGGGCGGGGTAAAAATGCTCGAAATAAATAAATAAATAAATAAATAAATAAATAAATAAATAAAATGTTAGATAATCTCTGTTAGGTTTAAGACTGTAGGAAGGAGTGTCTGAAATGGATTTATACTCCTGGATGTCTTATATATTGAGAGATGGCCAAGACTGTACAATATTAAACATAGAATCCTCCCTACGGAGAACTGTACCTGGCATTCTAATATTTGAACAAACCTGGAGGCTATTAAGGGCACAAATATTTACTGGTGTGCTTTGCAGATGAATATGTCCTTGAATTGTCAGTCCCTTGATGCTTCTCTGGCAGTTTTTGATCTTGCTCAAAAGTCCTTTTTCAGAAATGATTTCTGCTTTGGAGGTCAGATGAGTCTCTTTTACCAAGTGGCTGTTCCTAATGCGTACGTGGCTGTGCATGCAGGAAATGTGCAGTATTAGAAAAGAAAGGGAAGGAGGGGCTGTAGAAATGGCCTTGTAAGATGCATAAAAAGTAGAGTTTTTTCTGAAGGACTTTGTGGAATGGGATTTGAAGTGACTGAGGAACAGGAGTGGATATATTTCTTGTTCTGGTTTTATGTTTAAACAGATTTCAATTTTCAGATTGCTTCAATATGACAATAAGCTGAAATATGTTTTACTGAATTGTGGTCTGGTTATACTTCTTTTTATTTTACAAAATACATTGGGCACTTTGCAGTATGCCCCCAGACATTTGCATGGATACAGGGAAACTATAAGTAGTAGTAAACTCTATTGAAATGAAGGATTTCCGGTGCATGAATGTCACAGAGTTTCTCTGAAGGACCTAGAAATGCACAGGGATTGCTAAAGAATCAGGATGTAATATAATATAAACAATAATCTAGAACTGTTGGAGGTACAAATGACCAAGTTCCAGTATTTTTCTGTTTTGACAATATACAGCAGGGGTCCTCAAACTAAGGCCTGGGGGCCGGATACGGCCCTCCAAGGTCATTTACCTGGCCCTTGCTCAGAGTCAACCTAAGTCTGAAACAACTTGAAAGCACACAACAATAACAACAACAACCCTATAACATCAGCCAAAAGCAGGCCCACACTTCCCATTGAAATACTAATAAGTTTATATTTGTTAAAATTGTTCTTCATTTTAATTACTGTATTATTTTAAAGTTATTTTTGCACTACAAATAAGATATGCGCAGTGTGCATAGGAATTCATGTTTTTTTTCAAATTACAATCCGGCCCTCCAACTGTTTGAGGGACTGTGATCTGGCCCTCTGTTTAAAAAGTTTGTGGACCCCTGATATACAGCAATCTTCAGAATTTATTATCAGCACAATTCTGATACATGGATGAAACAAAATTACTAGTGAGCTTTTTAATTTATTTTGTGTCAAAAGCATTGCATAGAATGTTGTAAAGCGATGTTTTTGGGTTGGAAAGATTAGCCATTTACAAGAAACGTCCAGGGGATGCCCAACTGAATTTACTCCATCTTCAAAGAGGCTCTTTCCATTTCCCCTACTAGTGAGCTTGCATTCCAAGTAATGGAAAACTCAAGATTAGAATCTATAAAACATGAGATAGGGCAACAAAACATACACAATCAATGTACATTCAGCTGACTGGCTGCCCTGACACGAGAAATAAAATAAATCCAATTTTACAGGCTTCCACTTTCTCAAACTCGAGCCAACTTGATAGCTATTTTGAAAGGGATCCATGGAAACCATCTTTGGTAATGTTATTATTTTGCACCACAGGCAGTCCCTGAGTTACAAACATCCAACTTACAAATGACTCATAGTTAAGAACAGGGGTGAGACAAATATTTTACAGGTCCCACTTTCTCAAACTCAAGAGCCATCTTTGGTAACTTTATTATTTTGCACCACAGGCAGTCCCCGAGTTATGAACATCCGACTTACAAATGACTCATAGTTAAGAACAGGGGTGAGACAACAGGAAGTGAGAGAAATCTGTCCCTTGGAAGGAAAATTCACTCCTGAAAGAGTTGTCATGGGAAAAAGGTGTATCCACCGAAGCTTTCTTGGGAATCCTTGTTTCCACAAGCTTAATTTTTCAAAAACCAATTATCACAGGGACAGAAAGTGAAGTTAAATCTTCTGATCAGGGGCACAGACAGGAAAACAAACACCACAGGAGTGTTAACCCTTGCCAAAGCTAATCTTTTTGACTGGATTTATATTTTAAAAGTCTCTGTTCTGATTTACAAACAAATTCAACTTAAGGACAAACCTACAGATCTTGTTCATAACTTGAGACTGCATGTATAGTGTTTGGTATGTTTGTATTGCCACTTTTTGTTTTATACTTGTTTTCTTAAATCATATTTTAACCCTTGGGAAATATGTCGGGAAAATGCACTACTTTTCTGAGTAGGAATCTGTGCAATTTGCATGAAGTTACAACACATATTTAAGATTTACACAAATACATAGATCATGCCACAGAAAAACACATTTCCCTTCACATATTTCACACACAAAACCCATTCATTTTGCACAAAATATGTTTCCTCCACCCTGTCTAATTTTCTGTGCTCAAAAATTGTGTGTCTGTTTGGAGAAATGAATTTTCTGCGAAGAGACACACAGTTTTCCAGCATAGAAAATTAGAATCTCATCGCTTGTCTGCTTTTTCTTGGTAGGGTAACTGGAGAGCCTGTTTTTCCATCAAGAATGCAAATGTCAATGCAATTAAGGATATTTTCATCGTTAATCAAGGATGAAAAAATAACAAGAGCTTTTCACATCCCTATTGGACATAGAGGGAGGACAGGATGTTTGCCTGCCTCCACGTCCTGTTCACTCTCTATAATGAGTAGGCAAGTGCTGAAATACAAGCCAGAAAAAGCAGAAGGAGACAAGATCTTACGTTGTGGCTGAATACTATGAATCTCCAGCTTTGGACATATGCATCAATTGTACTATTCAGTGGTGGTTGGTGGCTTCCATGTTAGCAGGATTGCAAAGCCATACCTGTTTTGGACTAACTTTGAAGGGACTATAGATAATGCAGGGACTATTGAGGAATAAGATCAGCACCTTGCAGAGCAACTTTAAAGGCTATATTAAAATATGACTCCATATTTGATATGGGAAGCTACCTGCTAATACTAGTATTCTGTCCGATGGCAAGGCACCAAATGAATCCTTAATATGTATGTTCAAATAGGCACAATGCAGAATGCGTCTCCATGCATATCTGCACTTTATGCTTTATGGCCTATATGCAAACCTTTTCTCTGCAACTGGAATGAGGCTATTTCCCATTGGACAAAAATATTCAAATATATTTATGGAGATCCGATGCACGCATAAGGCATGAAATGGATTCTGCCATGAAGTTTTAGTAATACATTTTTGCATTAAGAATGTAATAACAGAATTACAATTTTAGCTAATGGCAAAACACAAGTATTAACATAGTAATTGATTAGAAATAGGGTTGATGTGTCTAAAATGAAGAAATAATATTCATTTTTTAAAAAACTGTAATAGTGATGATGGTTATACACTACCTTCCCCTCAAGAGACATGATTGGTACCAATGCTGGTGTTATTCTCCTGCCAAGCTGTGATGTAGTTTTTTAATGCAAGTTCCAAACTTTTTGTATCCAACTCACACATGTGCAATGTACAGCATTATTCTATATTGTTACAACCAGTGGTAAATTGTCTGGTTTGAAATGATCACAGATTCAATACATTTTAGTAGTTTAGAAGGAGCCCCCGGTTGTGCAGTGGGTTAAACCTCTGTGCCGGCAGGACTGAAGACTGACAGGTCGCAGGTTCGAATCCGGGGAGAGGTGGATGAGCTCCCTCTATCAGCTCCAGCTCCTCGTGTGGGACATGAGAGAAGCCTCCCACAAGGATGATAAAAACATCAATTCATCCGGGTGTCCCCTGGGCAACGTCCTTGCAGACAGCCAATTCTCTCACACCAGAAGCAACTTGCAGTTTCTCAAGTCGCTCCTGACATGACAACAAAAAGTTTAAAATTGCTTTTGTTGTTATTTATTGTCTGAAACTGATTTTGCTGTGTGCGACCTTGAGATTTTTGAAGAGATCGTGGCAGCTATATTTTCTTAAAAAACAATCAGCAGTACAATTGAAAAAGCTGTATTTTTTTTAAATGAATAAAATGAATCAGGATAAGACTCAAGATTGCATAGCACACAGCTCTACCAAGCTATTTCTCTTTTGTCCAGAGAATATTAGTTTGTTATTGTACTGGAAGATGATCTGGATGTTCTGTAGTAGGCCAGGCTTTTTTTGTATTGAACTGCATGACTCCATCTGTGTCTTTCCTTTCCAGCACCAGCTATTTGATGCAAGTGGTCTGGAAAATTGTTTTCCTGTTTGTATCGTTTTAGATTTCAGGTAGTGCCACTAGCAGTAAGAACACAGTGTTCATTGTAGTGGTTCAATAGCACCTCTCCTCCTTTTTATAATACCCAAATATGGGGGAAAGTCTGTGTTCATTTCTGTTCTTGCAGCATTTCTTTCAGTCTGATGGCAAATACATTTCCTTTCTGTTCTATCAACAAATAAATTGCACTCTGAGGAAATGATTCTTTACAAATGTACCAATTCCTCTGCTCATGGGTGACAAAATTGCAGAGGGGGACATTTCACTTTTTGCTCGTGGGAATTGCAGTCTTCCATGTTAGTGAACCTTGTTGGCATGTACCTCTGTTTTGTCTGGATTCATTTTCTATTTGTTTTTCCTCATCCAGCCCATTACCTCTTCCAGGCTTTCATTCAGAGGACATACTCTATCCTTATTTGAGGCTGTTTTTGAAGGCATGGAGAAATATATTTGGGTGCCATCAACATACTGACAACACCCCGCCTCATGCCTATGGATGATATCTCCCAGCGGTTTCATGTAAATATTAAAACGCTCCAGAGATAGAATGGCACCTTGTAGGATCCCACATAACAGCTCCTTTTTATTGAGCAGCTATTACCAAGCAGCAGCACAAGAACCTTTCTTAATGATATATCTGGAACCACTGCAACACAATGCCACCAAATCCCAACCCCCCAGGCATTCCAGAAGGATACCATGGTTGATGGTATCAAAAGCCATTAAGAGCTCTAAAAGCAACAACAGAGACATACGACACTTGTCAGTGTTAAGACAGAGATCATCAACCAAGGCAACCATAGCAGCTCTGTATTCTGCTCTGAAACTGGTTTGAAATGGTGTCAAGGAAGTGTGTGTCATCCAAGATGCCCTGAAGTTGGAGGGCAACTGCTTTCTCAATCACTTTGCCCAAAAAAGAAGGTTAGAGGCTGGATAAGTAGCAGGCTGTTGTTGGCTAGGAGTAGAATATTATGTACAGATCAAAACTATCAAAATAGATCAAATCACTTTGTTATAGAGTTTGGAAAATTGCATTTTATAGTAAAGGAATGCTGCTTCAAAGAGTAGTAGAGTCTTCTTCTCAGAAGGTTTTTAAGTAGAAGCTGGATAGCCATCTATCGGGGGTTCTTTGATTATAAGTTCCTGCATGGTTGGACTGGGTGGCCCTTGTGGTCTCTTTCTATTCTATATTTCTATGATTCTATGAATGCACATCTTTAACACATTTTTGTATTCCTCTAAAACTTGTCCAGATAGATTTGGTTCCTTTTGGAAACAAATTCCACAACTGGAAATATTTTTTTCTCATGTCAGTAGTGACTTGAGAAACTGCAAGTTGCTTCTGGTGTGAGAGAATTGGCTGTCTGCTAGGATATTGCCCAAGGGATGCCTGGATGTTTTGATGTTTTACCATCCTTGTGGGAGGCTTCTCTCATGTCCCTGCATGGGGGAGTTGGTGCTGACAGAGGGAGCTCAACCCGCTCTTGCCAGATTTGAACAGCTGACCTGTTGGTCAGCAATCCTGCTGGCACAACGGTGTAACTATTGTGCCACAGGGGGCTCCAATTGGAAATATAATAGAGTATTAAAGGAGTGGTTTCCAATTTAGGAATGAGTGAGCCAGCTCCCAGTTCTCAAGGATTCCAAACCAAACTGGTATTGCCAAAGCTATGGGCGTATCATGGGAGGAAAAGGACTGATGTAACATAGGGCTAAAATCAATGTTTTCACAGATAACCAAGGCAGTTGCAGCCACAGGGGAGACTTTTAATCAGCCAGACAGAAAGTAACTGAGGGGAAAAAAGGGAAAAAAGAAAAGTGGTTGTGAAGAGCAATCAGACAACATAATATGTGTCTGGGCACATAGCTGCTCCAGACAAGCCTTGCTTTGAATAATCCCATTAAGAGACTGCCATGGAAGGAAGATTTGCGGTTAGGGAAACACATTTCCAGACTTGCATTTTTTAAAAAAGTAAGTACCGTTAGAAAATGTTATGTACCAAAGGGTGTTTTAGCCTGTGAAGAAATTAAAACCCAAAGCTGGGTCTGATATTTTTTGCAGAAGAGCATGTACACCGAAATAATGAAAATACCAGGGAAGTTTGTCAACATAATTCCAAGTAGTCGGAGTTATAGGCAGCCTTTAAACAAAAAAACAAAACAAAAACAACAAAAACCCAGTACCATTTAAATGAGTGTACTTTCATTTCATTGTCCATGTTTTCTTGTCCTCACACTCACGACCTCATGCAGTTATTTCAGATGACCGCTGCTGTTTCCTCTAGTCTTTCTGGAAGGAATAGAGGATAACATATGAATTTCTGTAAATAAGTGGACAACTGGGAACAAAATTTAACCTTCAAAACCTGCAACAAGTCAACAAATTGGGAGAAAAAATAAAGGAAACCCCAGTTTTCCTTTTGGAAGATGATAACCTCCAGAATGGATGGGAGTGCTTTTTTGGCATTGGAGGGAGTGGCCACAGCAAACCCCAAATTGTCACTTGGAGGCTACTACAAATAGGAAAGTACAGTTTTTCATGAAATACAATTCTATGTAGTGAAAGCTGGTCCCAAAAAAACCCAGAGTTGTGGCTAGCCCATGGGCTACCATTTGAGCATATTTTGTATAACATGAACAGGATACGATATGTCTAGGTTACAGCTCTGTTTTAGGGATGTGGTAGAAATCTGCTTTTTGAGTTTTCTTCACAGGTTCATTCCATTCTGTGTTCCCAGACTGTAATTTGCAGCTCAAAACCATAGATTTCTGTCTTTGTGATATATTCTATGAAAGAAATAGAACAGATGCCACAAGAGGTGCCCAACTGAAAAATGCACAGAGCCCACTGCAAATTTCCTAAATGCACAGATGAATGCTATTGTCCTTGAGAACATGCATTTAAGAGGTAAAAACATATCTATATATTTCTCAAAAGAAGAATATGCTGTGTTGGAGATAATCCTGATATGGAAAGGTTTGCTGTAGATACATACAAAAAAAATTCAGAAAGTCTGCTGAATTGTGTCCAGAAATGTCCATCCAAGTGTCACTTGAAACTCATGACAATCTTTCCTTATTGTTTACTTGTCTGGAAAGGAATAGTGGTCTTCTGGATTTCTTTTTCTTCTTCTGAAAATGAAGAATATATCATGTTATATTTCACAAACATAATAGAAACAGAATATTCATGATGGCTGAGGGAGATATAGACAACCAGGTACATAATAATAATAATAATAATAATAATAATAATAATAATAATAATAATAATAAAGCAACAACAGTAATGATTTTTGCTCACCTCTCCCTGCAGCTCAAGGGATAAATGCAGATTAAAATTCACAACTTAAAATGAACTGGTTAGGCCTGCAAGAAGACATGGGTCTTCAGTTTATACAGATATTTAGAGAGAGAGAGAGAGAGAACATCCATCTCTTCCTGCAAGAGCCCCCAGTGTTGCAGTGGGTGAAACCACTGAGCTCCTGAACTTGCTGACCGAAAGGTCGCAGGTTTGAATTCGGGGAGTGGGGTGAGCTCCCGTAGTTAGCACCAGCTTCTACCAATCTAGCAGTTTGAAAACATGCAAATGTGAGTAGATCAATAGGTACCGCTCTAGTGGGAAGGTAACGGTGCTTCATGTAGTCATGCTAGCCATATGACCTTGGAGGTGTCTATCGACAACGCTGGCTCTTTGGCTTAGAAATGGAGATGAGCACCAACCCCCAGAGTTGGACATGACTGGACTTAATGTCAGGGGAAAACCTTTACCTATACACACACACACACACACACACAAACAAACAAACAAAATATATAGGCAAATAAGCAAAAGGATTAAAGTAAACCTAATGTTGCAGCTATTTTTCTGCCCGTCCATCCCTTATTCTCTCATCATCTACTGCCCTGAAAACCTTTGGTGGTTCAGTTTGTCAAGCACACTCCCAATTAATCCACACTTTTTAGACATGCATTATTTCTCGACACAATAATTCAATTTTAGTAGCAAACTGGAGCTTAAATATAACAATTTAGATATGTGTCCGTATTTCTTATAAGGGTTGCATTATCAGAGGTTTCTCAATAAGTTTGTATGACACATTTATGTGCTGCAGTTGGCACACTAATGTTTCACAGGCACACTTTTTTCCAGAGCTTTAAAAATGTTCCTATTTATTTATTTATTTATTTATTTATTTATTTACAGTATTTATATTTCGCCCTTCTCACCCCACAGGGGACTAAGGGTGGATTACAGTGTACATATACATGGCAAACATTCAATGCCATAGACACACAACATATATAGACAGACACACAGAGGCTATTTAACATTCCACCAGGGGAGCTGTTGCTTCACCTTCCATTAGTGACAATGATGGAGTACTTCCTCATTCTTTTTGCATGGTTRCTGGAGGTTTTTATGGYGTAGTAAATTAGTTAAATTAGCCTCCCTGCATAAGCAGTACCTAAATTTCCTACTTGACAGATGCAACTGTCTTTCGGGCTGCAAAGGTTGACAGCAAGCTAYACAATGGTCAGAAGCTCACTCCAACCTGGGCTGGCTTCAAACTCACAACCTTTCAGTCAGTAGTGCTTAATGCAGCTGACTCCCAGCCAGCTGCATCACAGTCCCAGAATTTCTATCTTCTCTTCCCACTTCCTCTGTTGTCTTCACCTRACTTCAGCTGTTGCAAAGTGAGGGCAAAGTACAAAATTTGTGTACACCAAACACAGGAAGAGAAAGATAATATTTCCCTTTCCAGGAGGCTCACAAAGAAGCAAACTTCTGCATCCAAAGGAGAGCGGGAGGAAGAAAAGGGAAATTAGGGTGTTGAAGAAACAGAATCCAAAACAGAATGCTAGGACTTTAAGATTGTCCGGGGAGGCCCTGCTCTCAATTTTGCTTCTGTCACAAACACATTTGGTGGGGACGAGAGACAGGGCCTTCTCAGTGGTGGCCCCTCGGCTATGGAACGCCCTTCCTGGGGATCATAGATCAGCCCCCTCCCTCTTAACATTTCAGAAGAGAGTCAAGACTTGGTTGTTTGAGCAAGCATTTGAAAATGCAAGGTAAAAAACATAGAAATTAAAACAAATGGACGATGAAATGGGACAATGTTTTTATTAGGAGATGCAAATGATGTATGCTTTTAATATTCTTGTTATGGTTTTATATTATGTGTTAATGTTTTAAAATGTTTTATGGTGTTTGGGGGCATTGAATCGTAGCCATTGTAAACCGCCCTGAGTTGCCTAAGGGCTGAGAAGGGTGGTATACAAATATAGTAAATAAGTAAATAAATAATAAATAAATAAATAAAATGCTGAACGTCAAGATGAATCTCACAGTGATGAGGGCGGGGGGCATTGCTGGGAGTTGATAACATGGGTTTAAATACTTAGTACGCCTCAAAACTTTAACATGTAAAAATTCCTCGGCTGATTATACTCTGTAAGCCTGTTTTGTGGTGGTAGTGGGCTTTGATTGGCTGCTGATTGGCTGCTGTCTCTGGCTTGCTGATGAGACAAATGGTTTCAACTGCCACTTTCATTTTGGATAGTGAAGAGAGTGCTGACTGGAAACAGCCAGGAAGGAAATGGCTGCCAACTCTCTGAAGCCTGATCATTTCTAAGGCATGAACCTTATGTTTGATGGATACCTTAATCTTTGTGGAGGAAAGACAATATCTGAAAGGAGCAAATAAAATAAAACCCGCTGCAAGATTCTGGCAGACAACACTGTCAAAATTAGCAGGAGTTAAAAGTTTTTGGAATCAAAAAGGTCATTTAAGTCTTCAGTATTGATAAGTTTTCTGGGCTGATGATAGATTTGCTGGGATGAGTCTGAATCAAAAACCCAAGCAGTTCCTTGCCCCAATAGTCTGAGAAATTGGATGAGGGAAGCAAAGGCTGATTGCTGTTATACATGAACAGTGCTACTGACATTTGGGGGGAAAAGAAGCTAATTTTCTTTGATTTTTCATAGTCCCCTTTGTGGAAATATTTTTTAAAATTGCTTTTACTCTCAGGTGCCTTCATGTGACCCTAGTGACCTCTATGTAGCAAACTTTCTGGCAAAGTATAATCATATAATCAGAGATGTAAAGAGTATCCTATGTGAGTAAGGATGTCTTGCTACTTCAAATATCCCTCTGAGAAAATAGTCAATCCCCACAATATTTTTTCACACTTTTAATATATTTTTACAATGGCAAAAATTAGTTGGTGTTTTTTAGACATACTAATTGAAAAACTACTTTTTCTACACTTTGTGCAAAATACACTGAAGAGAACTCTGTTGATTAGATTCAACTAGGCAGATCTACTGACAGAGTTGTTGAATTGTGAATTCATATTTGTGTGGGTTGTTAAATGTAAATAAACAGAAGCATTACTACAGTTTCTGAACCAAAATGTACCCAGCAGTATAATAAAGTGTCACTCGGGCTTATATAACAAGTAGGGTTGAAGGATTGCCCTATCTTTTAAAGAGGAAGACTCAAAATAGACCTTGAAGTTGTCTGCCAAATGGCAAACATCAAAGACTTTACTTCAGTTCAAAAGGTCAAACAGGGCAACAATATATACAGCAGTCTCTCTGAATTCACACAGAGAACAGAGGGAATAAAGAGTCCTTTTAAACAGTCTTTAAAATAAGCTTCATGCCTTAGAAATGATCAGGCTTCAGAGAGTTGGCAACCATTTCCTTCCTGGTTGTTTCCAGTCAGCAGTCTCTTCACTGTCCAAAATGAAAGTGGCAGTTGAAACCATTTGTCTCATCAACAAGCCAGAGACAGCAGCCAGTCAGGACTCTGGCTCATGACTGGCTCAGCTAATCAGCTGCCGAGACATGTCTTTCCAGTCAACCCATAACATCATGGTGTCTTTTTTTTTTTACTAATCCTCACAATATTTATATGAATTCATGGCTTCTCTTTCATTAGAATTACTAGTTGGGTGTCAGCCACTGTTATCTGAGCTGAAACGTTTTTTACACACAAAATCACTATGTTTTATGCACAAAGCCCAATAGTTTTTTATGATTCTTCTAAAAAACATGCTCTATTCAAAGATATCCATTCTGTTTGAAGGGTTGCCCTATCTTTTAAAGAGAAAGACTCAAAATAGACCTTGAAGTTGCCCGCCAAATGGCAAACATCAAAATGCAGGTCATAATTTTCCCCATGATAGTGTGGAAAATTGATGTGTCAATCCTAGCAGTTATTTGCATCACAATATATACTAATATATGCAAATTTAATGCAGATCCATGTGCTTTCCCCTTTTGTATTGTCTACATTTCCTCTTTTGCAATATGCTAACAGCCACCCTGCTATGTAAACAGATTCACTATATAATTTGGAAAGGCAGCTTCACACGCATGAGACATCAAAGGATAAGGAACTATTAAGCAAAGCAGTAATTCCTAAAATATTTTTAATGAACATTGTCAGAGCATTTCTAAGGGGAAAATTTCTAAGACTGAGCAAGCCCATTTATTTGACTAGTTCCTTATTTGGTAGCTTGCATTGGTCTCTGAGCGTTTTGGAGAGACATTTTCTACTGTAATGATTATTTTTTGTTTAGTACCTTATCTGGAACTTTGCATTGGCCCCTTACTTGATTCAGACCAATTTATACCCTTTTCAACCCAAACTGGATCAATATGCAGATTGAAAATTTTCACGTTCCATTGACTTGCGTAAGAATCGTAAAATGGCCGTAATGAATGAGAGAGGGCATAACTGACTTTGATTTCTACACATATGCATGTACGTGTGTACACATTTTACAGCCATTTTACGATTCTTATGGAACATGAACATTTACAATCTGCATATTGATTCAGTTTGGGTTGGAAAGGGTATAAATTGGTCTGAATCAAGTAAGGGGGCCAATGCAAAGTTCCAGATAAGGAGAAAAGGGATAAAAAGAAACAAGGAAGATACAAGCCTACCACCAAACTCCAACAAAACTCTTTGAAATATGTTCCTGCAGAAGATAAGCGAAAGAAACTGTCTATGGGCAGTTACTAGTGCATTACCTAGACTTACACACTACTTTAGAAGGTACATAAAAAGTCCCCTTACTCAGCAGAAGCCATTATATTACTCGATTGGGAAACATCTGAATAATAATAATAATAATAATAATAATAATAATAATAATAATACTTTAATTATATACCACTCTACCTCCCCGGGGGGACTCAAGGCGATTTCCAAGCAATAGCCTCAAAACACACAGAGTCACAACATGAACAAAAAATAACATTAACAGAAACATAATCATGGACAGGCTATTTCCAGGGGCCTGTTAGGAGAATGACCAGGGTAATATATAATGGGCTAGGTTGTGTCCAGACAGTGTCTGGGCTGAGCTAGCACTGGTCACTCTTGAAGATTTGTTGAAACCAACGAGTCTTCAAAACTCTTATGAAAAGAGGGGAGGGATGGGGCCTGTCTTATTTCCTTTGGAAGGGTGTTCCAGAGGTGGGGGGCCACCACTGAGAAGGTCCTCTCTCTCATCCCCACCAACTGTGCTTGTGACGGAGGTGGGAGTGAGAGGAAGACCTCCCTGGAGGATCTTAGAGTTTGTGCCGGTTCACAGATGGAAATGCGATCGATAAGATAGGTGGAGCCCGAACTGTTTAGGGCTTTATAGGTCATTACTTGCACCTTGAATTTTGGCTCAGCAACTAATGAACAGAGAAGCAGGATCCCCACTGATCACGGTGACTGTTTGCCAGTAAGTGGGGGCTGGGATGGGGTTGTGAGAGATTGTGAACCTTATCACATTAAGAAATACTCAATTTCTGAGACTGTTTGAGAATGATTTTGAACGTGTCCCTTCACGTGACATTTGCTCCATCCCATCAGTATTCCATCAGAATCTGTCTGCAAAGCATCATAAAAACTATTTGCAGACAGATGTGTTTTGAAATACTACAGATACTTCCATTGCTGAAGCACTGTTTTTGTGTGTGTTAGGAAAATCTGTATGCATCCCATCAGCAATGACACTTTTAAAAAGATCATAGAGGGATATAGGGGGTGTTTTGAATGGATTGAAAGGAACTAGCCTTCCGTGAGGTGATGAGTCAAAGCGTAGTATTTTCAAATCTTAAGAATCGTAATAATTAGGTTTTTTAGGAGTGACCTGAGAAACTGCAAGTTGCTTCTGGTGTGAGAGAATTGGCTGTCTGCAAGGACATTGCCCAGGGGACGCCCGGATGATTTGATGTTTTTTCATCCTTGTGGGAGGCTTCTCTCATGTCCCCGCATGAGGAGCTAGAGCTGATAGAGGGAGCTCATCTGCCTCTCCCCGGATTCGAACCTGCGACCTGTCGGTCTTCAGTCCTGCCGGCACAGGGGTTTAACCCACTGCGCCACCGGGGGCTCCATAATAGGTGTGATTAGGAAAGTATGGATCCCATCTCAATACAGCATATATCCAGTCCTAAAAAATATGGGATGCATACTGATATAAATGGATTATATCCCAATGTGAAAAAGTCCTGGAACCATCCCGTTCTGCTGCCTTTCTTCTGGATCGGGACACAAAGAAACTCACAAAATAAATCAGTCAAAACCAGTCTATTAATTTCAAAAACAATCTGAACTCACTTTGCAGTAACTGAAGTAAATTGAGAACAGGAGTTGGGGAATTGGAAAGAGGAATGAAAAAATGAGTCGATAGAGGAATGAATAAGATTGCCCTGGCATATTGGGACAGTGCAAGGGTATGGAACTGACTCCAATACTCTTCCCACAATACTACAGTAGTTGTTCGTTTCAGCTTTGTCAAGACTTGCAAATTGTCCTATATTCCCATATGCATTTAGCATGTGCTTTGGAAGAGCATGCTCTGTTGCTATCCTGTTAACTCCACTTCCTTTCGCAAGGGGAACCAAAACTCTACATGTTGCCGCATGCTGCTAACTCCTCTGCATCCCTGCAAAGTCAATTGTGATGTCAGAATTTCTTCTTTCTGCCACTTAACAGAACCTTTCTTTGCATTTAATTTCCCATTAAGAGGTGGTTCTTGAGACTGGAGTGCTGTGCCATTTCTTCTGATAATGGTCCACTAAGCATTGAATTATGTTTTCTTTTTTTAAAAAAAAAATCTGTCCCCAGCTCTCTGTTCAATGAAATTCACTTTTTCTAATTATCCCTCTTCGAAAGGATAGCAGAAAGAATGGTTTCTTTTTATCTTTCTCCATCTTGTACCATTACTTCCTTTGTTCACAAGAGTCATTGTGGCTTTGAAAACACTCTTAGCTGCAATGAAAAAAGCACCTTGGGTAGAAGTTGCCAGACACTATAATTCAACAAAGGCATTGAAAGAGATTCACAACAGAAACCAGAAGAAATATAGGATCTTTAATTGGATTTCTTTTCCCACCCCCGTGTTCTATTAATTCCATTTGAGCCTGAACAAATGTCCTTTTGCATCATATATTTTCATCATGATCCTATTCTATTCATGAGCACTTGAAAGGAAGTCCTGCTGGGTTCAGGGAGGTCTACTTTCAGGTAAGTGAAAGGTAACTCTTGCTTATTGAACACAATCAGCAATAATCTACAGGAAGACTTGTTTGATAAAGTTTCTTGTTTGCGAAGTAGTTTTGTAAGAATTATATAAAAAAACCCTACTTGCATTCACATTTATGCGTTGATCATTTGTATAATAGGACTCCCCAGTGGTACAATGGGCTAAACCAGTGATTCTCAACCTGGGGTCCCCAGATGTTTTTGGCCTTCAACTCCCAGAAATCCTAACAGCTGGTAAACTGGCTGGGATTTCTGGGAGTTGTAGGCCAAAAACATCTGGGGACGCCAGGTTGAGAACCACTGGGCTAAACCCTTGTCCCGGCAAGACTGAAGAGTTGCAGGTTCGAATCTGGGGAGGGCGTGGATAAGCTCCCTCTGTTAGCCTCCCACAAGGATAGTAAAACATCCAAACGTCCGGGCATCCCCTGGGCAACGTCCTTGCAGATGGCCAATTCTCTCGCACCAGAAGCGACTTGCAATTTCTCAAGTTGCTCCTGACGTGAAAAAATAATAATAAAATAAACAATTATACTATGTAACACAATTTTTGTTTATAAATGTCATTTCTTAAGTGGTTCTATCATAAAAACATGGACAACATTTATTAAACTGAAAAAAACCTTTGTTTTTGCAGGACATTCTGCAGCACATTTTGCTATAGTTTTTCAATGAATATCTTATCAAGCCTTAACCAATTCAACATGGTTTGTGATAACCACAAAAATGGACTTTCTGGAGCATAACAACTACTTTCAAAATAAGTACTGCACAATGAAACAGGTATAACACTATTGAACCAGGGACATTTTTTTTCAAATTTTGTTGCATAGTGTTATCAATCTGTACTGGAGTCCAGTGGTGCCTTTCAGTGGTGTCTGAGGAGATAAGATGTGGACCACCAGTAAAGCTGGGTGTATTATTCCTAGTTGTTGGTTATACAGGTGCCCCATCCCCATGTCACCAGATATCACTGATATATATTTTCTGTTCGTCGTGGGAGTTCTGTGTGCCATATTTGGTTCAGTTCCATCATTGGTGGAGTTCAGAGTGCTCTTTGATTGTAGGTGAACTATACATCCCAGTAACTACAAGTCGCATATGTCAAGGTCTATTTCCCCCCAAGAGTGCCCCAAGAGCTCCTCTGGGCAAAATCAACTATACTGCAAATGCTTACTTTGCGTAATGGGTTGAGCCGCCACTGCACACAGCAGGACTGTGATCACACATGATCTAGCGCTGGGTCTAGCACCTACTGTAATTTCAAAGTATTGATGATTTGTTTGAGATATGCAATGACTATAATGTGATATGAAATGAATACTACTGTAATTTATTGCAGACATTCATAAATGAAGGACATGCTAGATTTTAGTTACCAGGTCACAGAAAATAGAGATAATATGTTGATTTTTTTTCCAATTCAAGTTCATAGGCTCCTTGAAATCTTTCCATGTACTCCCAAGAAGGGGACCCCTGGTTAAGAACCTCTGATCTAGAGGGTCACAGTTCCCTATTTATGACCTAGCTTTAAATAAATTTAAGTAAAATAAATAATAGTCAGTCTTAAAAATGCTACCATATTTATTTTCCTCTCCTTGCCCCCTTTAATTGGTCTCAAGTGATTTAGATGCCTGAAGTAGCACATATGTATGCCAGTCAAATCCTGTTGCTATAGATATGCTGATTAGTTTATGCTACCTTATTAAAATATGTAAATACCTCCCATAGTGTGATAATACAATTTAAGAACAAAGACTAATGCATCAGGGAACAAGATTTTAGGGCCTGGGGCTAAATTTCAGTCTATTTGTCAAGCAGTCCTCGGCCCTATAGGATTTGACTGCCGCTGTGATTATGCGCCCCCTTTTCAGTGGCTGTAAAAATAATAGGATCCTAATAATAATAATAATAATAATAATAATAATAATAATAATAATAACACTTTATTTGTACCCCGCTACCATCTCCCCAAGGGACTTGGTGTGACTTACATGAGGCTGAGCCCAAACACAACAATACAAGCAATAATAACAACAACAATAGAGTTGGAGGATCCTAGTGTTGGGCTGCGGTGGCACAGCAGGTTAAACTGCTGAGCTGCTGAACTTGCTGACTGGAAGGTCAGTGGTTTGAATTCACAGGATGGGGTGAGTTCCCATTGATAGCACCAGTTTCTGTCAACCCAGCAGCTCGAAAACATGTGAGTAGATAGATAGGTTCCGCTCTGGTGGGAAGAAAACGGCGCTCCATGCAGTAATGCCATCCACATGAGCTAGGAGATGTCTATGGACAATGCTTAGAAATGAAGCAGCTTAGAAATGAAGATGAGCACCATCCCTCAGAGTCAGACTTGACTAGCCTTAGTGCCCTTCCACACAGCCCTATATCTCAGAATATCAAGGCAGGAAATCCCACATTATCTGATGATGGACTCAGATAACCCAGTCCAAACGAGATATTGTGGGATTTTCTGCCTTGATATTTTGGGATATAGGGCTGTGTGGAAAGACCCTTAATGTCAAGGGGAAAGCTTTATCTTTACTAGAGCTGGAGGAGAGCCAAAGCCATCCAGCCCTCTTAAGCCATGCAGAAACACACAACTAAATCACTCCCAACAGATGGCCATCCAGCCTCTGTTTAATAGACTTCCAGAGAAGTAGACTCCATCACACTCCAAGCAGCATTTTCCATTGTCAAACAGCTCTTACTGTTCTTCCTAATGTTTAGGTGGACTCTCTTTTCCTTTAGTTTGAACCAATTGCTCTATGTCTTAGGCCCCTTCCACACTGCCCTATATCCTAGGATCTGATCTCAGATTATCTGATTTAAACTGGATTATATGAGTCTCCATTGCCAGATAATCTGGGATAAACAGAAAATCTGAGGCCAGATCCTGGGATATAGGGGCAATGTGGAAGAGGCCTTAGTTTCTGGAACAGCAGAGAATAATTTTCCCCCTCTGCAATGTGAAATCTTTTCAAATATTTCAACCTGACTATCATTTCCAGCTTTCTTTTCTCCAAGCGAAACATACCCAGCCCCATAAGCCATTCCCCACAGGGCTTGACTTCTAGACTTTTTAAGTGTTTGGCTTTCCCTTTCAAATACTATCTGCTCTTTTATGGTGCTTTCTTTTAAATACTTTGTTATACACACTACCCCCTATTTTAAATTAAAAATGCTACCTCTGTTATGAGCTGGATTGTTAAATTGACCATCTCAAATTGAAACGCTGTTACTGTGTCAATGAAATGACTGTATTTTATGCAGTCTCTTTGGGGACATTGGTAAAACAAAAATAAGCAGGACTTCCATGGAAAGAAAAATGAACAAGTCTTTGAAATGAGTCTGGAATCCACGACTCACAACTCCAAATACAGCTGTGACCCCAAAGCAATAATTTGAATCTGAGATATTTTGAAGACAGAGGCAGTTTTCGTCTCATGTAATACCAAATTTTATCCTGCAGCACTGAAAACATTTGACCCATTGGAGCTTTCCGGAGAATCATCCAGAGTATTATATTCTCAACGAACAGATGAAAATAGTGTGTATCTGTCTGCAGTAGATGCTGATGAATGTAACCAAGCTTGCAACTTCAGGGAGACAGAGAAAGACCAAACCATTTTTCTTTCTTTCTGTCACAGGAATGCTTTTCAGGTACAATATACACACAGGTCCTAATTAAATTCAGTGGAAGAAAAGCCAAGCAAGGAATTCACCCTGACTCTGTCAACAGTAAATAGTTGAAAGCTCCATTAGCTCTTTGGCATGACAGAGGTTCTATAAGGAGAAAGATAGGTGCAACCAAACTGCTATGCAAGTCGGAATAGTAGAAATCTATAATGTCCAGGAAAAAAGTAAGATTGGCAGGTTATATTTATAGGGGGCTGGTAAATCATTTCATTGTTGCAATCTTTCAAAAATATTTCAGATTGGGAAAAAAATCTGCAAAAATAATATGAACCAGTAGTCATGAAGTGGGGCATCAGGTGTGCTTAAAAATACAAGATGCTTTTTCAACAGCATAAATACAGGGAAAGGTGGATTAAGAAGGCCAGGAGGAATAAAAATATATAAATGCAGGAAGTGCAAGGTTAGAAGCAAATACAGTATATGGTGAGTAAAGGTAGCTTAGGAAAGGTACTTTTTGAATTACAGCCTCTTGAATTGGCCACTGGCCATTCCTAACAAGGATATTCTAAGGGTTTGAAGGGTTTAACAAACATGTTTCCAAGCTCTGAGAATGGGATAATATTGATGACTTGTAAGAAAATACAGATATATAATAACTATTTGGCCTTTCCGTCTTGAGTTGCCAAAAGGCTGAGAAAGGTGGTATACAAATACAGTAAATAAATAAATAAATAATAAATTCTTGAAGTTGTCCATATTCAGATTTTTCTCTCCACCTATCTATTTATGGGAGCTCATTGCTGCATTATCTTACCTTTCACTTGAATTGTTATGAGTTATGCTTGATAAATATGGATTGTAAGCATACATCCATATGTTCAGCAAAGAGCTGAACTTATGATAACAGGCAGGGTGCTATTGAGCATGACCCCCAATAAAATTTTCTAATTAGGGGATTATAGTTTTGCCAAGGACACCAGGCTGGAATGGTATAAAAGGCGGTTAAGTCTTGGCTGACTTGCATAAGGACTAACAATAACAAGACCCCTTCCCATGTTAAAGCTGTGTACACTTAATCACGGTTTTATATTTTATGTATTAATAGCAGAAATGGATAGGTAACAAATATACTGGAATCTGTGTTACAAAAGGCATTTGACCATTGCTCGGCCTAAGCCAAGAGCGAACCCATTTGGCACTTATTTCTCAAATCTAAAATGTATGGTTTCTGCCTATGCTTGCCTCCCTATATCATCTTTGACTTACTTTTGCTGTTTCCTTGCTGCCACTGCTGGATTCTACTAAAACATATGTTACTATGTATATAAACCACCATCCCTGGCTGTTTCTTTCCTCCCCCCTTCTCACTCCACCAAAATGTGTCCTCCTTTCTTCCCAAATAACCCTGAGTCAACCTTTTCCATGGATACCAATCTAAACTACCCATACCCTGGATTCTCTCGGTATCCACAAACATGTGTGTGTTTAACCTTTTGTGTGTTTTATTTATATTTCTACACTTTATATCTTATATAAAACATTTGGAGAAGCTTTGCCACTGACAAAGTCTTGCAATGACCTTTTCACTTAAACATTTCCTGACCTGACCTGGGAAGGCTCGCCAGATGTCTTCCTGGGCTTCATCTACATGAAACTGGAATCAATCACCCATCACCTCTTGGCTAGTCCATCTCTACTAACCCCATAACTGTGTTCCAACTGTGCAGAGGACAACAGGTTCCATCAATTGGGCTCCTTGTCCTTTGTTCCAGATACCTGTACATAATGACCCAACCATCATTTGGCATGACCAGGCAGTACACCACAAGGACATGTCCTCTTGTCACACAATAACATTTCCCCTTTCCTAGGAACTTGCCACTTAATGGACAATATTTCTGCCTTGGACTCTACACATTCAATGCCAGAGGCATTGCACCCATGGACTGGGGACTCAGATAGCAATCATGTCAACAATATGACTCTAGGAACCTGATATCCCTTATTGTTTGTTCCTTTCCGGGAACACATAATCCTTTCATAACTCATTTCAGCACCTTTGCCTCCTGGACTTCTTGGTCCCTCTTCAGCCATTGGACAGAGGGAAATCTACATTGGAGGCGAGGGATGCTCTCCCATTGGCCAGTGAATGCTGCACTCCCTCCTTTGTAGAGTGACCTCTTTGATGTCATCAGGGTTCAGCTAATCATGACGAAGATGGCTCAGCTGGGAAGGGAGCAGGAATTTCAAGGTGTACTGTATAAAAATGTCTGTTTTTTTTTTTTACTGCAATGGATCTCAGCTTACTTGGGCGGATTATGTGGGGTGGCATCATTTCAGCTGAATTAATAAACACCTCATGGCTTCTTCAACTTGGTGAGATTTCTTCATTTGAAACATTGGATTATAGCTTCTTCATCTCTCCAGACATGGCCCACAGCAGTCTAGCAGTCTGGATCACATTATCCATGACTACTTTGAATTGCTCTATTTCAAGGGTAATGCATGAGACCCTGAATCCATGGTCATATTCTAAGTACAAAATGGAATTTCATTTCAAAACCTCCTTCCTTCTGTTGACAAGCAAATGGTCTCTTTATTGCATTCAGCAACAATTAGTGCTCAACTGTCTTGTTTACTTCTACTAAATGGAGACCCTGCCAAACAGGCTCAGACTAGTATACTCTCTAATCTCAGGTATTGTGCAGTTCCCAGAAGTTTGGTAATCCTGCTTGTATTTCAAAGATACTAGCAAATGTCTGTGCTTAATTGCCTTTCTCCCATGTATGTAACTCCGTTGTTTTCTTCTCCCCAAAACATGAGAGCCTTTTCCAGTGTCAGATAGTATCAGGTGGAAGTGACATTCATCTCTGTGATTTTGAACACAGACTCTTTTGCATACAAGGCATAAGCTTTGCACTCAACACTTTAAACACACAGGGGCTTTTTGTAAAGAAAAACATAAAGGTCATGTTTTGTTACACTCAGAAAGTGTTTCCTTCCCTTCAAGTGATAGCATCTGACCCTGTAATATGAGGGTGAGCTTAGAAACATTATTTCGGTGGAACATGGTTATTTCAGTTGGAGATGGGACAGTTTTTATTCTGAGCATCTTGGGTTCCTATAAAGCAGTAGTTCTCCAAATTTGGGTCCCCAGATGTTTTGGCCTTCAACTCCCAGACATCCTAACAGCTGGTAAACTGGCTGGGATTTCTGGGAGTTGTAGGCCAAAACACCTGGGGACCCACAGGTTGAGAACCACTGCTATAAGGGTAGCTAACGGCACTGTTTTCAGGTAGAACATGGACATCACAAGGATAATATATAATTGAAATAGATTTAATAGAATTATCAGAACTCTTGCCAAATAGTTGTTCTCAAAATTGGATAGATATCAAGCTCTTTCTATGTTTATGAAGTGTAGAAAGAACCAAATAGGTTTCAGAAAACTGCACCATCCAGAGATGTATGTTAATGGTGTCACTCTGTCCCTATTTCTCCACATGGTGATTGTGATGCAACCTGAGTTGTTTCTACTATGATGTGCTCAAAGTAGTCTTAGTGTTGGTGAAGAAGAGGAGGAAGGAGTATTTTATGTAAGCAACTAGGTACATCGCAGAAAGAGAAAGATTTGATCGATAAACGAGGAAATAAGAAAAGAGAAATTTGTGTTCCAGGTGAGCTCTCCATTATTTATTTGTTTATTGGACTAAGCTATATGAAGGATATATAAATAATCATACACAGGACCTTTGGAAAGTCTGGCAGTTGTGAGGTCAGAAACATCCTTGGGTTCTAGAGCAGAGCTGTACATTCTGAAGGTGACTAGAATGCAGAAATCCAACAGAAGAGGTGCATATTCAGTGTTTCCAGTTGGCAAAATCTATCTGTAACTTTATCAAACACTTTAGTTGAAATAGGATGAGGTTTCAGGGTTCTGAAAAGCTTCAAGAGGCAAGAAACATGTACCAAAATCTGATATAAGTTGAAGAACAAGACTTTGAGAACTGAAAAATGTAAAGTCTCCCCGGTGAAAACGCAAAACCCTTCAATTGAATTTCACCAGCTAATTGGTAAGTCTCCAAGAGGTAAATCTCATAATGGGAATTGTTTTCACCTTCTTGGTTATTTTTTAAAAAATAATTGTTCAGTTAACCGATTTTTCAAACTATTGGGAAATGATTAAGAGGATTACAGGTTTATTTCAACATTTTGTAAAAGATACCTTTGAAGATTTGAAAGGGAATTTGCAGATTCAACAGGGATTTGGAAATAGACCCATTTTATAAAGTAAAGAAAAGATACTCTACATTTGAATATTTTGGAGTTGAATTGCATATTTCATTATTTACAGTGTCCATATGTAACCCTTAACTTCACCCAGTTATCCAAAGAGTTATGATGGTTAAATATTTGTTGGGTATATAGGTATATAAAATAGGTATAGATATCAAACATTTACAGATAATAAATAACAAAATGTATTTTGAAACACTTTTTGTAATACACATATAATTTTGCCATTTATTAAAGATGAAAGCAAATTTGCATACTAATGAGATTGATGAGCTTGTTTTTGTTTACATAAAGAATTAAATCCTAGCAGAATATTTCATATTGCAGGGTGTAGAGTCATCAACATTTTTTCATGCCATGCTGGCACATTTGTTTTGCAGCCTCAAGTCACTCTCCTTTTTTCTCCTGAATTTACAGACCACAATTATATTTTCAGAGCTCCGTACCCCCAATTTAAAAGTTCTCAGGCTGCAGAGTGGACCATACGTCTGAAGTGAACCCATATCCACCTCCCCCTTGTTCCCATTATGATCTTTTCACATATATGCATGAAATGCATATCCTTTCTTCCACCTAAAGCAAATAGGAAGTATTAACCCTTCCCTCCTTGCACAGGTTTCAGCCAATTCCTCTTGAACTTTTAATGGCAGATAATTTATGTTTTTTTTAAAAATTTCAATTGAGTATAGTTTATGAACCTAACTTAGTTTTTTTAGAATCAAAATTCAAATGGAAGTTTTTCTTAAAATGAAAAGAAAACCATCAAGCAATATCAGCATTTGCAAGGCAGGCTGATTTACCCTTTTTATGAAGTATATCTGAAGCATTTGCTGCATGCCATTGCTAACAGATTAATGTAAATATCTAAAACAGCCACTAGGTGGCAAGCCACACAAACTTTTTCTGACTTTAGCATTGAGTTTCGGCACCATAAAATTGAGTCACAACCCACAGTTTAAGAAGCTGTCATCTAGAGGGGAAGGAAGGAGAGACAGAGGAGAGGAAGGGAATTATTTGCTCCAGTAAGTCAGCAAACTGTTCCTGCAATTACTCAGTTTGTGCTTTCTAACGCTTACTGCACAACATGTGTGTAAACAAAGGAAGACTTCTGCTAGAAACACCTTAAACACAAGGTGTCAAGAAAATACTTTATTTTAAAAGAAAGAAAGATGAATTAAATAACTTCCTATTTATTTATTTGTAATTGGGGATACTGAAAGATAAGGGTGATCAAAACTGGTATATTGTTGGTGCTTATTTGTAAAAAATATCAACTGAACAATAAATTGAAACTATAAGATGTGTAGAACACACACAATCAAAAGTTGGAAGAATATACAGACAGCAGCTTAGATCTCACCTCAGTAGGAGGAGTTTTTCATTTTATTTTCCTTAAACCACACTAAATTCCTTAAATTGGAATGAAGCACTGAATGAATATCTGTAGAATTTAATATTGGAGACTTTAAGGAAAAATGGGGTCATAGACATAAACAAATGTACATTCATTGTGCTGTTGTAGCACTACATAGCGCTGGAGGAGAGACAGTGGAAAGTAGTCACTTGCTATATCCCTTCTTGGCAAGCATAGCCTTTGCTGGAGAGAAAAGCATAAGCAAAGCCTGCCAGAAATGGTCAGCTTGAAAGATTCTTCCTCTGATTCTCTCTCTCACTTTTTGAAGCAAACCCAACACAGCTAGGAAACAATGCAACAATTAAAGAACTTGGATTGTATAATTAGAAAATGATTTGTGTTATAGGCATTTTGTTACAGTTCATACACAGTGTGTGTGCCCTCAAGTTACCTTCCAATTTATAGAGACTTATGCATGAATTTCACAGAGTTTTCTTAGGCAAGGTATACTCTGAGGTGGTTTGGCCAGTTCCTTCCTCTGAAATAGATTCTCAAGCATCTGCCATTCTTTTGTTGTCTCCCACCTAGGTACTAACCAAAGATGACCATGTTTAGCTTCCAAGATCAGTCAGGACCTGGTGCTTTTGAGGTATTTAGGCAACCCAATAGGCACCTTATTTTCCTTGCAGTAGAATTAATGCAGTTTGATATCACTTTAATTGTCGTGGTTCAATAGTATGGAATCATGGGACATTTCGTTTTCACCGTCGAAATGTGCTTCATCAAAGTACAAATCCCAGCCGTTGCGTTTATAGTGGTGTCAAACTGCATTATTTCTACAGTTTAGTGATAGCCCCAGAAATGCATTTTCAATTCACGTCTCCTCCTCCTGCCAGAAGGAAAAGTATAGAAGCATAAAGAAAGGTGTGTAGGCAATTTGTCTAATCAATATTAATGTTTCATAATGCTTTAGACGAGGGAATCTGCAGAGCTCCTTTTGAAGCAAAAGTTTCTCAAGGAGCCCAAAATATGTGTGTGTGTGTGTGTATGTGTGAATTAATTCCTCAAATTGGAATGGCCATCTGTACAGAAGTTGATTGTAAATGATATGATTATAACTGTATTTGTGTTTGCACTGGTTGCCCTAATGCTGGAGCGGCCTAGCTGTGAGGAGTGTGTTACCATGGAAACGATGCTGTAGAGAAGTGGGAGGAGCTTAGAGAGGAGAGTTTTGAAAAGCGACAGTTAAAGTCAGTTGGGGGTTTAGGCTCAGAGGAATGAAGAGTCAGGTTTTAGGCTCAGGGAAATGAAGTGTTGAGAGAGAGAGTGGGAAGTAGAGAAGCAGTGTTTGTGAATAGTCAGAGGTTTCTTCAGTTTAGGAAGGCTGAAGGGGAAACCTTATTAGTTTCATTAGTTAGAGAAGACTAATAGAAGCTTGTTTAGATCACTAGTTAAAAGTGAACTAGAGATCTGAGGTTGATCACGGAAGGATCAAACAGGAAGACTATTCACCTCAGGAACCATTGTTTAATAAAGTGCTTCACCACAGCAAAAGTTATTGATAAGTTGTAACATCAGAAGTCTATACTGTATCGCAACCAAGTTATATGTAACGTTCTCCAAGTATCTTCCAAGTTTATCACCAAACTGCAACCATACGCTTTGTTTCAAAATAAACTTGTTCTCTTTGATTTTAAGACTGCCTCATCTCCATTAATTCTACGTTCAGTGTGCCCAATCTCCCAAAACTACCTCACATCACAAATTGGTGGCACCATTAAGAATAATAAATAATAAATCGTAACTTCTCTCTCCTGAAACCCTTTTCTTTGAATTGGGGCAAGCCCCTTTGCACCATCTGTCGGGGCCTATATATATATATATATATATATATATATATATATATATATATAATCGGCTATGACCTGGGCTAGTGGCAAATAGATGGAGAGTGTGTGTGTGAATTAATTCACAAAGTGCCAAAAAATGAAAGGGAAGGAAAGAAAAAATACAATATAGTATTTAAAAAGAACAATTTTAACGAATTTCAACTGTATTTCAGTGGAAGACCCCAAGGGCCATCTAGTCAAATCCCTTTCAGCCATGCAGGAAAAAACATAACCAAAGCACTCCCTGAGCAGTGGAGGGCAATGGGGTTTTGGAAGCAAAGAAAGCAGGGGAGGGCGAGGGGAGGGTCCGAACAGCGAGAAAAAGAGTCTGGGCAGTGAGGGAGGTGGAGGAGAAGGGGCATGGGAGGATGCTGCTGTTGTTGCTGCTTCTGCTGTTGTTTACTGCAGCTCAATACTCTAATTTTCCTGCATTTCTTGAGAGGAGGAAAAAGAAGGAGGTGGGAAGCAGCATGGTGCTGTGGAGCCCCAAGGGCTTTGTGGAGCACAGTTTGAGAACCCAAGCTATAGACAACTGGCTATTTGTAGATCTAGTCTGTATTTTTCTTTCTAATGGCTCTAGACAACTGGATGGGCATACCTTCTTTTTAAAAGGTGGTGTGCCCAAGTCATTACCACCTTTTGGTGATCCTAAAAACCTTTCATAGAGTTTTCTGAGGATAAAAGTATGTGATTTGACCACGACTACTTAGTGGCTTTTCATAGCCGAAGAGAAAGTTTTAGTTTGGCCTGCAAACCATTATGCTGTGCTGGGATTAGGGCAAGGATAGGTACAGGATTTAAAAAACCCCAGCTGTTCTAGCATAAAGGCTCTACATTTCTCTTCCCTTCTAGATGTGATTTGATCAAAACAAGAGATCTATATGTCCTTTCAAAAGTGTGTATTTTGTTGCATTGTATTCAGGAATGAAAAGAACCAGCCTCTCGGTAGGAATAAAATATGTATATAATTTCTTCTGTCTTTTCTTTAAAACTGTCAGTGTGCTCAGGTTGTTTATTCTTCTGCCCACCCCTGAATCCTTTGAAACTTCAACAGGAGTATTTCCTCAGTCTATTTTCCCAAATGAAATATTTCTTCGGAAATGATATTTTGGGAACAACTTGGTTTTTTAAACACTAAGGATTTTTTTGGGGGGGAGGGGAGGGAGAGTTTGGTTTTCTTTGACTGAAATAACTGGCAAGTTCCTGATGAAGATGATGATGGTGATGCTTCCCTCTATTTATTTTTTAAATAACACATTTAGAATCATAGAGTTGGACCATTCAGTCTATTCAGTCCAACCTCCTGCCAAGAAGCAGGAAAATCACATTCAAATCACCCCCGACAGATGGCCATCCAGCCTCTGTTTAAAAGCCTCCAAAAAAGGAGCCTCCATCACACTCCAGGGCAGAGACTTCCACTATTGAACAGCTCTCACAGTCAGGAAATTCTTCCTAATGTTCAGATGGAATCTCCTTTCTTGTAGTTTAATCTGGAAATATGAAATGCTCCAAAATCCAAAACATCTTTGTCACCAGTCACCAACTTCCATTTTCAAGTTGACAGTGAACTCCTGCCTGTTCATTTACATGCAGAAGCAGATGTCTGGTGAGCTCCCTGGAGATTTACTGTACAATACATATTGTATTTTGTTCTGAACACAGATTAGGTCCCTTATACTCTCAGTACGTCAGATCTTCAGTCTCTCTCCAGCCTCATGGCTCATACACAACACAAGTATTGAATGAACAAGACAGTAGACTGGATGGAGACAGAAGGATCTGTGAAGTGGCAGGAGGTGTAGACTCAAACTGAGCACAACACTTGGATTCCAGCAATTTCACAGACATTCCAAAATTTGAAGAAAAAAAAACCCTGAAATGCAAAGCTCTTCTGGTCCCAAATACTGTTACTTCAGATAAGGGATATTCAACTTGTATAGAGGCAGAGTGTAGATAGAAGTTCAAGCTTAAAAACATGTCAAGAGACAGTGCCCTTACAATCAGATTTGTAAAGCCTAGTTCTTTGAGAGCTTCTCCACCCATCTCCAAACCCAGACTTGGTTCTGGGCATTTCTTATACTGATTTCATGAGCTATCTAGGAAATAAGAAAAAGTGTTTCACCAAACTAGAAGCCCCATCAGATGAAACCATGACAGATAAAGTGCTACAACTATGTACTATAGGGATGCTTCGTGTTTCTGCTTCAGTGAAAAGGCAAATTTGGTACTGAGGTCCACTCTCTGTCACTGATGTGGTCTAGCGGGAACAAAGCATATCATAAAACAAAGTGATGTATCCATATTGCTTAAATAGCATCTATTAGGACCAGGCATGTAGCCAAGGGGGGGGGGGCTTGAGGGGCTTCAGCCCCCCCCCCCAAATTCTCATGGTGGTTCACGAAAAGGCCTTACTGGTGCATTATTTAAACTGTTATGTTTATTCATATCATGATCCGATCACCATACTCACTATATCCCATCTGCATGGGGGTATTGGGGTAATGATACAAAAGGTTTGCTAGGCTAGATCCTCTTTCACTCAGAATCAGCTCCCCCTCGAAACTCAGCCCCCCCAACCCCCCCCTGAAAAAAACTTCCCCCCCCAAATCAAAATCCTGCCTACGGGCCTGATTAGGACCTTGGTTCTTAATGTTGGCACTTCTCTGGCATTTGGGATCCTGAATGAACATAGAAAACCCTTCATCCCAAACGTTAAACCCTAAATACAATATGTTTAAACAAAAAATGTTGCTGTTAATGAATTCAGCAAACTTTCACCCATACAGTAAAACTGTGATTAGCTTGCCTTTTTAAAAATTACTAAGCGTAGGAATGGAATAGGAGCTGGTGTAGTGATTTGAATGCAGTGGGCAGAAGAATAAAATGTAATTCCCACTCAGTCATGGAAACCCACTGGGTGTCCTTAGACCAGTCACTCTCTCGCAGACTAAGGAAGCAATGACAGACCACCTCTGAATAAATAATAATAATAATAAAACTTTATTTATACCCCACCACCATCTCTCTTGGGGCGGCTTACATGAGGCCAAGCCCGTCAAATACAAATACATCAACAAAACAAGCAATCAAACAAAACAATATAAATATATAAATATAAATATATAACTAAACATAAAGCAATAACACACAATATTTTTTTTTAAAAAAAACTTGCCAAGAACACCCTGTAGTAGGGTCACCATGGATTAGAGTTGATTTGAAGGCACATAGAAGAAACAAGGGGTAAAATACACCTGGTTCTCCTCTGAGCTGTCCATGCTCCACTGCTGCAACCCTTGACTCCTTGACATCTGACCCTAGGGAGAGCTGGCGAAACTGGCTTAAATCGGTGGGACAGTTTTTACTCTGAGTCCAATGTGTTCATATAAAAGGAATTAACAGCACTGTTTTCAAGTATAGTCTGGATCTCAAAAAGATAGTTTAAAATTCAAATTGCTTTAATGAAAAAATAATTCAATTTACTTAAATATTTTCAAATGATTGAAAACTGATTTTATGCAAGGCAATCAAACATTTCTGTTTCTGAATCTAGTGCTCACTAGGGTAGTTTAAAATTCTAATTGCTTTAATGAAAATTTAATTTGATTTACTTAAACATTTTCAAATTATTGCAAACTGGTTTTATGCAAAGCATCAAACATTTCTGTTTCTATGTATTGTCGAAGGCTTTCATGGCCGGAATCACTGGGTTGTTGTAGGTTTTTCCGGGCTATATGGCATGTTCTAGAGGCATTTTCTCCTGACGTTTCGCCTGCATCTACGGCAAGCATCCTCACTACCTCTGAGGATGCTTGCCATAAATGCAGGCGAAACATCAGGAGAAAATGCCTCTAGAACATGGCCATATAGCCCAGAAAAACCTACAACAACCCATTTCTGTTTCTGCCGCCTTGGGTGGTGTTTATTGGAATATACAACATATACACTCATATATTGCACATTAAGGACCACACACACATTTAATTTGCCCAAGGATACCCAACTCAAAACTGTATTGATCTATTATCTATCTATCTAGATATCAAAAAAGACAACACTCAAAGATGTATGTTGATGGTGGCCCTTAGTTCCCCTGCTCCCTACATGGATGTTGTAATTATGATGAAACCTGTGATGTTTCTCCTATGATGCGCTCATGCTCAAGTTGCTTTAAGTGAATTATTTATTTCATTTTAGAGAATCTAAAAGATAAGACCAATTGAAGTTTGAGGTATGCCAATGCTTACACTAGTCAAAGACCTGAGACTAAGTTTTGTGAAGGACTTATGGGAAAACAAAGAAGTTGAGCACAGGACCAGTGGTATGACTGGCAGTTGGAAGTTAAACAGCTCCAGAGTTGGACATTCTGAAGGAGATTGGAATGCAGGAATTCAGCAGTTGAGGTGAGTATTTCAGTATTTCCAGTTGTCAAAGGCTATCTCTTACTTTGCCTAGCTCTTTAGATTAAAAAGTGATGAGGTTTCAAGGTTCTGAAAAGCTTCAAGGGACAGGTAACGTGTGCCTAAAATCTGATGTAAGATAAAGAACAAGACTTGCTTTGAGAAGAGAAAAATGTAAAGCCTCCCCGGTGAACCTCATCAACACGTTGGTAAGTCTCCAAGAAACAGGTTTCTTAATGGAAAAAGTTCACATTCCTGGTTATATTTTTCTTGATTCACTGATGCTTCAAACTAATTACCAACAAATAAGAATGGCTCCAGATTTATTTCAATGCTTTATAAACAATAACTTTAAAGATTGGAAAGGGAATTTTCAAATTCTTAAAGAGATGAAAACCTGTCTATTTTGTAAAGTGGAGAAAAGTTGCTCTTGAATATTCAACAATTGAATTGTGTATGTCATTATTTCCAGTGTCCAAAACTTAACTCTTACTTTGCCAAGCTATCTAAGCATAAGTTGTACTTTCTAAAGGAGACCGTATCAAAGGAATCCAGGAGATGAGGTGAGTATTTCTATTATTTCAATTGTTAAAATTTATCCCACCACTTCTCTGTCTGCCTTTCTGGATAATGTGTTGCTTGGACTGGTTACAGCATGAGCATGTTGTTTATTTCTCTATATATAATAATATAATTTCCCTTCAGGAAAGGAATAAAAGAAACAGACTATAACAAAAAGGTGACTCCAATTCAGAGACTGAATAGAAAAATTATAAATGTTTTAGCTTCTGATGAGATAAAAATAATTTAAAAAGGAGGGATCCAGGAGATGAGTATATTAAATATTACCTGTTGTTAAAGTTTATTCCACGACTTCTCTGAATAATATCTTGATTGGACAGATCACATCAGGAAAGTGTTATTTACTCCTCTATATAGGACAATATATGTGGCCTGCAACAAAAGGAATAAAAGCAAACTACAACAAAAAGACTGACTAGAGAAATTATAGATATTTCAGTTTCTGTTAAGAAAGAATTAAAGGATTAGAAGAGAACATAAGGTAAGACTTTTACTGAGAAGAAAACAGATAAGTGGTCATTATTCTTTTCCTTTAACAACCAAAGAGTTAGGATGGTTAAATGTTTGTTTAATCATATGCTGACTTGTTTTCAGCTTGGAAAGAGATTTTCTATCTTAAAAATAATTAATTTTGAACTGATCCATTCTTCAAGAAGAAATCTATGGATTTTAGTAGGATTAAAAATATAAACAAATGAGTAATACAAAGGCCTCAAGTGATGTAAGAGATGACATTGGCCGAGCTCCTTCAAGGAGAGGGAAGTGTGAAAATGTCACAGATAAACATCAGCAATGTGGAGGTAGGTCCTCAAATGATATCCTTTTATTGTTGAGAAAGATTGTTGATCATTTTTCATGGCTAGCTAGCTTCCTCAAGACTCGTCCCTGAAGATGTCTTTTCGGTGGCTAAACATTTATTTGATCCTTGAGTCATTTCTTTGCACATTCGGAAGGGATTGTACAATGACCTATTTTTAAAAAGATAGAACTGGAAAAACATAATTACATGAGTAGTTTTCAACAGGACCAAGAAAAGAACAAAGACCCAAGAAGTTTAATGTGAGGTAAGAAACATTACTTCAATTATTTGTCCTCTGAAAGGAGAATGCAAAACATCTCAAACTCATAGGCAGATGTGCTTATTGCCCAAAAGCAAAGACTTATCTCGTTTTCTGTCCTCTTCATCTATTCAAATATCTCTGAAAGCACAGTGACATTTTGACATTGATTTGTTCATTTTCTTTTCATCTTCCTTGAACTGAAAGGGAATTCTGAAATCTGAAAAGAGTTGTATATGACTTTTGCTTTTAGCACCTTCTTAACAGAAACCTTCAGTATTAAAATCTTCAAGGCAAGGAAGTTAACAACTCATACAAAGCCCCCACAAAACTGAATATGATGTAAGAAAACAGCATGCTTCTGGAGGGACATGCAAGAAAAATTATAAGTTGATGGTAAGTCCTTAAGGTGATGGCTCTTTATAGATAAGAAAACAGGTTAATAATTACTTTCCCTTCCCATTGGCCTGTTTGAACCAATCAGTGAACAGTCATCTTTAAGTATTTCTACTTCCTTTGCAGATTTAAAGGGATTTTAGTAAATTGAAATGAGATGTAGTTCCTCCATTCTTCAGTCCAAAATACTGCAGTGTTACTGGTTTATTCAGTACTAATAAATGCCTGTGAATGACAATATTAAAAATCTTGAAGGCATCAAAAACAACCTTTTCTAGATTTCTTTTGGAAGCCAACAGGGAGATTCATCTACAGGAATGTTAATAGCGTAGATGTCATGTAGAGGGGGAGGAACAGAAGACAGTGGAAGGTAAGGAATTAATACTACCAGTAAGTCAGCAAACTATTCCTGCAGTTACTTAGTTTTTGCTTTCTGATGCTTACTGCACAGTGTGTGTGATAACAAAGGAAGGAAGACTTCTGTTAGAAAAACCCTGAGCCCAAGGTGTAGAGAAGATGCCTTATTTCAAAAGGAAGGAAGATGACTCGAGTCAACTCTCCTTTTATTTACTTATCTGAAGTTGGGGATGCTGAAATATATCAAAACTGGTATAGTGGTGGTGCTTATTTGTAAAAAAAAACATTTGAAGAACATACAGAGATTGTGTGACCTTTAGAAGACACAGAACAACTCTAAGATTCTAGATAGGGGGTAAGAAACAATTCTAATTTCTAGAACAAGAAATCATACTTGAATACTTGAATAAATCCAGGAAATGAGGTAGGTATTTCCTGATTTTCCAGTGCTAGATTCTGTCTTTCTCTGACTTTCTAAATAATCTTTTGTAAGACTTGCATTTTAAGGGTAATTGTATTTCTTCAGTCAAGACAATGCATTCAACATGTAGGAAAACAAATTAATGATCTTCATTTAATTATTTCTCACAATTGATTGTTTCTCACAAGCTTAGCTCAGCAACAAACCCCGAGTGAAAATACTGAAGTGGGATGAGGGATATAACATGTTTCAAGAAGATAATGGTGAGTACTGCCAACATGGAGGTGAATTCATAAGAGATAGGTAGGTTCTTTACTTTAAAAAGCAGATTCTTCACTCCTTTTTTTCCTGGTTGGTCTATTGAAGCCATTTTTACTTAAACATTTACTTGTCTGATGGTTTCTTTGCAGGTTTGAAAGCAGCTGTGCCAGTTAAAAAACAATAATAACCAATTAGTTCCTGAAAGCAAAAGTTAAGTTGAAATGTTGCACTTTAAGAGGAGGGATGGGTGAAACATCATAGATAAATATGACCTCACATGGAGGTAGGGCCCAAAGAGGCATTCTTTGTCTTTGGAAGTCATGCATGTCCCTATGTTTGTTAGTTTCTTAGTCATTATATGTAATTAGAGAGAGAAATTGATTTGTTTGCATGTAGGTCTTTTTGATTGGTGTGTTTTTTCTGATTTTTTAGTTTATGTCGTTTACCTTATATGTAGTTTTCTGCTATCAAAATGGGCTTTTGTCTTTTCTGCTTTCTGACCAATTCAACCAAAAGCATTACTATATGTCTGACTGATCATGTAGCGAGAGATTTCTTGGCAGGGAATATCCCGACTTTGAAATTGTAATCTTTTGCATCCTTAAAAAAGTGTGTGTTGAAAAGGAGAAATACATTGTAATTAGTGTCTACCGGACCATGCTCATAATAAAATGTTTTGTGTGAAGTGAGAACTATGCATTTAAAGGATGCCCCTATTTGGGAAGAGCAACATGTGGAGGTATGTTCTCTAAATCCTTTTACTGCCAATTCCCTAGCTATATATGTGACATTTTTCTGTTTGCTTGATCTTTCCAAACCAATAATAGAAACAAATTTAAAGAGCTTCCTTTTGTAGAGAAGAAGGTACTTCTTTCATTGGATATTTTGGATATGGGAACAGATTTAGGGTAAGTAAAGCCAAGTCATGCATCACTTCTAACTATTCTTGTTTTTGTAGTAACTAATCCTGGGTGTTCTTATAATTATAGCATGATGCATGTGGTATGGAAGAAATCAATGGTTCTGATAATGTTATTTGTTAGTGCTTTTACTTATATTCCTGCCTGACAGAAGAGATTTGGACTAGATGGCCTTTTTGGTCTTTTTTGGGAGTGCTGTAGGAACAAAGAAAGCATAAGCACACACACACACAGAGGCATATTTCTGTGTCAATATATTTTTCAAATAGCTGAGGTCAGAAACATAGAAGCTGGCATTCAGTTTAGAACATAGGACCACAGAGAGAAAATATTCACACATATGGGGCGTTTCCTGCACCTGCGCAGTCAGTTTGGAACACTCTAGAAACTCTTAGGATACATTTCGGAAGTAGCCCCCATCCACACTCCCATAGAGGTATATGGCCAGTGGGAGGGTTTTCTTTTATCCACCACTTTTGCAGCAGCTAGCAACTTCTCTTTGTTCTTTTGACTAACTTTTCTAAATCGTTTTGACTTTTTGGTTTTTCTGACCTGGATTGTGCTGATCACTCTACTGGACTGATTACTAGTTTTGGCCTGGACTGCTTTTGACTCTGTGAGTCTTCTTACCCTTACTTGACTTGGATTGTGTTGCTGCACTTGGATCAGGCCAGTAATGTCTTCTACAACCTTCTTCAAAACATGCTTGAGGGGAAGTTGCCCGATACTGCTGGGCATGCTATGTGCTTCCTTTGCCTGGGGGAGGCCCACACAGACTCTCCCCTACCCCGGCTTGCAAGAACTGCGAGTCTAGACTTAAGGACCTCTTATATGAGCACACCCTCCTCTCTCATATCCAACCAAAGGAGCTTTGGAACCGCCTGCTTCTGTTGTGGACTGCTTTTCTGATTCTGAGTCAGAAGGAGAACAGGTGGTGGAAGAAACAGCAGTTGGGGATTCGGGGTTGAGTGGTGAGGAGAAAGAAGGAGGAGGAGAGGCCGCAGATATATCAGAAAACTCTACATTTCTCACTTCCAGAGTGGAGGAATGGCAGCTGGTCAGACACTCTGAGAGCTTCCAGAGAGCCAGCCCCAGAGTGACTGGGTAGAGCTTAAGGCTTGTTCCCCAGCTGTGTTCTGAGGCAGCAGAAGACAGTAAAACTCACAGGGCATCACCCGATGGCATAGTAGGGACTCACTCCTCAAGAGTGAGCCCCTCGGTTGCACGGACTGGGTGCCCACAGAGTACAGCAAGCTGAAAGGGGCAGTCTGAGCTCCCCGATGGGAGCGCAGCAATACAGCCTGCACTTTTAAAGCAAGAAAAAGGTACAGAGAACTCAACAAAGTGTGAGTATAAAGAAACAACCCTGAACCGTGATGGCTAAAAATACTAATCAATAAGAAATAAGTTCAATGCAAATTCCAAGAGATAAGTAAGAAAGAAAGATTCATGCTCCAAAATTAATTCAAACTGGACCTGAAAGGACCAAAAAAGTATCCACAACAATGAATCTACTACAATTAATAAAAAGTCATAACATTTATGCTATATATACAAGTGAGTAAATAGAAACAACAAACCTAAGGAGAAGCAAAGAAGGAGAGGAAAAGGGAAGAGAGAAGCCATTACAGAATGGACCAAAAAGAAAACAAAAGTCTGACCTTGAACATAAATTTGTTTTTTCTAAGAAGAGTCCTTCTTTAAACAAAGAAATGACACAGGAAGAGAAGCAGTAGACCAGAGGAGTGTGGGCAGGAGAGGACCAAAGCAGAGAACCAGGAAGTAAGCCAACAGCACTACGCCATCCGCTCTACAAAGGGAACAGACACACGATCTCTCTTAAGAGAAAACAAGGCAAGAATGCCCTTAGAGGAACTGTCATGAGAAGTCAAAGGAGAAAATTAAACCACATGAGAACAAAAGAAACAATGTGAGAAAAGAGAAATGAAGATAGACTGACCTATAAACCTATGGAAAATCAAGAAACTCACAGACAATATGAAAGTGAAGAAAAATCGAAGGGAGAATTGGTGAAACAAAAGACTATAGCTCAATCCCCTTTAAAAAGGAATTAGGTCATTAGAGAGAAGAATCCCCCCCCTCAAAAAAGAGAATTTAAAGTAAACTAAGATGACAATCTAAAGAGGAATGTAAGTTAAAGAAAGGGATACTATCCAGACTAAGAAAACAGCATACAGTATTTACAGAAGAAAAAATAGAAAAATAATAACATTTCAAAAGAAGAAGAAGAGATGGGGGAAAAAATAGGAGAGAAAGCAGAAAGAGAGGAAGACGAGAATGAGAAAAAAAGTGGGAGAGGAACAAAAAGAGAGGGAGGAGCAGCAGAAAAAAAAGGAACAGGGACAACAGTCTAAAATCATAAAGACACAGACAAATAAAAGGGAGTGCAAGGAAGAATGACAACCCAAAAACAAATCCACCCCACGAATATATTCTCCAAAATATAAGAAAAAGAGAATGTACTCACCAGAAAAAATTGAAACATTTGATGCCAGAGTCACATTAATGACCCTGGGTGAGGTCGAGGAAGACATAGAAGAAAATGAAAATGGAAACCAATATGTAAATTAGGTGCTATTCAAATAATGCAAATGGCCTAAACTCATCAGCTAAAAGAAATAAGATATTTAAACAAATCCAAAAAAGGAAATTATCATATCACAGCATTACAAGAAACTCACATTGCTCAAAAAACATGTAACACACTTAACCCCCCAAAGAGTAGGAAAAGAATTTTACTCATCAGCTTCAGAAAAAAGAGAGGCATAGTTTTGTACATCACCAATAATCTACCCGCTGAATTGGCCTTCAGAGGTTAAGAAAGGAGAATAGTAGGAGTAATAATAAAAAGAAAAAAAACGGAAAATGCTAATGTACAATATATACACCCCCAATGGCCTAAAAACAAATGTTGTTAGAAAACTGAAAGAATTGATCACGGGAGAGTAATTCAATGAATTGATAATTATGAGGGATTTCAATGGAGTCATAGACAATTCATTAGACAAGGGTTGACAAAATAAAAGAAGACATAGGGATAAACAAGGCCAACTACCAAAAAGTTTTAAGAATTTACTACAAGAATGCAACTTAAAAGATGCCTGGAGAATACACCGCCAAAGAGAAAAAGACTACACCTTCTTTTTTGATTGTTATAACAGTTGGTCCAGAATTGACATGATGCGGATGTCCAATACACAAAAGTGAAAATATTAAAATACTACCCCGCTGACACTCAGATCACTGCCCAATGAAAATTACAAATAAAATACGAAGATCTATAAACTGGAGATTAAACAATAACTTATTAAAATCAGAGAAAGATTTAAAAAATAAGGAAATACTCAAAGACTTCTTCATTCAGAATGACATCCCAGAAACATCAATAAGAAGCATGTGGGATGCCAGCAAGGCAGTGACAAGGGGCCATCTAATTCAACAAAAAGCCTACAAAAATAAATGTGCAAAGGAAGAAATTAATAAAATATAGAGAATATAGAAAGAAAGCTTTAAAAAGATATAAAAGATATAAAAGCTCAAGAGGAATTAGACCTACTGAAGAAACGGAGACCTTCTAGAAACAGAACAACTAGCTAAACAATTGAAATATATAAAACAATATAATTTCCAAAATGCAAATAAACCCAGAAAAGAAAACTAAGGAGGAAAAGACCACAACAACATATAACAAAGACCTGCACCAAAGAGAATATATACACCTCTGACAAAGACATCCTAGACCAATTTAACAAATATTATAAGAAATTATATACAAGAGAACAAATAAGGAAAGAAGACATAGTGGAATATTTAGGAAGGCATAAAATCCAAAAAATATAAGACCAACTAAGAGAAGCCCTTAATAAAGAAATTATCAAGGAAATTAACAAGGCAATTAAAAAAATGGATAACAGCAGAACTCCAGGCCCCAGATAGCTTTGCGGCACTATACTACAAAGTTATGGCGAAGGAATTAACTCCCAACCTTAAAAGAGTAATGAATGAGGCCTTAACTTGGAAAAAAAAATCACAGACTCCTGGAAGTCAGCTAATATTCATATGATATACAAAGAGAACTCGGATCCTTCTGATGTGAAAAATTACAAACCATTTTCCCTATTAAATATAGACTATAAACCCTTCATGAATATTTTAGTAGAATGTGTAAAAATATTCCTGAAAGACTGGATCCATGAGGACCAAACACACTTCCTGCCCCAGCAGCACATAAAAGAAAATGTTAGAACAATAGTTAATCTAATTGAGTTCTGTGATAAAAAATAATAAAAAAGAAATTGCTCTGCTGGCACTAGATGCTGAGAAAGCATTTGACAGTCTAAATTGGAACTTTTTCACATTACTTGTAGAATTAGACATGGGCATCTATTCACCAATGCCAAAAACAAGACACAAAAAGAACAATTAATGACTATTCTACCAAAAGTATAAAAGTAAATTGGGGAATAAGGGAAGGCTGCCCTCTGTCCCCTTTGTTATTTATACTAGTTCTGGAAATTTTGCTCAAAGAAATTAGAGAAGATAAGAATTTGAAAAAGAACACTTCATCTGCATAATTGAAAATCTGATCCATTCACTTCACAAAATTAAGGAATTCAGAAAAGTGTCAGGATTCAAAATGAATAAGAAAAAAACAATGATTTTGCAAAACAAACAAACAAACAAACAAAAAAAACAAGCCACAACAAGAATTATTAAAGGATCTCTCAGGAATACAAATTACTAATAAAATAAAATATCTAGGAATCAATCTAACAGCATCCAACTCGCAGCTGTTAAAAAAATAATTACGAAATAAAGTGGAAAGAAATAAAGAAAGATCTAGAAAATTGGAAAAGTTTAGGATTATCACTATTAAGCAGTATGGTTTAGGAAGGAGGCTCTGCATCACATCAATTTCCTCGAACTTCTCACAGTCAAAAAAGCCCTCTGGGCATTCAAACCATCCTTATGAGGGCAAGTCGTCCAAATTCTCATGGACAACATGACTATGCAATTTTATCTCAAAAAGCAGGGGGGAACTAATTCCTACTTACTTTTGGCACTCTCCTTCAGCATCTGGGATTGGTGCTTACCCAGGAGAATCTAGCCCATGGCTCTTCACCTCCTGGGATTGGAGAATGTTCTAGCCGACCACCTGAGCAGGACTTGTCAGACTGACCAAGAGTGGCCTCTACACCCTCATGAAGTTCTCTCCCTATTCCAGTGCTGGGAAGTGGACCTATTTGTCTCACCGGGCAATGCACACTGCCACAATTTTTGTGCAAGGCTACCTCGGGATCGAATATATGGCTGCCTAGGAGATGTGTTTCTTTTTACTTGGCACCCTCCCTTCTTTATGTGCTCTCTCTGGTTACTCTTCTATCATGAGCCATGTCCAAACTCTGGGTAGACAATGCATATTGCATCCTGATTGCCTTTTGGTGACCTTGGCAGGCTTGATAGGCTTGGTTTGCTTCCCTCCCCGAAACATCTCAGGGTGAGTTCATCCACCTTCACAACCAGTTGAACCTTATGACAAGGGAGTCAGATTCACCACTTGGATGTGCACTGTCTGCAGTTTACAGCTTGACAGATACCTCTCCCAAGCCATGAAGACTATAATTGATGCAGCCCAAAAAGCATGCACCTAGAGCTCTTATGTCTATAAGTGGAATCATTTCACTGCTTTCCTTAAGGGGACAGGGACTCATCTGGTCGCCACCACTACCCCAGTCAGTCTAGATTTTTTGGTCTCCCTTTTGGATGCTGATCTTTCTTTCTCTTCCCTCAAGTGTTACCTTGCAGCCATCTCTTGGTACAAGAGGAAAGCCAACACCCTTCTTGTTTTTCTGATCCCTTGGTGCAACTCTTCCTCAAGGGGTATAAAAATACACAATCTCCCTTTGCATATCTGGGGCCCTTCCACCAGGGCCATGGCCATGGCAACTTCTTGCTATTAAGGAAGATAAGAGGATAAATCCAAGAGCTGAAAACAAGGAATGTGTGAAGTCTCGGCTCTGCCTTTTCCTCTCCTCTGCGTTAGTTTCCCCTGTTTATAGGCCTCCCCAATACTGTGGAGACCTTCCTTTGTATTATTTTTTGGGTGTGGCTTAAAATCCCCCTACAGGACAGTCTTAGTTGGTCTATTTCATTTCCCTGTATAGAGTGCTCTTGCTGGACTGCTCCCTTTTCTACAGTCACTAGAGGCTTGGATATTGTCCGGAATCCTAGACCCAAGCAATCCAAACATTTAGCAGTATTTTATACCAACTGTCTAAAGGACAATGGAAGCTTTTGGCCAGCTTAAACTTCACAGGAGAGAAGATTAAGACAGTTTGTAAGCAATAACATATAATCCATCACTTTGCACCAGAGGAAAGAGAGACTTTCAAAGACCTCAGAAAGATGACTGCAACCAGCAAGATCTACTTTTGTAATGTATTGTTTAAGTTACCTTAAGATAGTCCTGGGTGGAGTTAACCCTTTATTCATCTTATTTCAGTAAACTCAATTGGTTATCTTTTCACCTTGCCTAAAGTGCCTCTGTCTGCTAAAGATCTTGATCTTAACAGAAGGTATACAGATAGCCCTCGAGTAAAGCTAAACAATATTGTTTTCTCAAAGGCTCAGGTGTGCCATCACAGAATGAAACATTCAAACTGAAAGCATTCAATTTTATGGTTATAAGAGAAGATCCGATAGAAAACGTGGAATATTAACTACATGCATGAGAAATTTTGGAAAAATAGCAGGTCTTAAAATAAATAAACAAAGAGCAAATGTTCTTACAAAAAAATCTATCAGAAAAAGAGAAATCTGAATTAAAAGAAATATCAGGTCTGCAAATCAGAAAAAAAGGAAAATACCCAGGAATAATGCTCTCAAATAAGAATGCAACATTATTTCAAGACTGTGATTAAAAGTCATGGAAAGAAATATAAAAATAGATATATAAAGATGGAGTAAATTAACATCATTACTACTGGGAAAAATATCAGAAAATATTCTAATCATTGTTTTAAAAAATAAAATATTTTTTTAAAAAAATATTCCAATTATATTGACGTACCCTTTCAACAATAGGAAAAAGATTTGACTAAGTACATTTGGCAAAGATAAGAGGTCCAGAATTACAAGATGAAAAATAAAGTGGAAGATTGGTGTTACCAGACTTAAAATTGTACTTTGAAGCATGCACATTGGTTTGAATGAAAGATGGGCTAATCCTAGAAAATGAGAGATTGTTAAGATTAGTGGACATGCCTATATATAATATCAAAAAGGAAAAGTACATGCAGACTTTATAAGATGAATCGTACTAAGATCAGGGAATTAGTACAAATATGTATTATGTCCAAAAACTCATTATCGATTTCACTGGAAGAAGCATTCTACAAATTAGATAAAAAGAAAGGAGAACAATGGATCACAAAAAGAGATTTAATAATATATGAAGATTATAAATATAGATATAAAACTCAAGATGAATTGATGGATACAAGATTTCACCTACAGTATTACAGATACAGGCAATTGAAAGAAAGATTTACATTAGTCGCAAACTGCTGAATTTAAAAGCAAAAATTGGAATTTGCAAAAGAATTATGTATTAATGAAGAACATCTTATTGGGAAGATATATTACTGAAGATGGAAATGGAATTAGAAAAAGAAATGTATGATTCAATGGGCATAAAATGTCAAGACACAACATAGAATTAGATATATAGGAAAAATGTGGACTATTGGCTTAAAGAAATCTTGTATTATGACCTTTGAGATTTTTTTTACAAATTGATGAATAGGTGGTACCTATTCAATGTGAACATGAACTATTTCAATTGAGAATGTCAAGCAAACAAATAGCATCACTAAGCTACAATGTACAGCAGCTGGACACTGCCCATTCTTCCTTGGCCAATAAATGGTTGTGTGGCATTGCTGCAAGCTGCTGTGGGAACTGGGTGGAACTGGATTTTAGGGGCTTTAATTTCCACCACTGCAAGGTAGGATTTTTGCCTGGAAGAGTAGTGAAGGGGAAAAAGCAGCATCAGTCATTGGAAAGGCCAACAACTAGGATGCCTATTGAGAGGGGATAGAATTCTAGAGCTGGAGGAGACCATAAAAACCATCCAGTCCAATCCTGTTCTGTGACACAGGACACACAATAAAAGCACTCCTAACAGATACCCTCTGTATAAAAACTCCCAGAGAAGGAGACTCCACTATAATCCCAGGCAACTGATTTCATTGTTGGATAGCTCTTACTGTAAGGATGTTTTTTCCTAATGTTTTTGTGGAATCTCTTTTGCTAGAGATGCAATCTGCTGCTCCATGTTTTGGGGTGCATCAACACTGTAGAATTAATGTAGTTTGACACTGCTTAAACTGCCATGGCGCAATTCTCTGAAATCATGGGAGCTGTAGTTTAACAAGTTCTTTAGTCTTCTCTGCTAGGAAGTAATTCCATAATTCCATAGTGCAGTTAAAGTTGTGCCAAGTTATACCAATTCTACAGTGTAGATGCAGCTTTTGTCTGTGGAGCAATAGAAAACAAGCTGGCTCCATCTTCAATATGTTAACATCTCAAATATTTAAACATAGCTAAAATGTCCCTTTCTCTTTTCCAGGTGAAAGATATTCAATCCCTAATCCACTCCTGGGCTTGGCTTCCAGATCTCTGACCATTTTGGTTGTTCTCTTCTGGACACATTCATCTTGTGAACATCCTTCTTGAATTGTGATAGTGAAGGAGGGAAGAACAGCCCCTTTGGAGTCAATGTCCACATTTGATCATCGTAGCATCTCCAGTCAATGAAAAAGGAATCATATCACAATTTCCCTAATTTCGTTCAGGTTGTTTTTCCATGGAAGAGAGCAACAGCACCTTGGGACAATGGCATAGCAATGGGGAGGGGGAGTGGGTCACAATGTGTGTGTGTGAGCCCTTATGTATGGCTCTTGCTCATAGCATGCCCAGGGCTTGTAGTGCTGACCGCCACTTTTGGGGTCGGGAAGGAATTTTCCTCCAGGGCAGATTGGCCTGAGACCTTGGAGGTTTTTTGCCTTCCCCTTGGCATTGAGCAGGAGTCACCAGCCATGTCAGATGGCACATTGAGATCTGTAAATACTATCTCATGGGGAAAAAACCCTATAAAATAAAAATAATGCATCAGTAAAAAAAGAAAAAAAAGAAAAGAAAAATAAATCTGATTGAAAACTAACTTTTGCCTCTTTGTTCTTTTTTGCTTGGGTTCTGTGAACATTGCATGCTATGAATCAGGAAAGCTAGGTGGAGCTGTCGACTGATAGAGACAGATAAAGAAAAATCTCTCTGAGTTGTTGTAGGTTTTTTGGGCTAAATGGCCATGTTCTAGAAGCATTCTCTCCTGACGTTTTGCCTGCATCTATGGCAAGCATCCTCAGAGGTTGTAAGTGGGTCACAGTGTGTGTGTGTGTGCACTTATGCATGGCTCTTGCTCATGGCATGCCCAGGGCTGCTAGTGCTGACCGCCACTTTTGAACAAATCAGAAAAAAATCTCTCTCTTTCTGCATGGCAAAATGTAATGTTATGATCAGTTTGTGATAGTTGATGAAAATAAACTCTTAGCCCTACTGTTGGAAGCTAGATGATTGGTGTTTATGAATCTGATTCTATGAAATCTTGCTTGGAAGCAACTATTATTTATTTGTCGAAGGCTTTCATGGCTGGAATCACTAGGTTCTTGTGGGTTTTTTCGGGCTATAGAGCCATGTTCTAGAGGCATTTCTCCTGACATTTCGCCTGCATCCATGGCAAGCATTATTTATTTATTTATGACATTTTTACCCTGCTTTTCTCTAACCCAGAGGCGACTCAAGGTGGCTTTACAACCAGGCAGTCATTCAAAGCAATCAACAATAAGCAACTAAAACAGCATTTAAAATAGACTTATGAAATACATACATTAAACCTTTAAAAACATAAAAAACCAACATCTTCACTACCATTTGAATCCATGGCACTTGGGCTTCATCTATACTGTAGAATTACGGAATGCAGTTAAGACACCAATTTTACTGCCATGTCTCAATGCTATTGAATCCAGAGAGCTGTTGTTCTACATGGTCTTTACCTTTCTTTGCTGGCACATCACCAGACTACAAAGTCTCAAGATGGACTGTGGCTCCAGCAACAGTTCTTCCTCCTTTTCCATAGATAATATCATTTGAGGAGGAGGTGGCACTGGTAGTGGAACATTCTCCCCATTATCCAGGAGCTCCATCACCAGTGTGTCTGCTTTGCTCTTTCTGGCCAGTCATTTCAGTGGTCAAGCACAGATCCTGATCATGCTCTCACTGGCTTTGGTTCCCTTACCCAACCTGGTGAACCTGATTCATGAATCACTCCTCCAGTCAGGACTGAACTTTTACAGTAAACTCATCTACCTCTTAAGAACAACTCTGGCCACAATCCTCCTGCTCCCTGATCTCCCAGCCAACTGCCCCTCATCTGCTTTTCTTCTTCCCTTTCTCTTCTTTCACAATTGCTTTCCCATTGTGTTTTTAAAGGTAGGAACTTGTCCTTAAAACAAAGCCAAACAAAGCTGTTTGGCGTCTGCCAGCAAGAGCACCACAGATGGAGTTTGGCTCAGAACACACTGAAATTGCTCAAAGATGGAATCTGAAGTTTGCACTGAGAGGAAAATTTCTTTTCTAAAAATTAAAACTTCCATTAAAAAGAGGAGAGATTAAGAGGCAGGTCATAGTGAATGGGGCATGTTTTTGAACAAATCAGAAAAAAATAATGCCAATGTGGTGGCAGGAGTGCCTGGAAATGTCTCAATCAAGCATGTAGCCTGATTCTCATGGTGGTTCGCAAAAAGGCCTTACTGGTGCATTATTTAAACTGTTATATTTATTCATATCATGATCTGATCACCATACTCAATATATCCCATATGCATGGGGGTATTGGGGTAATGATACAAAAGGTTTGCTAGGCTAGACCCTCTTTCACTCAGACTCAGCCCCCCCGAAACTCAGCCCCCCAACCCCCCCCCCCCCCCCCGAAACGAAATCCTGGCTACGGGCCTGGTCTCAATCCACCCAGGTTATAAACTTGTAGGACGCCTTGGCCAAGGCTGCTTTGGTCAGGTTGCATGATGAGCTTTCAGTCTCCTTTGTGGAGAGAATAATAATAATAATAATAATAAACAACTTTATTTATACCCCACCACCATCTCCCCAAGGGGATTAAGGGCAACTTACATGAGGCCAAGCCCAACAATACAAAACATCAATATACAACAAAACACAGCAATAAAAGAAATAAAAATACAATGCAAAACCAATTATAAATAATACATCAAAAAGTATAAAATCGCAACATTTAAGACAAAGAGATCAATCTCAAAGGGCAGGGCCAATTCCAATAGATTAAAAATTAAAACACTGAGTGAGACAGAAGTTTAATGTGTCTGGACAGGGGATCCAGGGGATGAGTGGGAATAACTGCACTAACAGAATAAAGTGCTTGCAAGGGCATTTGCAGGACTTGGTCAGATCAGGGAATTATTGCTCATTCATTCATTGAAGGCACACTGGAACAGCCAAGTTTTCAAGCTCTTCCTGAAGATTGCCAGAGTGGGGGCTTGCCTAATATCTCTGGGGAGCGAGTTACAGAGCTGGGGGGGCCACCACAGAGAAGGCCCTCTCCCTTGTCCCCACAAGTCACACTTGTGTAGGCTCATAAACGGAAATACGGTCACACAGGTAGGAGGGTCCCAAACTGTTCAGGGCTTTGTAGGTAAGAACCTGTACCTTGAATTGGGACCAGAAGATGAATGGCAGCCAGTGGAGCTCCTTAAACAGGGGGGTTGACTGCTCCTTAAACAGGAGGATTTAAGGAGCAGTTGACTGAGAAATCATAGGGTATAAATGATGATGATGATGATGATGATGATAATTTCTTGAGAACTACTCCCTCAGGCCATTTAGTATTCATTGTACAAGGATCTTCCAAAATCAACCTCTGCTGGGGCATCAGAGCTCTGAGTTCAGTCCCAGAGATTATTACTGTCTTGCCCATAGGATCAAGAAATGACCAAGCTTCATAAAATGAGTTCCTTTCTTTTTTGTTCGTTCCTTATTTCCTGCCATCTTCAGGGCCACCACCTTTGTTGAGACAGAAGCTTTGTCATCCTTTCTCCCTCAGACTTTGAATGGAGCAGCTGCTGAGGAACTATGCCATTGATCTCTCCAGCAGAGTTCTTCAATTTACCCCAACAGAGTATGGAATACTTCTTTGGCCCCATCTACACAGCCATATAAAATAGTTTCTAAACTCAGATTATGTGCTTTGAACTGGATTATATGAGACTACAGTGCCATGTAATCCAGTTCAGAGCAGATAATCTGGATTCAGAAGCTGGATTATATGGCAGTGTAGATGGAGCCAAACATGTATTCCATACTCTGTTGGGGTAAATTGAAGAGCTCTGCTGGATCGGTAATATTCTGTTGGTAGTAGGATTTCTCTGGATCCAAATCAGAGATCTGAAAGGCACCCAGCCCAGTTCCAAATGCTTAAAATGTCATTCTTTGTTACTGTTATCAATTATTTTAATCAGATGCTGTGATAATTTTATTTGGCAGATAACAAGGTTTTTTTGTTTTTTTAAAAAAAAAACAAACCAGTTATGTATTCAAATCTGAAGCTGACTTTTGGATGCCCAGTGGGGGCAAATGAATCTACTCAGTTTATTCAGTGAAACCACCCTGAGTCCCTTTGGGGAGATAAGGTGGTATATAAATAAATGAATAAATAATTAATAATAATAATAATAATAATAATAATAATAATAATAATAATTATAAATATGGGATTCCCAACCAAATTTCAATACCTTCTGTAAGTTGCTGCAAATGAAAAGTAAGAAAAAAATTCCAAATGTATATAATTTGAATTCCAGATCAGTAGAGTATGAAAACTATTTTTCTAATATTTGATAAGAGTTCTAATCTGTCCTTCATGTCAACAGAATTTGCATCCATGGATATGACTATCCGCAAGTTTAAAACATTTTTTAAAATCCTAAAAGGAATACTTGTTTGCAACATTTTATATAGAAAATAGAGGATACTATTTTGCTACTACACCATTACATTTAATGATTCATGTGGCATCCTGTAACCAAACCCCAGTGAATACCAAAGCTTCATTACATTCTTCTGTTAGGACTTTTTTTTGGTAATGAACACAGAACAGGATAAAAAATGCTTTGATGACAGGTGGCATCACACAGCCTTGCCATTGAGGAAATGTGACACCTTAGCTGTGGAAAGACACATTTCCAGTGGGATGGCATAACTCCATTCTCTACCATGCCTCTTCCTCTGCCTTTGATTTTTTTCTTTTTAAGGCATTTTAAAATGTTTGTTTAAAACAGTGGTTCTCAACCTGATGTTTTGACTTTTAATCCCAACAGCTGGTAAACCGGCTGGGATTTCTGGGAGTTGTAGGCCAAAACACCTGGAGACCTACAGGTTAAGACCCACTGCTTTAAAGGGAAAAATCCTTGGGGAGAGGAGCAGATGTCACCATAGAAGCTGGGAAACCTCATTGCATGAAGTAATTCCTGAGACTGTGGCACGATCAAGGACTATTGATTAGGCCTGGGTAACAACGGAAAAATTTGTTTCTAAAATCGATTTGTATTTGGGGTTTTTTTTGTTTCGATATTTAAAATAATTACAAAATTTTCCTTTTAAAAAGTTCGATATTTACAAAATTTCGTAAATGGTAAAAAATTAACGAATCGATTTCCGAAACAATAACGAATCGATTCGTTAATGGCGGACGCGACCGCGAAATACGCTAAAAAACCTCCAAAACCTTCTGAAGCTTCCCTCTCCCTCTGTTGTTGACTGTTGGTGTGATATTATAATTTTTTTCACTAATTAAACCATAAAACTGGCCCAGACATGCGGAAATAATAACGAAACGACCTCAAAACAATAACGAAACGAATACAATATCGAAATACGAAGCATTTACAAAACGTTTTTGAAAATTCATTTTTTAATAATTGCTCCAGAATGGTTCGTTATCGTTTTGTAATTGAAAAAATTAACGAATTATTAACGAATTACGAATTAACGAAACGAAACCGCCCAGCCCTAGAAGACACCATCCAAGCCCTCCTGACAGATGGACATCCAGCCTCTGCCATCACAATGAGTATCACACAAACACAGTGAAATAGGAGCCATCACCAAAGTGACAATTCCACTACTATGCCAGTTCACTATCTCCAGGAGATCAAAAGAACTCAGCAACTAAAACATAATTCCAAAAGTACAGGAGACCAGGAAACAATCTTGATACTTGAAGCATGAGTCCATGGGACCAAAAACACATAGGAAACTTGAGGCTCAAATCCATGAGTATCAAACACCTGAGAAAACTTGAGAGAGGATACTTAAAGCATGAAACACGAAAACCAAACGTTGACTACTCTGAGATACAACAGAATCAGACCTCCTTTACACCTAAGAAACTATGGCATTTTCCCTGAGAACTTTTTGCAGTGCCTCTTCTCATTAGCAGGCACTGGGGATGTTGCCTCCCTTCACTTTCTTGTCTTTGTTGACAAATTGTCCTTCTTGTATCTATCTCAGGAGGAACAGAGGAAGAACCAGGGGGAGACACATTTGTAATTACCACATTCCGATCAGAGAATGACCTAGGTTCTCTTGAGAAGCCTGGCTCAGGCCTAGAAACCTCTGACTCTGGCTCTAACTGCAAATTCATTGCTGACCTGTAATTCCCAGAGTCCCCAGCCACATCAAGTACAGAACCAAACTTCTGTGACACCTCAGGTGCTGGCACAAACTCCTCTGAGACCTCAGGTGCTGGCACGGTCACAGGCTGAACCACAACAGGGACCTCATCAGATGGGTGGTGGGAAAGCAGGGGAAAGCAGAGTGGACCATCTTACCCCATTCCCTCCCATCTTTCCACATCTTCTAGGATGGCCAGTCATCCCATGTGCTTATCATGCCTTTCCATGTCTTTTTCCCACTTTATTCCACATTCTGCTGTCGCAACCCAAGGAACACAGATTGTCTCAGACAGCAATTGAGATGCTAAATAATAGTCTTTTAATGAATAACAAACTTAATGAGGCACTTTAACAGCAGTGAAAGCAGTTCAAAAGGTGTTTTCAGGCAATAACGTAAACAGTAGATAATCCGGATATCTAGCAGGCTTGAATAGCAGCCAAAAGTAAACAGGAGATACAAGAGCTTGTAGCAAAATGCAAAGCAAAATAGTCTCTAAGAAATACAAAGTTTAAAGCAAGGTCCGATAGGCAAATGCGAAGTCCAGTCAATTCCAAGGTCAGGAAGCCAGGCGTAACACTCACGAATGAACATTCCAAGGTCCAAAGAAGCACGGCAGGGAAACAGGATACTGGGAATCCAAGCAAGGTTAGGCAGAGTAACAACACGCAAACAACACTTTGTCGTCTGCAAAGAAACAGTTCCCAATGTGCTCATTTTATTCACTATCACTAGATTGGGATTCATTAGACCCATCTGATTCTCCTTGCACAGCTGAAGCATCTAAGCCACGCCAAGTATGCCACCTTTGTTCTAATGCCTGATCCTGCCAAGAAGATCCCTCATTCCAGTTATCCTGAAAATCCTCAAAATCATCGCTGGAGGTTGCTTGAGTGCAAATGTCTCTAATGTTATGAACCAGAGTCCAGTCTAAAGCCTCCTCCATCTCATCCCCACTAGCACTGGAATTATCTGCTGTTTCTTTAAGCCTCTTAGACATAGTGTCACTATCACTGCCAGACTCACTGGCCACTCTCTTTACTCCCCTGTAATCTGCTTCCATAGCTTCCTCTGGGCTGAATCCTGCAACGTCTTCCGAATCACTGGAAGCCAGAAAGATGTCTCGAATACGTTTCAGCTGACGCTGATTCTCCTCTGCTTCTGCATCACTTCTTCTCCTTCTCCTACTACTACTAGTAGTAGGTATGGTGCCAGAATGCTGAGTCTCAACATCTGCTGCTTGGAGTTGGGTAACACTTGATTCCTGAAGATGATCCCTTGGCTCAGTTTCCCTGTGCTTCAGAAACTGAGTGCCATGGAGTCCCACCAGAAGTTCTCTTCCATCACGTGATGGCCTCCATGGAGTTCTCGTGGGGCTCTGTTCCCCAAGTGCATGGAAACTTAGCCCGAAGACCGTCTGATGAGGTCTTAAATGAGAAAATAGACACCAAGTATCAATTTACTGGCAAATGCCCTAGCAAATATCTTGAGAATTTTGTCTCATAGAAGATCATAATGCTGGAGAAAATTCAGAAGCACCTTCAGGCTGGATTTAATCATTAAGACGTGAGGGCTGTAAAGGTGTACCAATTACTTGGTTCACTGCAGACATGAAATAGAGGAGCCCAAACTGTAATGTTGTCATGACAAACATGTTGACTTGGTCTCGGAGGCACCAGGGAAACTGCAAGTTTTGTTATTGGGGAAATTAAGACTGAAATGTACAAATAAACTACAGAATGGATCACACTGAACAATCATTTGCTAGAAGGTGTGAACTGAGAACAGCTAAGTCTTTCCTGCCTCTTTCATTCATGGTAAAACATCCAATTTCTGAGCATTTTTCATTTCTTACAAGTGGCTAAGAGTTGATAGTGCTTTGGAGCATCTGCCTTTGAGGCACAATGCTTCTTTTCCCTCTTTTCCCATGCAATTATGAACAGAGAATAATCACAGTCCATCAAGTGACAACACTGTTTGTGAATTGTTTGGTTTCCAAATGGTATAGTAAATGAGTACAGTGTTCCCTCACTACTTCGTGGCTCGCTTTTAGAGGACTCGCTGTTTCGCGGGTTTTTGAAAATATTAATTAAAAATATTAAATATTTATGTCCACTGAGGGCCAGGGAGGCAGGCAGGCGCCCTTGGGATGGGCCAGGAGGCTGGTAAGGAAGCGCGGGTAAGAAAATAATATATAATTTATATAAAATAATGTATAAATATTAAAATTAATATGGCATCCCTACTTCTTGGATTTTCACTTATCGTGGGTGGTCCTGGAACGGAACCCCCGTAATAAGTGAGGGGACACTGTATAACTTTTCAGTCAAACAGATCCCTTTGCCAGGCAGCTGTTATTAACCTCTTTTAATTACCTTTGTTTCAGAAGTTTATGTCTATCTCCTTTTGCCAACCAGTTGGAAAACATGGCTTTTCTCATGTGTGTTTAAAAAGGGAAGAAGTGGCTGTATAATCTATATAAATAAAAATGTAATGTTAGTCCGTGTTACCATCAGAACTCAAAAACCACTGGGGGAATTGACACCAAATTTGGATACAAGACACCTAACAGTCCAATTTATGTCCTCCACTCAAAAAAATTGATTTTTTCATTTGAGAATTGTTGTTGCTGGGATTTATAATTTACCTACAATCAAAGAGCATTCTGAACTCCACCAATGATGGAATTGGGCCAAACTTAGCACACAGGGCTCCCATGACCAACAGAAAATACTGGAAGGGTTTGGTGGGCATTGACCTTGAGTTTGGGAGTTGTAGTTCACCTACATCCAGAGAGCACTGTGGACTCAAACAATGATGGATCTGGACCAAACTTGGCACGAATATTCCATATGCCCAAATATGAACACAGATGGAGTTTGGGGGAAATCGACCTTGACATTTGGGAGTTGTAGTTACTGGGATTTATAGTTCACCTACAATCAAGAGCATTCTGAACCCCACCAATGACAGAATTGGGGCAGAACTGCCAACAGTCATGACCAACAGAAAACTGGAAGGGTTTGGTGGGCATTGACCTTGAGTTTTGGATTTGTAGTTCACCTACATCCAGAGAGCACTGTGGACTCAAACAATGATGGATCTGGACCAAACTTGACACAAATTCCATATGCCTAAATATGAACACAGATGGAGTTTGGAGGAAATAGACCTTGACATTTGGGATTTGTAGTTACTGGGATTTATAGTTCACTACAATTAAAGAGCATTCTGAAACCCACAAACGACAGAATGGGGCAAACTTCCCACACAGAACCCCCATGACCAACAGAAAATACTTAAGGCCATCCAGTCCAACTCTCTTCACCAGGGCAAGAAAATGAATCAGAGCCCTCCTGACAAAGAGCCATCCAGTCATAAATATAGATAGATAGATAGATAGATGATAGATAGATATGATTCTCTCTCACACACACAGATATAGTATCATAGATTTGAAAGAGACCCTTAAAGAAAGACTATGATATGTTGCATATTCCAGAGTAGGCAAACCAGACACTCTCCACATCAACACTGACAAAGAAACAAGAAATACTGTTTACTCACAAGCATAAAGGAATTACATATATTAGAAACCAACACTTTCTCATTACTTTATTTTCTACATCACCACACTGGGCCACAGCAACGCGTGGCAGGGGACAGCTAGTGTGTATATAATTTCTGGATGATTGAACTGATATGGGTCATGTAAAGCTAGTATAGATGGAAAGTTTCTCAGATTGTTTTACATATTAATAAGGTAAAACAACACAAAACTTATAGTCTGACAGCCAACAAATTGTAAAAAGCCAGAAAATAATACAGTACAGCTCCTGTATCCATGAAAGTGATATCAATTTATCAGCATCTGGAAAATATGTCATCTCTAGGCATTTCCCAGGTCCTCCAGTATGTCTATGGTATTCTTGGACAAGACACCCTTATTTCAATAGGATTTGTTATTTTCCATGGTTTAGGTATCCATGTAAAAGCCGGAAATGTATCCCCCATGAATATGGAAGTCCTATTGTAAAGCTATAGATTTTGTTATAGACTGCATCTTCAGTCATAACTATGAAAATTGAGTTTTGTCATTGTATCTATTTCTGCCAATACCACCCTCCAAAACCTACCCCTTGAGCTAAGCTGTGCTTCAGTTGAAGGATTTCAAGGGTGCTGCAGATCAGGACTTAGAGAAATAATGACTGCAAAGCTTTGCACTTAATGAAACATGCTGATTTTGGAAGCTAAGTTTGTTTCTCAGTATCCCTTCAACTGGGAAAGCCCTGCAGTCATGATTTCTTGACACTCTGATCTTCAGTATCTCGCACATTCTTCAGCTGTGGCACTGCCTGCCCTAAGAGATGGGTTTGGAGAGTCACATTAGATCAGTAATGCTTGTAAACATGAATCAGCAAAGTTCCAAGATAATAAATTTATTTTCTAATCTTGAACGGGATACCATTGTATATATCAATAACAAATCACTGGTGTTTGGGTTAGCTGAATTTATGTAGATTTGTTTCATGTTTATCACAAACACACATCTACCTCAGCCCTAAATCAATGATTTGTTATAGCTACATAAGATGTAAGATTTGATATAGGAAATATACTATTCTGTACAGATGAAGGTCAACTAGACATGAATTTCAACTATACTTGAAAATTGATAACAAATACAGTATGAATGCCTTATTGATAGATTTCATATCTATAGTTGCCCTACATGGTTTCATATCTTTAGTAGCCCTACATGGTTCGGGACCGGCTTATCTTCATGACCACAACGTTCCCTATGAACCTACGCAATCAATCTCCCACCCCCATCACAAACATGGTTGGTGGGGATGAGAGAGAGGGCCTTCTCGGTGGTGGCCCCCTGGCTCTGGAACTCTCTCCCCAGGGAAATTAGATTGGCACCTACCTTGTCCACTAAAGACGTGGATGTTCCATTGTACCTTTTACTAGCTATTCCCCCCAAATAGTTCTGCTTCTCAGTTAGATCCTAATTAGATCTCGCACATTACCATTACTCTGATTAGAGATATAATGCTCCCTTTATATTACCCCTTAGGTCCTAATCCTGTTATGCCCTTTCCTTTAGAACTTTATCCTTTAACCCTATTTTTTGGCAAATGATCTGCACCAGTTGTCTGCCCAAATTTAATACTGTACACTATTCAGACCATTGAAGGTTGCCAGATATTTGCTATATAATGCATTTTGTGGTGGTTTTATATTGTTTGAAATGTTTTTTTAATGAATTGTGTTGTTATTTTAACCATGTTGAATTTCGGGCTTGTCCCCATGTAAACTGCCTTTCAGGGAGATGGAGGCAGATAACAATGTGTGATGGAGCCCTTCTCACGATGTGTGGGAACTTTAGAAATAGTTAGGAAAGTGTCTCAGAAGTCCTTGAAAACGGGGGCTGACAGAGATAATCTTCAGAGCTCGGGAATTTGTATATAATTGGAGAAAACAGCAAAAAACACTTAGGATAGGAGCTGTCAAATTTTCTCATGTTGAATTGGTTCAGTGACATGAAGTAAGGGGCATTCCTGTGGGCGGTCCCCTACCAGGCATTGACATTTCTCTCCCAAAATCCTGCTTCATGAGCCTGGCATGGTAATTTTAAACATTAATTTAATCAGTCAAAATACCAACATTTTAAAATATATTTTTTTCCCTGTCTGAACTGCTAGTTTTTTAAGTTTCAGACTTCTGCAATGGAGAGTACTGAGATTGGGATGAAAACTCAGTGTCCCTAAAGTGGAATTTAGTTAAGGTTAAGGTCAGTTCCAGAGCAGCAGGATTGGAGGGGAAATCCCAGGATCCCCAAAGTTTTGTTTCCAATGTTTGTTTTTTAAATGGAGTGGGTGGGAGCTTTACTCACTAATGGGATAAGAATGAAAATCGGTTTTTATTTGTCGTGTCAGGGCAACCAGTCAATTGTATTACATTTCTAACAGAACAAAACAAACAAACAACAAACAGACAAAATACAAAATTTGCGAGTTTGGTAGTTGATTAAATGTCCTTTGACCAGTATCTGGCCACTTGGAGTGCTTCTGGTGTTGCTGCAAGAAGGTCCTCCATTGTGCATGTGGCAGGGCTCAGGTTGCATTGCAGCAGGTGGTCAGTGGTTTGCTCTTCTCACACTCGCATGTCGTGGATTCCACTTTGTGGCCCCATTTCTTGAGGTTGGCTCTGCATCTCGTGGTGCCAGAGCGCAGTCTGTTCAGCACCTTCCAAGTCGCCCAGTCTTCTGTGTGCCCAGGGGGGAGTCTCTCATTTGGTATCAGCCATTGGTTGAAGTTCTGGGTTTGAGCCTACCACTTTTGGACTCTCGCTTGCTGAGGTGTTCCAGCGAGTGTCTCTGTAGATCTTAGAAAACTATTTCTAGATTTAAGTTGTTGACGTGCTGGCTGATACCCAAACGGGATGAGCTGGAGATGTCTCTGCCTTGGTCCTTTCACTATTGGCTGCTACTTCCCGGCGGATGTCAGGTGGTGCAATACTGGCTAAGCAGTGTAATTTCTCCAGTGGTGTAGGGTGCAGACACCCTGTGATAATGCGGCATGTCTCATTAAGAGCCACATCCACTGTTTTAGTGTGGTGAGATGTGTTCCACACTGGGCATGCATACTCAGCAGCAGAGTAGCATAGCGCAAGGGCAGATGTCTTCACAGTGTCTGGTTGTGATCCCCAGATTACCAAAATAATGTTGGTATTTTGAATGGTTAAATTAATGTTAAAAATTACCATGCCAGGCTCATGAAGCAGGATTTTGGGAGAGAAATGCCAATGCCTGGTAGGGGACCACCCACAGGAATGCCCCTTACTTCATGTCACTGAACCAATTCAACATGAAAATGGATAATGGTGGTGCAATGGGTTAAACCTTTGTGCTGCTGAACTGCTGACCTAAAGTTTGTTTGTACTACTGACCTGAAAGTTGGCAGTTCAATCTGCAAGATGGGGTGAGTTCCCGTCTGTCAGCCTCAGTTCCTGTCAACCTAGCAGTTTGAAATCATCAAGTGAGTAGATAAATTGGTACCGCTTTGGTGGGAAAAGGCAAAGAGATGCTCCATGCAATGTTGCTGGCCCCGCAATCAGGAGGTGACAATGCAGGCTCCTCAGCTTGAAAATGGAGGAAGGCACCTCCCCAGAACCAGAGACGAGCAGCACTTCCAGAAGCCAGAAAAGAAAGGAGAAGCCACTGCCTTGTGTCTTGTTGTATATGATTGTAAAGGAACTGAAAATTTGCCTATGTATGTAAATGCTGTAATCACTCTGAGTCCCTAGGGGAAAAGGGCAGAATATAAATAAAGTGTAAAAAAAAAACATAGCACGTGAGAAGAAATGATAGATGGAACAATGTCCTTTGTAATGCTACAGGACTAAATGCCAGAATAATATGGTGCCCCTCCCTCCATGTGGGATAGCATTGCTTAATATATCCCATGTTTTTCAGCAGCCAATAAAGGTATCACTTATTTCATGGAAGTCTTTTCATTCTTAATACCCAGAATCAAACCATCCATTTGGGATTCCATATGAAATAACAAATACCTCTTCCCCTCACCAGTTGTTTGGGCCTGACTATGACATCCAGATCCAGTTGCTTGAGGCACCCATCTTCCTTTTGCTTACTCGTTAGATTAGTTGTACCAGGGAAACCTATTTGACCATGTGGCCCAGAAGTAAAATATCTTCCTTGAGTTTACTATGTTTTTCATAATTTGTGTAGATTTGTTTTTGTCTTCTCTTTATAACAGTAGGTATTCTTGCTGTTTATGTATGTGTTACATATTATGGTTTTTGTCACCTTGCAAATGTTTGGCATATGAAGTACAACTGAAAAATTCACACACACACACATTCAGCAAGTTGATGACTAGGGGATCTTTTTGTTTTTCTTCAGCTGTTACCAAAGGACTGTGCAAATCTACAGAAATTGATCTACATATTTATATCTATGAGATCAAAACATTCAGTGACAATTCTGGGAAGGCTCCCTAAATAATTTTACATCAGTTCTTGCAGGTGGAACATTTCAAATCTGCTGTCTATTTAGAGGAGTGAAAGGGGGTAAGTAAAATTTTCCAAGGGTTAAAAATAACCACGGAAACACATGCAGGCATAATTTTCTAATTCTGTCAGAATAATGTAACAGCTGGTTGGGATGGACCAGAGCTGCCTGTTTTTACAGTTGCTGCTGAAGTTATGAGCAATCTTAGCCACAGATTTCCTTGGCAGCTGCTTTGGGATTTTGAATCTGAAAAATATAAGATTTGAAGGCACAGATTGCCTGCTTCAGCACTGATTTTAGGAAAATATTTGCACTGAAACAAAAAGAGAACGACCCCCGACTGTTGCTCTCCTCCTCTGGATCATATTTATTAAGAAAAAATGGATTCAGTAAGAAAGAGAAAATATTAATAATTTATTTGTCATGTCAGGAGTGACTTGAGAAACTGCAAGTCACTTCTGGTGTGATAGAATTGGCTGTCTGCAAGGATGTTGCCCAGGGGATGCCCAGATGTTTTGATGTTTTATCATCCTTGTGGGAGGCTTCTCTCATGTCCCTGCATGAGGAGCTGGAGCTGATAGAGGGAGCTCATCCGCCTCTCCCCGGATTCAAACCTGCGACCTGTGGGTCTTTAGTCTTGTCGGCACAAGGGTTTAACCTACTGCACCACCGGGGGCTCCGATGAAAATTATATCAGCATTTGGCTGATATAATTTTCTAGAATTGAATCCAATTGTATTTTTACACTTGTGTAGCTCTGGTTGTGTAAGTGGTTGTGTTTTTGCAGAACACGCACAATTCCACTTCCACTCCCTTGAACTTAATGCAGACATTTCAGGCCAGACAAAAATATCACATCACTTTCCTAACTTACAGGGTGCTTTGGAAATTGTTGTGTTTAATTCTGTTTTAAGGTTTGCATATTTTAAATTGTGTGGTCTTACTTTTAATTGTAAGGCGCTTTGAGTTTCCTTCGGGAGAGATAAAGCAGGGTATAAATAAAGATAATAAGTAAAGCACAAATAAATATGCTAAAGAGAAAGAAATGAGAGCTGCACTCTACCTGTATGATATTTGTGACAGGAAAAACCTGGGTGTACCTACACTGTAGAATTAATGCAGTTTGACACCACTTTAACTGCCATGCCACAATGCTATGGATTGCTAGTGTCTCACCAAACTGCAAATCCTAGGATATAATAGCATTGAATAATTGCAATTAAAGTGGTTTCAAATTGCATTAATTCTACAGTGTAGCACCGGGATTGTGGCGCATCTGGCTGAGTGTCAGCTGCATTAAGATCACTCTGACCAAAAGGTCATGAGTTCGAAGCCAGCCCAGGTTGGAGTGGGTTTCCAACCAATTGTGTGTAGCCTGTTGTCAACCTTTGCAACCCGAAAGACAGTTGCATCTGTCAAGTAGGAAAATTAGGTACCACCTTAAAGTGTGGGGAGGCTAAATTAACTGATTTATGATGCCATAAAGAAGACTCCAGCAAAGCATTCCAGCGGGGAAGCATGCGGGGAATGCGGAAGTGCTTCATCAGCATCGCAGATGGACGATGAAAGCGACAGCTCCCCTGGCGGCCAGAAAAAGTTAAATAGCCTCTGTGTATGTCTGTATATGTTTGTATGTCAAAAATTGGTATTGAATGTTTGCCATATATGTGTACACTGTAATCTGCCCTGAGTCCCCTGCGGGGTGAGAAGGGTGGAATATAAAAGCTGTAAATAAATAAATAAATTGTGCGAGTTGCAGTTTCACAAGTTCTTTAGCCCTCTCTGCCAAAGAGTGCTGGTGCCTCACCAAACTACAGATCCCATAATTCCATAGCATTGAACTATGGCAGACAGGCCGTAGCCAGGATTTCGATTCGGGGGGGGGGGGCTGAGTTTGTTTCGGGGGGGGGCTGAGTCTGAGTGAAAGAGGGTCTACCTAGCAAACCTTTTGTATCATTACCCCAATACCCCCATGCATATGGGATATATTGAGTATGGTGATCAGATCATGATATGAATAAACATAACAGTTTAAATAATGCACCAGTAAGGCCTTTTCGCGAACCACCATGAGAATTTCGGGAAGCCCCTCAAGCCCCCCCCCCCCGCTACATGCCTGATGGCAGATCAGATGGTGTCACACTGCATTTATTGTCAAATGTAAATGCACCCCCTCTCTTTGAAGTCATTGTTTTTTTTACTTCAAATGTTTTTTCTTGATGTATGTGAAGGGCACTTTTTAAAAAATGCCACCACTTCCTTCAGTCCATGGTGAGAAATAGACAACTCAGGGATATATGTGGGCCCAAGACTGTTTTTTAACCCATGGCATCTCCAGCTTCCTTGGCCAGTCCTGAATCATGAGCTCTGAGGATGAAACTTATCTGAGAAGAGAATTTCCTTGGATAATCAGACTGTGTTTTCAGCATGCACTTTTTTTTCTGAACTTCTGCTGTACATCTAAGTACTATAACCTCTGCGGCAAATGCTGTCTTATTTTTGGATACCTTTCCTAATAACCCTTAGCAGAGCATTCTGGTTTTTCATTACTGCTCCATGCATCGAAAATGTCAACCTAGTTAGTGGACAGCACTAATGGGAAAGTATGCATGAAGCTGTCTTTAAAAGTGCCAAAAATAAACTTCCTGGTATTGTTTTGCTGCTACCCAGTCTTTGCAGTGGTGACACTTGGAAATGGAGTGGCAGCTCTGGTTGCTAGATCTCCAAAATATTCTTGCAGAATTGGAAACGCTGTAGAAAACGGCAAACAAAATGATCAAAGCCTCAGATGGGCTCCCTGGTGGATAAAGGTCACAATGATTGCAGAGTTTTAGTTCTGAAAAAGGGCAAATAAATGAGGTATATATAATTATGCAACTAGATGGGGGAAACTATACAGAATACTGAGAAAAGTTTCTCTATTTCTCTTAATCCTGGAATTTAAGGTCACCCAGTAAAGCTGACTGGTAGGGGATTTGGACAGACAAAAGAAAACATTTGTTCACACAGTGCATAATTAAAACATGTCACGTGATCCTTCAAGATGTGATGGCCCCCAACTGAAGGCTGAAGTGTATGCTATGTTAAAAACACACATTTCAGGATCACTTTGCTGTTTTTACATTCAAATAAGCAGGTATAGCAGGTCTGGAATAGGCCATGGCACAGGGATGAGTGGGCGAAACTGTGAGGTCCTAAAGAAAAGCACAGAGACCCCCAAGTGTGACAATAGAAGATCTTTCTGGATTTCTTTAGGTTAAAACACAGGTGGGAGGAATTTAAATAATGATGATGATAATAATAATAATAATAATAATAATAATAATAATTTTATTTCTTGGGTTGTTGTAGGTTTTTTCGGGCTATATGGCCATAGTCTAGAGGCATTCTCTCCTGACGTTTCGCCTGCATCTATGGCAAGCATCCTCAGAGGTAGTGAGGTTTTATTTTATTTCTTACTCGCCTCTCCTTATGGCTCAAGGAGGATCACAGCACAGTCAAAAACACACAAATACTATTAAAAAATTCTACAAATGCATATATTAAAATGCAGTTGAAACTTCTCTCATCTGTGCACAATGGATGCTCACCTGATTTTTTTTTGTTTAATGGAAGAGATTGGAAACACAATGTATAAAATATTGCAAAGGTAGCTGGTACCTTCCATATAATGGAGGCAATGAGTCAAAATTGAGTGTTATCCTGAATTTTAAGGAAGCTGCTCAAGGTGTTAAACTCTAGTTAAGTGGATTGGTCTAGAGCAGGGGTCCTCAAACTAAGGCTCAGGGTCAACCTAAGTCTGAAAAGACTTGAAAGCACACAGCAACAATCCTATCTCATCAGCCAAAAGCAGACCCACACTTCCCATTGAAATACTAATAAATTTATATTTATTAAAATTGCTCATTTTAATTATTTAATTATTTTTAAGTGTTTTCCCCCCACTACAAATGTGCAGTGTGCATAGGAATTCATTCATATATTTTTTCCAAATTATAATCCGGCCCTCCAACAGTTTGAGTGAGTCACCTGGCCCTCTGTTTAAAAAATTTGCTCTAGAGTGTCATTATTGCCCCATGGACGCAAATACCACCGGCCATTTCATTCTGCGCTACCTTCTGAGCTACCTTGGAGGGTGGAGGTGCCGGTCAAGTTAGTAAAGAATGTGAGGCTTTTTTTGGCTATTACTCATGATGCCAATATTTGCCACCAGGATTTGAGGCAGCAGCTCTCAAAAATCCCTGTTGCCTGGGAACAAGAACAGATATTGGAGAGATATTTTGCCTCTGACTAAGGAGATAGCATACAGCCATCTGCAGATATTGGAGAAGAGCAGCAGGAGGAAAATATCAGTGTTGCAGGCTCCCACTAGCAACGTTTTGTCACTATGGGAAACAATACAGAAAAGTTCTTCTTATGTTTATTTGGGAAATTCCATCCTGACTGTCATTTAACAAATCTGGTGAAGGCACTAAATTTTATGTGATCTCAAAACTAACCAACACCAGGCCTGGTTAATACTTGTAAGGGGTACCACAAAGGAATATAACATGTTGCGGGCTAAACAATAAGACCCTTGTATCTGCTGAGGTTATGTCCCCAGATTTCGTTTGGATACAGAAAACCATGGATAGTTGTGAACCCTATTGAAATGAAGGAACTATGGTCCAAGAATACCATAGAGTCAAGCTGGAGGATCTAGGATAATGAAACAGCAGGTACCAGTCCAGTGGATTCTGGGTGCATACTGTATTCTAAGGAAAGCAATGATAAACCTAATCAAAAGAAAGTCCTATGACATTATGTTGTGCCTTCAAGTGCCTTCAAGGAGGCATGAAGATTTATTAACTTTGCCTGCCTTGGAGGCTGAGAGATTATGATTTGCCCCAAAATCACCTACTGGCTTTCCATGGCTGACTAGGAATTCAAACCACATTCTCTAGAGTTGTAATCCAATGCTCAAACCACTACAACACAGTGGCTCTCTGAACATACCATTTGTAGGAGGCATGAAACCACAATAACAAACATTTGAATGGTGATCCATAGGTATTTTTTCAAAGTGGATTTGGATCTCTGAGTCAACATTTGGTGCTTGCAATACAAACACTGTCAAGTTTTAAGAATGTGAGGATGCGAAGTTGAAACATCCAAATGTTTCAACTGTGGGTTCCTCATTGCAAACCCCCCCCCCCCAACTACCATTTACAGGACCAGTCAGTTCCATTCCTTGGGTTGCTGTCTGGAGAATGGCACAGTATCTCAGAATAAAGAATTGGCTGCTCTCGCTCTAGTCGGGAACCACAAAGCTAAACTCAGTGTCTCATTAAGTGCCATTTTACTCATTAGGTTGCTTATTTTTAATGGTATAATCCATTCACTTTTAGTTGCTTGGCTTCATTAGAGAAATAACAACCCTTTGACAAAAATGAAATCACTCCCTTGGGAGAAGAGAAGCCAATGGGTGGTAAAACTTCGCCACAGTAATGAGGTGATCACTTATACTGTCACAGGGAGCCTCTTGTGATTCCAGTGTAGAGGTGAAGTATGTGGTTTCATAGAACTTGGAGAATAAGTGTGGGTGACAAAGTGGAAATCAATAGCAGAACTAACAAAAAGAAAAATTTGATAGACAATTGCATAGAGTCTACCTTTCATCCCAAGTAAAGTAGACTCATTAAATCAATGTATGATGAGTTGTTTGTTGTTGGACAATTGATTTAGCAGGTCTGCTCTAATTGACATCATTGAATGGGATCCAGGCTTTTCCTACTTGGCAGGAGGTTGGATTGGATGGCCCATGTGGTATCTTCCAGGCTAGAAACTTTATTTGAAAAAAAATACAACTGGACAATATTTTGGGTATGGCTAGTCACACTGTGGAATGAATGCTATTTGGCACCATGTTTACTACCATGGTTCAATGGTACAGGATCCCGAGAGTTGTATGTTAGTGAGGCACCAGCACTCTTTGGCAGAGAACCTTGCAAAATTACAACTTCTATGATCCTATAAAATTGAGTCATGGCAGTTAAAATAGTGTCAGGCTGCATTCATTTCATAGTGTAGAGGTTTCCAATGGCACAGAAAAGAAAATATGTAAGAACTGGAGAAACCAATAAACCATTGTTTGAGGAAGCCATCCATTCTGACCTTGCAAATGAAAGCCTTCGACAATACACCTTCCCAGAGCCAGAGATGAGCACTGGCTTCAGAAGCTGTAAATGAAAGGAGAAGCTTTTGCCTTTGTTTGTGTTTATCTGTCTCTCCCAGGTGGCGCAGTACGTTAAATCCCTGTGCCAGCAGGACTGAAGACCGACAGGTCGCAGGTTCGAATCCAGGGAGAGGCAGATGAGCTCCCTCTATCAGCTCCAGCTCCTCATGCGGGGACATGAGAGAAGCCTCCCACAAGGATGATAAAAACATCAAATCATCTGGGCGTCCCCTGGGCAACGTCCTTGCAGATGGCCAATTCTCTCACACCAGAAGTGACTTGCAGTTTCTCAACTCACTCCTGACACGACCAAAAAAATAAATAAAAATCTGTCTCATTGTATATGAATCTAAAGGCATTGAATGTTTGCTTATGTATGTAAATGCTGATTCTGCTCTGAGTTCTCTAGGGGAGAAGGGTGGAATATAAATAAAGTGTATTAATAATAATAATAATAATTTAAAATAAAAGATACTTAAGATATCTGGTATTGTTCCACACGTCTTGTCATTTTATAATTTAAAGATATGAAAAAGTATTCAATTCAAGCATGAGAAATGATAATGAGTTCAAAAAGCAAAGAGAAGTTTATAATTCAGGAAAGTAATATATTTCAGGAGGCTGTGCTTCCACATCCCCTTTCCTTATTAAATTGAAAAAGTTTAGTTCATTTGATTAATGTCATTGAATTATTTGGTTATTTGATTATTGTATAAGAAATGGTAGAAAATGTAATGATCATGCCAGAAAGGATTCAGCCCTCAAAAACGAACCATAATAAAATATAATAGAAATAAAATACACAGAAAACATGATTTGGTTTTAGAAAGCCTGACTCTGAAATTTCTCCACGAGGTTTTGTCGCATTTTAACATAAAAGCAGTGAGATGTAAGTTCAACATTTCATTCTACTCAGATTGTATTTTAGCCTTAGGCATTGTTTTCTCCAACAACACTTTAAGAGTTCTCCTTGACATTGAGGGAGAAGTTCTTGACACCTAAGTGAAAGTGTGCCCCAAACCCACCTTTGACATTACTATTGGAATCCACTCTCATTTCCTGACATCTCTTTTGAAGTGCAAGGCAGAAAAATAAATACAGCACTCTGAAGGAGAAGCTGCCAGTTTATAACCTCCACATTTCAACAAATTAAACAGGGAGTATTTTGAACAGTCAGCCCTCTACATTGGAGGGTTTTGCTTTTGTTGATTTGATTATTTATAGATTTGATTAAAAGTTCTCTCTAGGTCCTCCAGTGCAACTCTTGGGTCAACTTTCAGCAGCTCTAGAGACACTTAGAGAGAAAATCTCTCTAGCTTCCTTCAGGGCAATTTTGTGATCACCATCTGGCAGAAGTTAACCATAGAGTCATGAAGGATGACCTAGAGATTTCTAAGGAGGTATTTCTCAGGTAAAAAAAATCTTTGAAGTTTTTCAACTTTGCAGGGATCTTGCACCCTTAACACCAGTGATATTGAAGTACCGACTGTATTCCATAGGTATGTGAAACATTGCAGCTGTGGAACGCCCTTCCCACAGACATTAGATTAGCACCATCTCTAATGGTATTCTACCAAAAAGTAAAGACCTGGTTATTTGTGCAGGCGTTCGAATAATTAGTGCAATGAATGGTAATGACATAGGAATGGAACAACGGATGACGAATCTGGATCATGTTTTTTAAGTGATGAGACGCTAGTGAATGGTTATTATAGTAATTGTGTACTAACTGTGTATTAGATTAGGTTGTTAACTGTTTTTATATTGGTGCATTGAATTTTGCTGTTTCCTGTGTGTTGTGAACCACTGTGAGTCGCCTCCAGGCTGAGAACAGTGGTATAGAAGTAAAGTAAAAAAATATGGTAAAATCACTATGCATATTGTCAGGGCTGGATTAACTATTAAGCAAAACAAGCATGTACTGTCTTAGGACATCACAGACATGTAGCCGGGGGGGGGGGGGGGGCTTGGGGCTTCAGCCCCCCCCCCCCCCGAAATTCTCATGGTGGTCTGCAAGAAGGCCTTACTGGTGCATTATTTAAACTGTTATGTTTATTCATATCATGATCTGATCACCATACTCAATATATCCCATATGCATGGGGGTATTGGGGTAACGATACAAAAGGTTTGCTAGGGTAGACCCTCTTTCACTCAGACTCAGCCCCCCCCGAAACTCAGCCCCCCCCGAACCCCCCTGAAAAAAATTACCCCCCCCCCCCGAAATGAAATCCTGGCTACGGGCCTGGGACATCAAGAGAAGTGGGGAACCACAGAAATTATTCATTGCCAGATTTTCTATGGACCATATGGTGCAAAACTGCAAATAGTGTAGCTGAACTAGGTTTCACAAAGAGTAACCTACAAAATAAAATACTTGGTTATGACAAAAAGTAGGAGTAAATCTTTCAACTATGAAGTGGAAGTGTACAACATAAACAATATTTTCCAACTTACTGTAAGTTTTGTGTGATTTTGAAAAATAAATTTTTATTTCATGGTTTATAATGGTTTATGTTTTGAATTAGATATATATATGGGGGCATATCATCTTTGAAGTGCTTAGGGCCTCTGAATCTGCATACTGTGAAGAGAAAGGATGTTCTGTAAAGCAACATGAAAGAGAACCCAGGATATGGATCACTTCCAAAAAGAAGGTCCACTTTGTGTTTGTGTGTGGACTCTTCCCCGGAGGACTTGTTTTTCATTATAGTACTAGATTGGTGCTACTGGGGAAAGAAAACTCTTTCCTGGGCAGGAGCTAGTCCCCTTCATACCCAAAAAGGTGTGTGTGTCCCATTTGGAAAGACTTGAGTCAGGAGTTTTAGGCTGCCATGTAATCCAGTTTCTGAATACAGATTATCTGATGTGAACTGGATTATATGAGTCTACACTGCCATGTAATCCAGTTCAAAGCAGATCATATATTTATTTTCCTTATTTATACCTCACCTTTCTCTACCCCAGAAGAGGGACTCAAGGCGGCTTACAATGGCGCATACACAGTGCCTCAAAACAACAAATTCACCTTAAAATAGTTTAAAATTACAACATATTTTAAATGATGAAAATACATTCAAAGTTAAAAACATGCCATCCAGAGTTCAAGGTTTAAGGCTATTCCAAGGTCAAATTGCACATAATTCTATATTTGGCATACTGCATTGCCCTAATTTTTAAAAGCCTGCTCCCAGAGCCAGGTTTTGACTCTTGAAGTAGTGAGGGGGCTGATCTGACGTCGCTAGGGAGGGAGTTCCACAACCAAGGGACCACCACTGAGAAGGCCCTATCTCTCATCTCCTCCAGCCATACTTGTGAGGCAGATGGGACTGAGCGCAGGGCCTCCCCAGATGATCTTCGTCTCTGAGCTGGTTCATAGGGGGAGATACATTCAGACAGGTAGCCTGAGCCAGAACCGTTTAGGGCTTTATAGGCTAAAGCCAGCACTTCGGAAACTGGATTGTATGGCAGTGTAGATGGGGTCTTGGATACAGCAACCCCAACATGTCAGCCATACTTTTCTTGCTTTGTGATTGATAACCTAGGTTGATAGAGTAGCAACTTAGTGGTGCTAGTCTTAGCAACCTTAGCACGCTTGTATTCAATAGTGCATTACTCTCCCAGCCTAGCCTTATTGAACTTTGCACCTTCCCTCGGCTCTATTTAGCAACCACTGCACTTACTCTGAGCCTCATGAACTCAGCATTTATGTGATTGTGATATGTTTTTACCTGATGTATTGTTGATTTTATTTTATTGTGCTTGTTTTAATCTGTATTTCTTGGGCTTGTCCCTTTGTAAGCTGCCCGAGTCCCTTCAGGGAGATGGAGGCGGGGTATAAAAATTATTATTATATTATTATAGTTGCTAATCTACACTTGTATTTCATAATTTAGACATAAAATGTATTCACAGCATTTCCTGTTTGTTCATCTTTGCCACATTTTTCTTCCAGCACAAATTAGTCTGCAGCAAGCTTGTATTTATTTGACCTCCATTTATAATCTGCGGTTCTCTCTCTCCTTCATGTTTGATGAGCGTATACACAACATCTCACCATGAGCATAGTAAAAATGTTAGTATTTTTAAATGAATATATATATTAGATACACTGCATGTGATTTTGGGGACTGGTTGTTGCTCACCTTCTGCTTATAATCACCATTATTAGTCTTGTGAGATATTCCATTCTCTGTCATATACCCCAACAAGAGTGGGTGGATCTACAAGAGTAGATAAGACGAAGATCATTCTATAGAGAGGAGAAAGGCATTCAAAAAAAGCACTATAGCGGATACAGTAGTAGATAGAGGCAGTCACTGCTCATTTTAGGTTCTACCAGCACAGACTAAACTCCTGTCTTTTGCCACTCTGCTTTCCTTTTTGTATATTCATGTATAAGTCCAAAATCTTTAGTCAAAATCTGTTATTTTTATATTATTTTTTCCTGTAATGAACAAGGTTGTATATTCTGGAATCTCCATATTAATCCAGATAGAGTTGGCTTGGCCAAAGCAAAATGGACATGGTTATACATACACTGTTCTTGCTTATTCTTTGCAATATATAACAAGACTTCGAAAGCGTAACTCTTTCGGACTGGCCACACCAACAAGGAGATTCTTGGAGATGGGACCTCCCCAAACCCCAGCCCTCAGCGCCCTTCATAATTTTTCCAAGTTTATAACATATATTACGGTGTACTTCCTAAAATTTCCATCACTTGGAATCTGATGACACATGAACACTGGAAGACATAAAAAGAAACAACTGAATATGAGTTTCTCAAGAGATCAGACACAATATCCTGTGGCTTAGATAGGGATGAAGGTCTTTATCTCACTGCTTGTTAATCTGTTCCTCTGCACTGACTGGCCTGTATTTTCACCAAACAGTAGCACAGTAAAACACCTGACTTAGAAAGCTAAATCTTTCCATCTCTATCAGTACAGATTTTGTTATTCTAATCATTTTTGTTTTGCTGCAGTTCCCTGAAGCAATGAAAAGCTTTCTCTGTCTTCAGCCCTTTCCAACCTGCTACTGTTTACTACAAGGTCACCTGAAGTGGTTTGCAAGCAATTTTACTTCTTTCAGCAAGGTCTTCCAAAGCTCCGCTATTATACCAACACTCTGGCAACAAAAGCATTTCAGATTAAAAAATACACCAAGAGGAACCAGTTGGATTAGTGGGCTACTTTAATTGAGCTACTCACTCGCTGCTGGCGAGTGCAAATGACTAAAACACATTGCAAAAAGCAAACCACAATTGGTGATCTAAATACTACATAAAGTCAGAAGTCATTATGCAATACTTGATTATCTGAATTAATTACTTGTTAAGTGACTGTGAAGAGTGTAGTTGGATCAATGCAATACCTTCTCTCTGCTGGAGGATTCTCTCTAGTACAATAGGTCTGTAATCTACTGCATTCTGTTGAAATTGTGAGTTGATTCACACATCCATGTACATTCCTTGATCTGTTGAGAAGTTCAAAATATGAATGGAAGTTGTTAGTGACTAGGCAGCAAAAAGTGATCTAAGTGTCTTAATAGTGCATAAGCTAAATAAAAGTCAATAGCAACTAAAATGCCAGTGCAATCTATGACCTCATCTGATACGATCTTCTCCTGCATCTTCTCTCCGTTTCTCTATGCTACTAAAATGGAGTCCCATGGAGTCCATCACATGATGCAGGGCAACTCCCATGAGGCTCAATTTTGGCAATGTAGAGAAATTCAAAAACATGTAAATATGAGTAGATCAATAGATCTGGCAGGTAGGCAGGAAGGTAACAGTGCTCCATGCAGTCATGCCGGCCACATGACCTTGGCTCTTTGGCCTAGAAATGGAAATGAGCATGAACACTCACAGTTGGAGACAACTGGACTTAATGTCAGGGGAAAAACTTTACCTTTACTTAGAGAAATGGAGTCCAGAGTGCTTTTTGAGTATTCAGATGTTATCAGACTCCTAATGACACAAAGCAGGGGAAGCTGGGGAAAGAAGACCTTAAGGGAGAAAGGACATGGGATGATAGAAAACAGACTTCAATGAGAGGGAACAGAGTAAGACGGTTTCCTCCACTGTCCTATGCTTTGCCCTGCTTTTCCCCTGCCCATCTGATGAGGTCCTTAGTCTCCATCAAGTATAATGTATAGATTGAGAGAAGTCATATATGATGCCATCTTAATTGTATTTTATATTGTTGGGGGCATTGAATTGTGCTGACAGTAAATGGCCTTGAGTCACCTTTGGGTTGAGAAAGGCGGTATATAAATATGGTAAATAAATAAATAAATAAATAAATCTCATGGGGGGGGGAGTGGAGGGGTCATCTTCTTATCATTTCTCTTCATTTCATAGATGGAGTCCCACAAAGCCCATCAAACTCCTGGTGGATTTTGTCTTTAAAGGAAAGAGAAATATAGCCTTGTGAAGCCAGGGAACAATCGATTTAACTGCTGTCACTGCAATTAGAAATTGTTGAAACTGGATATTTATGGTGCTATGGCAAGTGTATTTTAAGGTGGGATGTGAATTATGGTGAAATTCTCAGTTTCCTTTGGAAATGGAAAACCATTGAATACCACACTTACTACTACATCAGACACTGGCTTTCCCCCATTTCTACATTCTTTAAAGACATGTAAAAGATTAAGTCCCACAGAGCCCACCAAACGATGCAAGAGTACTTCCGTCATTCCACTGAGCTCAGTTTCTGAAGTGTGTAGAAAAGGATCCCAGAAAGGGTGGTTTCTTAAGTCCTAAATTCCCCATTGCTGCCAGTGGGCCTTTCAGTTGCTGAGCTGAAAATGTGTTTTTTTTCCATTCGCCGATTTTGGGAGGCCCTTCAAAATGGATCTGAGTGCCCACCAAAATTTGGATGCTGAAAATGGATTGTGGTCCAGTCAAATTGCACAACCCTAGTGGACACAACACATTTGTTTCCATTATAGTTTTCCTTCATATAACATGGACTGACCTCACTTGATTTTTTTGGTTGTAGGTGTGATCATATCAGCTCTAACTTATAGCAACTCTCTCCTGGGGTTTTCTTGGCAAAATTTGTTCTGAGAGTGGTTGTCATTGCCTTTCTCTGAGAGGAAGTGACTTGCCCAGTGTCACCTAATGGGTTACCATGTCTGAATGGGGACCATGTAAAACTACTGTTCTCATGATGCCAAGCATTGAGATATAACAGTTAAAGTGGTATTAAACTGCAGCACTTCGACAGTGTAGACCAGGGATCCTCAAACGTTTTGAACAGAGGGCCGGATCACAGTCCCTCAAACTGTTGGAGGGCCGGATTATAATTTTAAAAAACCACCATGAATTAATTCCTATGCACACTGCACATATCTTACTGGAAGTGCAAAAAACAAAAACAATACAATAAGTAAAATGAAGAACAATTTTAACAAATATAAAGATTAGTATTTCAGTGGGAAGTGTGGGCCTGCTTTTGGCTTATGAGATAGGAGATGTTGTTGTTGTTGTTGTTGTTGTTGTTGTTGTGTGCTTTCAAGTCGTTTCAGAGTTAGGTTGACCCTGAGCGAGGGCCGGGTAAATGACCTTGGAGGGCTGTATCTGGCGTCCAGGCCTTAGTTTGAGGACCCCTGGTGTAGACGAACCTCTAGAAAACAGGCATAAATTAATTAAGGAACAACAGTACTACGGGAAGGCAAGGTTATGAAGGTATGATGCTAAATTATGTTTACAAGAACATAAATTTGCAGATTACTATTGTTGTATGAGTGAAGAGAGGTGTGATATCAAAGGTGCTCAACCTGGCATGTACCAACTGGAATGGAAAGGCAGGTTCATGAGATTAAGCCCTAAAACAAAAATCTTCACCAGAGGTGCTGTTTTCAGATCAAGGTGAAATTAGGAGATTATTCCTTCTCAGATATGTCGGTGGAATAGGGAGACTTTAATCTAGGATCCTTGCTTCTAAGAGAAAGTTGGATGCAGAAAAGAATGACATGAACTTGAGTGAGTCGTGTGTTTTCAGTCCCCAGAAAATCCTGTGTTAAGCTCACCTTGGGATCACCATAAGTGCAAATGAAATAGAGGCACACACACACACTGTCACAATCACCACCTACAACAGAAGGACTAGCAATGCCCCTAGCAGTTTATTAGTGTCCCAAAACTTTCCGATAAGATCTCTTGTGCTATATGTAGTAGATCATGGACTGTCTCTTCAATACAATTTGCTATTTTCCCTCAGAGCTTTTTGGGTCAAGAAGAATACAGTGCTTTTGTTGTTCCCTTTGAAATATGTGAAAGAAGAAAAAATTGCATCATTGGCATGCAACAAAAAAGTGCACATCATGTGAGAACAGCCACAAATAATACAGTAGTCCTCACTACAGGAAGAAATGCAGGGGAAAAACCAGTTTATTGCTACTGCAAAAAAGCAAAAACACACACACAAATCCTGATTAACAAAGTCATTAAAGGCACCAAGGACTTGGAGTCCCAGGAGATGCAAAATAAAGAAGGGAGGATGTGAAAATGAAAGGAAGTGACAGTGATGGCTGAAAAACAAAGCCCCTGGACAAGCAGGAGCCACTAGGGCCATAATGAATATATTTATACACATGGAATCTGGGTCAGTCTGAAGAGTGTTTATTCTTCTTGCCTTTAAAGAACAACACAGACTTCACCTGGGAGAAACCATTGCAATCAAAATAATGATTTGATTGTCCCCACAATTTTCATTGTATGGGAGGCACAGCTTGTAGATATCCCTCACCCAGTGGTGGTGTTGAAGAGGAGGATTGAGGCCTTGTCCAAAGCATGACTAGCTACCTCATCATACGGTTGTCAAAAGTGTCCCATGTCGTTCTGCTTCTCAGCGGGGCATGGAGAAGCCGCTACCCCAACCTGATCAGCAGCCAGGTTATGAACTGAAAGGCTGTTCAGGGAGAAAACCACTCTCATGTTGCGGCAGCTCCACTGGCTGCCAGTCTGCTTCCGAGCAAAATATAAAGTGGCACACACACACACTATCACCAACACCATCTACAACCATCTACCATTAAAGCCCTAAACAGCTTAGGTCCAGACTATTTGACAAGCCACATCTTCCTCTATAGATCAACTCGGACACTGCGGTCATCGGAGGAGGTCCTCCTCTCAGTTCTACCCCCATCCCAAGCACGGCTGGTGGGAACGAGAGAAAAGGCCTTCTCCGTGGCTGTCCCCCACCTTTGGAACTCCCTTCCTAAGGACTTAAAAATGGCCTCCTCCCTCCCTGATTTCAAGAAACAGCTAAAGACATACATTTGCTCACTGGCTTACGAGGAGGAGGAATAGTAGTTGGTAATACTACCATTATACCTCTGATTAATAGTTGCCATTCATATCCATGCCCTGCTAACCCCACCATCTCAATAGATATCTTGAGCAATGATTAATCGATTTGCCCCAAGGAAATGGGAAATTATTGTTTCCATTCAATGTTTGACGTTTTGTCTTATGTCTGCTATAACAGGCTGTTTTTTTTTGTTTAATTTTAGTTATTATTTGTGTTTATATGTTGGGTTGTTTAAATTTGGTTAGTATGGATGTATTGTTGTTGTATTTGGGCATTGAATGTTTGCCTTTTATGTTTGGAATCCGCCCTGAGTCCCTTTGGGGTGATAGAGTGGAATATAAATAAAATTATTATTATTATTATTATTATTATTATTGTTGTTGTTGTTGTTGTTGTTATGTCCTGCATTGCCGGAATCATCTGGCAGCTGATCCCAGGGGGGGAAGCATGGTATGCATGTGGTACGCTTGTGGAGCGTGCATCTTCCCCCTATTAAAGTAAATGGCAACATGGATAGGGTTCCATTTTGCTGTGGAGCATGGGGCAGCATGCCTGTTCAATCCTCCTTCACCCATGGAGCCAGCATGACGTCATCTGATGGGAGCCATCTGGCTCCATGGTTGAACGGGACTAGACTGGTGTATGCTGCTTATTTTAGCCCCATATGATGAGGTCATAAGGAACACACTAAAAACACATTCCTTTCTGATGATTTGTGTTTGCATACAGGATGGCTAGAATTTTTTTACAAATTTTGCAGGGGAAAATCACATGGATGGGGAAGCTTCACTGTAGGTGAGGCAGAGTTTGAGGTACCAGGATTGCCCCGCCACCCTGCCAATTCATCATGGAGGCTGGTGATTCAGACTGGGGGACCTCATCCATGTGAGGAGGTTTATAGTCATTGTAATATGTTACTTCCAAACTGGTCCAGATCTCCACCTCCAAGGTCTTCAAAAGCTACATCTCTGGATGGGGATGGAGGTATGCCTTTGCTCCAGCACACAAACAAGAAAATTAAAAATTAGGCTTGCCTTCTTTGACTGACAACAGGAATCTCAGGGAGAGGTTTAGTTGTCTAGTTGGTTGTGAAGCCCAATCAAGAGGAGTTTGACCACCTGCCAATCACAAAGATGGACGATACATATGGATAGTCTCTTGTATCTCTGGAGAAGGAGGTGAGTCCTAAACAAACAGGGCTTCATATAACTTTACAAACCTCTCACTGAATATGAGATTCCTGGCTAGTTTAAACTACAGGGCCCCTGATGACAGAGCTAAATAGAACTAAATCAGACATTTTGTATCCTGGCCTTTCACCCTATTTATTTTTAGTTTAGAAGTGTGAATGGAGTGCAAGTTGAATGTGAGAGGGAGAAAAACGGGGAGAAATGTTATTTTTAGATCCTTGGCACTAGTCGTTTCTGTGCTTTCCTGGATATCAAGGGTACTTGAAATATCTGATCCAGAAGATCTTCAAGAAGTTATGGAACATATTTATTGATTTCTGAAACATTCTGGGGCTTCAGCCCTCAACCCCCCCCCGAAATTCTCATGGTGGTCCGCGAGAAGGCCTTACTGGTACATTATTTAAACTGTTATGTTTATTCATATCATGATCTGATCACCATGCTCAATATATCCCATATGCATCGGGGATTGGGGTAAGATACAAAAGGTTTGCTAGGGTAAACCCTCTTTCACTCAGACTCAGCCCCCCGCCGAAATCAAACCCAGCCCCCCCCCCCCCCCCCGCGGAATCAGAATCCTGGCTACGGGCCTGATATATGATATTATTGACCACCGATGATGCAACTGGACAATGATTTAATATGGAGATTCATTGATAATGTTTTTAATGCTTTGAATGGTTATTATATTTTTATATTGCTGTTAGTGTTTTAATAGTATTTATGATTGTTTTAATTATTGTAACTGTTTTGGCATCTAATTGTTGCCTATTGTTAACCGCTACAAGTCGCCGTCGGGCTGAGAGGGGTGGTATATAAGTGTAGTAAATAAAGAAATTAATAAATGGAAGAGGAGGCGTATACTGCCTCCTGATGTCACTTCAGTGCCACCGTGCTGGTACAGAAGTGGAATAGCTTCATCGCACCAGACAGGTGATGAGAACTTTGCACGATTGGCAGTTATTGATGGGGTTTGCTCATCAATAGCAGTGGATGGTTAACGCAGGGGGAAAGGGGTAGATCAGCAATGGGGTGCTCCTGGTTTCAATGCCAGTTTTCCTCTGTTGTGCAGTAAAGTTCTGACAGAATATGACTTGCCCAAGGTCATCCAGCAGCTTAGCGAGAATTCAAACCCTGATCTTCACAGTCCTAGCCCAACACTCAAACCACTATAACATTCCAGGTGAGCCTCTCAGTCAAAACTTGTGTGTGTGGATATATATATATATATATATATATATATATATATATATATATAGTGTGTTGTTGTTGTTGTTCATTCGTTCAGTCGTCTCCGACTCTTCGTGACCTCATGGACCAGCCCACGCCAGAGCTCCCTGTCAGCCGTCACCACCCCAGCTCCTTCAAGGTCAGTCCAGTCACTTCAAGGATGCCATCCATCCATCTTGCCCTTGGTCGGCCCCTCTTCCTTTTACCTTCCACTTTCCCCAGCATAATTGTCTTCTCTAGGCTTTGCTGTCTCCTCATGATGTGGCCAAAGGACTTCAACTTTGTCTCTAGTATCCTTCCCTCCAATGAGCAGTCGGGCTTTATTTCCTGGAGGATGGACTGGTTGGATCTTCTCGCAGTCCACGGCACTCTCAGAACTTTCCTCCAACACCACAGTTCAAAAGCATCTATCTTCCTTCGCTCAGCCTTCCCTATGGTCCAGCTCCCCATATCATCAAACCAGCATTGGCACTGATAGTGCCATCCTGACAGCAGAAGTGAATTCCATTTTCCTTCCATTCTCATACTCATACTGATTTATGTATGTATGCATTTCTCCCTAATCAGTCCCTCCAGCGTGGATTTCCTCATCCTGAATTTTGCAAAATACTAATAAATGCCCTGAATGACAGGGGACATGATCATAATGAGATAATTGTATCACAAAGCACACAGAAGGGGCAGCTAAAGCCCTTCCAATTTCCCAAAGGTTAGGGATGGCTCTTGATAATCAGATGCACTGCCGGTAGATTAATTGGCTTTATTGAAACAGCATATTGCAAGACAAATTGCATTTTCAAGGGACTAAATGATTATGAAATTAGAAAAGCTTCAAAACCCAGTTTGGGATCATGCGTACCTCATAACTCTCTTTTCCAAAATAGCTGTTGCCTGGTGGTCAGTATGGCCTTTATCTCTCATGGTAGGATGACACATAATCCTTTTCATAGCCATTTCAGAAATGAGAAATAACAGGCCTCAAAATGGTGAGGTTGCAGAGGCTGACAGACTGGAAAACCCCATTTCTCAGTGTAGGTAAGGTTGGTGTCCTTTGAGAGGACCAAGCAGGAGGTCTTTGACTGAGCCAAAACCTGGCATGCACTCATGTCCCATTATTTTCTAGTGGACACTGTAAGTTAGGGCAAAAGAATGGCTTGGAAATGTAGAGAAGATATATTTCTTGGAAGGAGTCAGTGCTAATAGGGACTAGAAGTGTAGGGGATACATTTTAAAGTACAAGCACTGGTTTCCACAGTCCTTAAAGCCACTCATCTACAATTACTTTAGAGGTGGAAGTCACATTTTCATCATATCAATGAACTGGATTGAAATGGAGCTGGCACTTTCCCCTTTCCAACCCATGATTTATCCACAGGTTGTATGAAAATGTATAGTTGTGGTCCTGAAACCTGCCCTCTACTTATACATGAGGTCAATTTACACACAAGTATATATGGTACCTTATAAATATGAACTGGGATTGTGGCGCAGCTGGCTGAGTGTCAGCTGCATTAAGATCACTCTGACCAAAAGGTCACGAGTTCGAAGCCAGCCCGGGTTGGAGTGGGCTTCCAACCAATTGTGTAGCCTGCTGTCAACCTTTGCAGCCCAAAAGACAGTTGCATCTGTCAAGTAGGAAAATTAGGTACCACCTTGTGTGGGGAGGCTAAATTAACTAATTTATGAGGCCATAAAAAGACTCCAGCAAACCACTCCAGCAAAGCATGCGGGGAATGCAGAAGTACTTCATCAGCGTTGCAGATGGACAATGAAAGCGACAGCTCCCCTGGTGGCCAGAAAAAGTTAAATAGCCTCTGTGTATGTCTGTATACGTTGTATGTCAAAATTGGCATTGAATGTTTGCCATATATGTGTACACTGTAATCCGCCCTGAGTCCCCTGTGGGGTGAGAAGGGTGGAATATAAATACTGTAAATAAATAAATAAGTAAATAAATAAATAAATAAATAAACTCTTCTTTCCTTGACAGGATTACCAGGTCTTTTCCTGTTTTGCAAACCTTTCTTTCCCAGTGAATCTGTTCCTAGATACATTATTCATGTGTGCATTGTTTCAAAGGTTTTTTCTTTGCTGTATACTGTTTTGATTTATGCACACACACTGAGGCACCAGAAACAGGGTATAAATACTGTATATACTCAAGTATAAGCTGATTCGAATATAAGCCGAGGCACCTAATTTTACCACAAAAACATGGGAAAACATATTGACTCAAGTATAATCCAAGGGTGGGAAATACAGGAAAATTTCAAAATAAAAATAGATACCAATAAAATTGCATTAATTGAGGCATCAATAGGTTCAATGTTTTTGAATATTTACATTAAACTGTAATTTAAGATAAGACTGTCCAACTCTGATTAAACCATTATTCTAACCTTCTTTAATGTAAATATTATGTATCCTTCCAATAATAATAAAGACAGTAAAATAATAAATGTAATAATAATAATAATAATAATAATAATAATAGATTAAAATAATGGAAATGTAATAATAATAGTAATAATAAACTCTTGGAAATGTAATACTAACAATAAATTGAGTAAAATAATAAATGTAATAAAAATATCAATAACAGAGTAAAATAATGTAAATGTGACAACAACAACAACAACAACAACAACAATAATAATAACAGAGTAAAATAATAAATAATTTTGTCTCAAGTATAAGCCAAGGGGGGGGGGGGCTTAAAAAAGGGCTGAAAACTAGGCTTATATTTGAGTATATAGGGTATTTATAATAAAACAAAACTTCTGCATGGTAAGATTCTGCTGTGTCACTAAATTATGGCTGGTGTGTGATTTACAGTGCAATTGTAAACACAAATTGCAGTATTACATATCAGACAGAAGCCAAATGGTTGCAAAATTATATACAGTATATAGATACTTCATTGGATTTCCAATTAGTTTAATGGGATTTTCTCCCACGGGAATAGGTTTAGAATTGCAACCTAAGAATATTTCTAATGGAAAGCCAGACCTTTTCCAGAGACTTAATGAGGACAGCGGGTCAAGCAAACTGGTCCTGTTGCAGCCTCATATTGCATATGCTACTAATGAATCAACTGTTGTTGGACTTTTCCAGCAGCTTTTAAAATGCTCCAGTTTCTCTCTGTTTCTCCTCCTCCTTCCCCTCTTTGGCTTCAGTTTACTTCAGTTACTGTGTAAACTGAACTCAAAGTGAAAAAGTACTTTGTATTCAAAGAACTCAGCAGGATAGAGAGGAGGGGAAGAATATTTCCCCTTTCCATTCCCAGTTGACTCAGGCAAAAGCAAACTGCTGGAGCATCCCTTAGCTTTTTGTGCTTCTTCTCACTAATAACTTATTTCATCTTGACTTCACTCCGATGTTATTTGGCCAGTGGCCACATGTCCTGCGGCTAGCCAACACAGCACAATATACTCTAGACCAGCGCTTGTCAACCTGGGGGTCGGGACCCCTGGGGAGGTTGTGATAGGGTGTCAGAGGGGTTGCCAAAGACCATCAGAAAACACATTATTTTTTGTTGGTCATGGGGGTTCTGTGGGGAAGTTTGGCCCAATTCTATTATTGGTGGGGTTCAGAATGCTCTTTGATTGTAGGTGAACTATAAATCCCAGCAACTACAACTCCCAAATGTCAAGATCTATTTTCCACAAAACTCCACCAGTGTTCACATTTGGGCACATTGAGTATTTCTGCCAAGTTTGGTCCAGATCCATCATCGTGTGAGTCCACAGTGCTCTCTGGATGTAGGTAAATTAAATCTCCAAAATTCAAGGTCAATGCCCACCAAACTCTTCCAATATTTTCTGTTGGTCATGGGAGTTCTGTGATTGTAGGCTAATCCCAGCAACTACAGCTCCCAAATGACAAAATCAATCCCGCCCCCATCCCCACCAGTATTCAAATTTGAACGTATTGGGAATCTGTGCCAAATTTGGTCAAGTGAATGAAAATACAACCTGCATATCAGATATTTACATGACAATTCACAACAGTAGCAAAATTACAGTTGGGGGTTACCACAACATGAGGAACTGTATTAAGGGGATCTGGCATTAGGAAGGTTGAGAAGCACCACTCTAGACAGTAAAGGGTACATCAACACTGTAGAATTAATGCAGTTTGTTACCACTTTAACTGCCATGGCTCAATGTTATGGAATTATGGATCAGGCATGTAGCGGGGGGGGGGGGGGGGCTTGGGGGGCTTCAGCCCCACCCCCGAAATTCTCAGGGTGGTCCGCGAGAAGGCCTTACTGGTAAATTATTTAAACTGTTATGTTTATTCATATCATGATCTGATCACCATGCTCAATATATCCCATATGCATGGGGGTATTGGGGTAACGATACAAAAGGTTTGCTAGGGTAGACCCTCTTTCACTCAGACTCAGCCCCCCCGAATCAAACTCAGCCCCCCCTCCCCAAACAAAATCCTGGCTACGGGCCTGGGTAAGGGTCCAGTGCCCTTTGGTAGAAAAGGTTAAAGACCTTGTAAAATTGAGCCATGGCAGTAAGTGGTGCCAAATTGCTTTATATCCTGTAATGTAGATACAGCTTACATTGAAGGAAGGAAGACAGCCTAGTACGTTCTGCCACTAACTCCTTTGCAGTGATGTTTGTGCCAACAATAATAGTCTGGGCATCGTGGAGGGACGCTAGGGTACAAATGCAACAAATGGAAAGCAGAAGACTGCAAAAAGCTTCCAAATTATCAGTGTTCTTAAACTGAACATTTCAGATGCTGGCTGTAAAATATCACTCACCCCCTTTTTTCCAATTATTTTTTTAATCCAGTTTCTGTGAAACTGACATATTTACAGAATGACAAATGCCAAGCAATTGCTTACTGAGTGGATACTTTTGCCAGTTTAGCAAAGATTGTTGAACTGCAAAAATAACAATCAGCCTGGTTATGCTTCATGTGCCCCTTTTATGAGGATACAATGCAATTCGAGTTTGCTATTAGGTTTCATTCTCATTGTTATTTTGTGTGTCTTTAAATTTGTTTCTGCCCTTAGTAGGAATAGAAGAGCACGTATTTGTATTTTTGCAGTTTGTTCTGGATTTTATGAGTGAAAGCAATTGGATTTTGAGCCAGCTGGAGAGACAAAGAAGCAAAAGTCTGAAAGTCTATTACATTCCCCATTCTATGAAGATCAGGGTATTACATAGCAGCAAATACTAAGTATCAGCTTTAGAGTTTTTTTTTTACATGTGTTGTGAATGGCTCTAAGAGGCAACCAGTATTTTTCCAAGTCTGCCAATATGGAAACTAAACCTATATCCTCAAGTTAGAATTTTTCTTTGTTCTTCCTTCTTTAAACAGGGCTGTAAAAAGATATAACATCAACTTCCATGGAAGACAGCTGATGGACCAACCAGGTAATAAAGGTGTTTAGGTGTTGGTGTAATTTTAGAGAATGCCCCAAAAATATTACCAAAAAAAAGAAGGAAGGATGTCTCTAGAGAAAAGGTAAAAGGGGATATACCTTCACTCAAAACCTGCTGTTTGCTCAGTGATATGTGTCTATAACTATATATATAGAATTACTTACCAGAAGTTGAAAAGGTAAAGGTAAAGGTTTCCCCTTGATATTAAGTCTAGTTATGTCTGACTCTGCGGGGTGGTGCTCATCTCCATTTCTAAGCCAAAGAGTGGGTGTTGTCCATAGACACCTCCAAGGTCATGTGGCTGGCATGACTGCATGGAGTGCCGTTACCTTCCCACTGGAGTGGTACCTATTGATCTAATCACATTTGCATGTTTTCAAACTGCTATGTTGGCTGAAGCTAACAGCAGGAGCTCTCCCTGCTCCCCAGATTAGAACCGCTGACCTTTCGGTAAGCAAGTTCAGCAGCTCAGCGGTTTAACCTGCAGCACCACCAGGGGCTCCTGTTGAAAAGTTACTTTTTGGAAAATAACAGTGACCACACTTTCAGAGAAGCAAAATCATTGTTACAATTACAGTAAATCCTGGTTTGATATACTTTGGCTGGATCTGCACTGTCATACAATGCAGTTTCAGAATGCAGATTAACTGGATTATATGAATCTGCACTGCCATATAATGCAGTTCAATGTGGTGAAACTGCATTCTGAAACTGCATTATATAGCAGTGTAGATCCAGCCTCAGATTCCCACCTAGAGCTTGGAAGGATTACTTCATTCAGTGATAGCTCTGATAAGTCCCTGCTCAGCATGGCCAATTTTTGGAAAGTCATCCCCATGGAAAGATCTTCCCTTTCACTCTTCAGAAACAGAATGCTCTATTTTTAAACCTCTTTCCCACAGCTATTAATAGAAGTATCCACCCATAAAAATCATGGCTATTGATTGCATCCATTTTCAGAAACAGAATAGCGACCAAAGCTTTCTGAAGGGACATTTTTGTAAGTGGGTCCTCCACGATTCTGAAGTTCTACATTAAAATATGCAGCGATCAGAGATGTGTGGTGGATAACAATGTGCGCAGTCTGGCTGGCGGGGACAAGGACTGCATGTTATTGGCGGATTATTGGGAGCAGCTCAGTGGTGTCACTCGCGTCTCCAGAAATGGAGACGTGCCGTGTTTGAAGCAATGTCACTATGCCCACAGTGATTAATAACATTTAGCACCTGACAAGTAAGTGAATATCTAAGAGGCTGCCGTTTGAGATGATTAGCCCCTCAACTGTGGATGGAAGAAGGACAAAAGTGAAGGACTGGGGGAAGAGGGAGGTTTGCACGACAAAAAGTGTCAGAGCATTTTGAATTGCAATTCAGCTGATTGGTTTAAGGGACCGAAGTATACTCAGCGTTAATATGCTTTAAAGGGTTTACCCTTAATATAAGGTGGCTTTCCCCACAAAAGTAGTTTTAAAAGGATAAGAGAATGGGAGACTCCACCCAGCCCTTTAAAGTTTGGCATTAAGAGTTGCTCAATATTATTTTTTATCTAGTTCAGAGCTTTCCAAGCTGTGTGTTGGGACGCACTAGTGTGATGCCTGTAGTTCATAGGTGTATCTCATGAAAATGTCCCTCCTTTCCCCCCACAAGCAAAAGCTACTTGGCAGGAATACACAGTCAAAGATGGCCATCCAGCCTCAGTTCAAAAACTTCCAGGGTCCACTGGATTCCCAGGCAGTCAGGCATGTAGCTGGGGGGGGGGGGCTTCAGCCCCCCTGAAATTTTCATGGTGGTCCGCGAGAAGGCCTTACTGGTACATTATTTAAACTGTTACGTTTATTCATATCATGATCTGATCACCATGCTCAATATATCCCATATGCATGGGGGTATTGGGGTAATGATACAAAAGGTTTGCTAGGGTAGACCCTCTTTCACTCAGACTCAGCCCCCCCCCCCCATCAAACTCAGCCCCCCTCCCCGAATCAAAATCCTGACTACGGGCCTGCAGGCAGTCTAACATTTATTAGAGTTGGAAGGGATCCCCAAAGGTTATCAAGTCCAACCCCCACCATCCAGCCAGGAATACACAACAACAACAACAACAACAAAACAACAAACTTTATTTATATACCGCTCTATCTCCTCAAGGGGACTCAGAGCGGTTTCCAAGTAACATAATCAATACATACAAAGAAAACAGCATAAACATAAAATTAACAAGACAATATAAGCATTAAAAACAACAATAGCACATATATTTAAAATAATCCTGCCTGTTCAAGGCAGTTTAAAAGGCCGGGCCAGGCCAGTGCGATTTTAGAGGGCCCGGGAAATTAGGTAGAATCTATGGCTGTACATTTCCAGGGCCTTATAGAAGAAAGTGACCTGGGTAATTGGAAGAAAAAGATATGGCCATATTCAACAGTATCTGGGGCAGAGCTAGAACTAGTCGTTCTCAAAGGTTTGTTTAAACCACCAGGTCTTCAGGCTCTTATGAAAGGAGGGGAGGGATGGGGCCTGTCCTATTTCTCCAGGAAGGGCGTTCCAGAGGTGGGGGGCCACCACCGAGAAGTCCCTCTCTCAGTCAAAATCCTTTCAACAGATGGCCATCCAGCCCCAGTTCAAAAACCTCCAGAGTCCATTCAAGTTTTAGGAGCATACACTTCCTTCATCAGGGTTCACAAACAGAGGCTGCCATCTCTGAATTTCCTATATGTTGTGGGGGGGGGGGGGATTCCCCGTTCCACTTTAAATAAGGCACATATCTTCTGTACACCTGGTTGATAAGTACAGTTGCCCTTTTGGAAGGTTTCCTCAAATGTGATTCCAGTAGCAAACATGGCAGTTTCTTCACTCTCCTACAGCCAGTTTGGACATAGTAAAGACCTGAGAGAAAGTAGACAAAATAATGTGTCTTATGGGACACATGTGACTTCACCCTCCCCTCAACTGTTATCAAAACTTGACTTCAGTTTTGTTTCAATTGTTATTGATATTTTATTGATTTATAGTGTGTCTTTCTCTTTAAAATGGGGCTCAAGGCATTGGTGAGGCATTTAAAAACAATGCAGATAAAAATTATAAACTTTGATAAAATTATAAGTTGTTTTTTCAAATGAAGCAATTTATAAAATTAAAACATTAAAAAACATTAATACAATATCACCTCCAAATGGGAGATATGTTACTATATTTATGATAAAAATGGGAAACCAAGAACCATAGTGAACCCCATTGAAATGAATGATTTCTTCCAGATGTTACTATACAGACTCACTGTGGGACCTAGAAAATTCACAGAGATGCAACCTTTGTAAGAATTTGCTCAGTCTTTCCACTAGACTGTATGGTAATGTTTGGCAGAAAGCTACCATAAAATTACCTAGAAAATCTAGTAAATTCTTAGAGGTTATTTTTTTTGTTGTATATGGGTAATTCTAATCAGTCTCATTGCTATAGGGGTTGTACAGTAAATAAAAAAAGCATAAAACAGCACTGCAGATCATTAATATCCAATCTGATTCAGTTTCCAAAGGCCAGGTAGGACAATCATAGTTTCAGTTGCTGATAGAAGATGACCATGGAGGGAATCATTTGGACTGCCTAAAGAGGGAGTCCAAAAATCTGGGAAGTCGTTACTGAATTGTTCCCACCAAACAAGCTCTCCCTTGTTCCCACCAAATACGCCTGAGAAGGTAGAGAACAGTTTTTTTCCCAGGAGATCTTTGCACTCTAATAGGCTCATAAAGGGGTCATTGTTCTTGGGATCATCTGTGGTGAAACTGCCATCATTTTCTTCTCTTGAAGCTTAGCTTCACCTGTCACAATGAGAGATCTAAGAGAGGGTTTTGGTCTACGTGCAGGCAACAGAACATTGATTTAAACAGTACAGGTTTTCCTTCTTTTTGAGGACACGACTCAATGAAACCAGAAAGGTTGTGTGTGTGCCTGATGATAAATCAAGCTTCTTTAAGGTCTCCCCTACCCTGGTATTTGTTCAAAGGGAAGACTTCAAAAGGACTATGAGTGTAAGGTGTTTTACATTGATCCGAGCAGAAACAAACAGCCTGCTGTGTCATGGAAAAACAACAACAAACTGTCACAGTGACAGTTTGGGCACAGATGCATCACAAAAGGCCCACTGAAGCACCAGAAAGAATTTGCAAATTGAAAAGTAGCTGAATTACTGAATTCTGCTTTGCAGGGAGAACGCTGGGTATTTTATGAAGAGAGTTAGGAAAGAGTGAAGTAGCACTTGGTTCCATGTAACAATGTAAACAAAATCTTGGAACCTCAAAGAGGACCCCCAGACCCATGGCTATGGAGGCCTAAATAGCCAAGTCCAAGGTGACTTTTCACCCAGAAACCTAATCTCTGCAGATGACTTTTAGGCTGGACATACAAGTGTCACAAGCACTCATTATACCCACTTGGGGGGAACATGGGAGAAATCCTATCATCCTTCAGGCTGCAAGCCTAACCTTGTAACAATACCTACACCTTCTTAACAATGGAGCCAAGCCAAATTTAATGGACCCGGCCAGATTCTCTTCCTGGAAACTCATTCAAACCATGCCAACACCCTTGCCAGCCATTGTTTAGCCAGCCAAGACTTGTTGTTTTACTCTAGGCAAACAGGAATGGAACTATAAGCACCCAGTAGCTCAAACCCTACCCACATTCTTTCCCTTCCCATACCTATGAGAAACGGAACAAGAAATAGCCACAGGACTTCAATTTGAGCAATGAAAACTTATTAAAATTCCTGCCAAACCTGGAAACCAATCAATGACAGTGGCAAATGGCATATCTCAGCCAACCAGCACACAGATCCTTGCTGGCCCCAGCCTGGGCCAATCAGCACTCAGGGAAGCCAAAGTTCTTTGTTTCAAACTGCCTTTGAAGTCCTATAAATATTTATGTATGTTTTAATTGAAATATGCCAGTTTTTAGAGTGGAGACTCTTCAGGCATCCTCTTTGGCCAAGGTAAATAAAGTCTCTCTCACACACATACACATACCTACACAATGTATTATATTATTAATATAGTACAATATCAGTATTATATATTACTATATTGTACTATGCCATTATATTGTAATATTATTAGTAATATTACATGTAATGTAAAATATATAATTATAATATTGTATTATTAATCTTAGTTAATCTCTTCTGGATTTGTGTCTGAACTTTACATCAGCTATCTAAGTGCTGAACCCTGCCCCCCCCCTCCAATTCCGCTTGTTGGCTGATTACTTTAAGGTTGCAACCCAAATCAGGAGGAGTCCATTATATCATTGGGTTATCAGATGGCTTATGTTTTCTGGAACTGGAAATAATTTACTCTCAGAGTAATTCTCTGCAAATGTTGATCTTGAGTATTAATGTTTCATTTAAATGTTTATTGAGTATTTATGGCTTTAAAAAGGAAAAGGAGGGGAGAATCTAGTAGTACACGTAAGACTTTGCTATCGTTGTAAACCTTTAAGTCCATTTTGGACTTATAGCAACTCTATCACAGGATCTTTTGGTGATGAGACTTGCCCATGGTCATCCAATAGCTTTCCATGGCTTAGAAAGAACCAAACGCTGCTCTTTAGAACAGTAGCCCAACACTCAAGGCACTACACCACTCTCTACCTGATTTACATCTTGACATTAACTTTGTAGATATCAGTTCACTCCTTTAATGCAAGGTGATATTAAAGCTTCAGAGCGCTTATACAGTCTGGGAATGAGATAAAATGAAAAAGGATCCAGACCTATGCAAATTGTGGTTGTCACCCATTTCAGGCAGCCTGTATAATGATGATGATGATGATGATGATGATCATGATGATGATCATGATGATGATCATGATGACAATGATCATGATGTTTATTTACAGCTTGCTTTTCTCTCCACAAAGGAGACTCAAAGCAGCTTGACACTGAAATGTAAGCCACCTTTAAGTCCCTTTTAAGGGAAATATAGACTATAAATGAAATAAATAAGTATAAATCAATAAAATATTTCCCCATGGTCATGATCTCACATGAGCTTGGTGAAGCATACAGCTCTACAAGCATAATGCTGCCTTTTGCTGACCTGAGAGTTTCCAGAATGCTCTTGTTCCAGCCATTTGGTGGCTAGAGAGGGCAGCATACAGCAGTGTTCCTGTAGCTGAAAGTATAAAGAAGACATCAGTCTCTGGATCTCCTGGGAGAATTGTATTGTTTGTGTCTCTGTGTGTGTTCTTGCTGCAGAAATGCAACTGAATGCTACTTGGAGTCACTTCCTCCGGCTACTCAGTGAAGATGGGGAGCATGTGCTGCCAGCAGATGGGTAAGCTGCACTCATGAAGGGGGTATTGCAGAAAGGAAATGCTGGAATCAGCCTTCCCAGATGACATACATAAGTATAATGGGAGTGTATGCCTACACATCTCTTTAGAAAGAGACTTTTGTGTCTAGTGGGGGATCGACACTGTGTGCCTTTTGGGATATTTGATAGAGGACAGAGATTGGTTCTGACAGCATCTAACAATGATTATTATGAATCCGTCAAGCATCATACTGAGATGGGAATGTGTCCGAAGCCCAACATTTTCCAAACATGTTTGACATTTTGGTTTTGAATCAGATAGCTGCAAAATCAAGAGAAGTTAAATATTTATGAATTTGTTTTAGCTCTATCTCTTTTTTTCTAAAGGTCTGCAACCTCATTCTTTTCTCCTCTCACACCCCAAATTCACCGATGAAGCATGAGACAAAGCAGGTAGGTCTTCTTTTCACGGTTTCCTTTCATCTACCTCCTTCTCGCACCTGCTGTTCAGCACAGTCCTTCTTGCTGCAGCTGGTAGGTAGATGAAAAGACCATGGGCAGCAGCTGGAAGAGGCTGCTATGGCTTTGTCTCTTGTTTGTTTGGGAACAAAAGTAACACAAAGCCTTGGGATTCAGTCTGAAAATTTATGTTCCAAGCATGCAGCCAAGGCCAGCACTGGTTTAGTTAGATGTAATACATGGAAATCAGCTTTCTTCACCTTTTCCCCCACCTTTTCTGCCATCTGCACACAGATAGTTTCTTGGCAAGACTTATCCCATGTGAGTATTTATTTCCTTTTATACTTCAGCTGGACCTGTCCTGCCAACAGAATGAAGAAAGCAGCAATTTTAGGAAGCAGATTTGGGGTGTCATGAAATAGCATACTAATGGATCTCACAAGCAAAATAACAAAAACTGGCAGGTGTTTAACAACAACTGGTCACATGCCTTAGTTTTCTTTGTGAAACATAAAATTTAGTTTTACTTACAATAGAAAAAGAAAGTTATTATAGATTAGAGAATTGTGGGGTAACTTCCACGAGTTTCTGTACTGGATGGTGTAAAGATCCCTTACCTTTCCAGCCTGGGTGGCAGGGCCTAGGAGAGGCAGGCCAGTTGGTTGCAGTGTTAGAAGGCCTGGCAGAGGGCAGCAGGAGCCATTTTAGTTTAGGGAAAGCACCATTTCAGAGAGGGGGAGTGGCCTAGGCCTGAGACAGCCTTAGAACAGCCAGGATTGGTTTATTAAAGGGGGGCGGAGTTAGACTGTTTGGAGGGAAAGAAGAGGGCTTTTTCAGTCAGTCTGTCGTTGTTAGAGAGTAGGAATAGGAAGGTAGTTTAGGAGTTCGTGTTTTAAGATTAGTTTAAGGAAGGCAGTTTGCCTTAGGTTTGTCAGCGAATAGAAGCTGTAACAAACTGGTACAGCTATCAGGGAGAGATAGCTGGAGTGTAGTTAGCTAGGCCTCAGTTTAGGGTAGCTAAGCTACAGTTGTATCTTGGCAGAGATTCAGATCCTGTCAAGTATACGTGGATTTTTAAAGAGACAATAATCTCTGTGTTGTAACAAAGAAAGAACCACTTACATGTAACCGTTACGCTTGCAAGAAGAACCAAAATTTCTATGTAACAGCCAAGATTATTAAAGAGCATTTACACTTTATTCTGTATTCCATCAATAAACTTTCTTGTTTATTTTGAAACTTAAAAAGCCTGAGTCCAGTGTGCCTTTGTGGCTAAGAGTCTCTTTCCCAAACAACCTCAAGTGTTCTTTTCCTTAAAGAAGAAATAAGAAGACGCAGTGCTTGGTGCTCTTTAAAAACCCTTTTATTATTTTGAATAGCTAGAGTGTTCCTGTACATTTCAGTTTATGGTGGCAGCGGAAGTTATTTAGTGAGACAATCCCCTCATAACATTTATATAGGTGCCAGTGGGGTAAATTCTTTATATTGGAGGGACAGTTGGTGGGATCTGTTTTACCCCCTGTCCAGCTATCGTTTGGCCACACGACGTGCCTTTATAGATGGCACAAGCAATAGTGATGCCAATAGTGATGCCATTGTGATAATGGCTGGCATTCCTAAACGAAGTTATATATTTATAATCTAGAATTATAGATTCTTAACTGGTCAGTATTTAGTAATATCACTTTGCTTTAGAGAGCCAGTGTGGTGTAGAGGACTGAGTGTTGTACTATGATTCTGGAGACCAGAACTCCCACAACAGTTTGACTATGGAAACCCACTGGGTAACTTTGGGTAAGTCACATTCTTTCAGCAAGGACAAGCCCTCTCTCAACAAATCTTGCCAAGAAAACCTTGTGATAAGTTCACCTTAAGGAGACCATACTTTCGAAATGACTTGACGTGAGAAAGCAAGCACACTAGGAGTCTGCAAACATGCAATCTAGCCATTCTGTTGATGTTATCAGTGTGCCATTCTTAATATTATTAAGGTTAAGGTAATATCCCCTGACATTAAGTCCAGTCGTGTCCGACTCTGGAAGTTGGTGCTCATCTCCATTTCTAAGCCAAAGAGCTGGCATTGTCCGTAGACACCTCCAAGGTCATGTGGCTGGTATCGACAGAGCGGTACCTATTAATCTACTCACATTTGCATGTTTCCGAACTGCTAGGTTGCAGAAGCTGGGGTTGACAGCAGAAGCTCAAACCGCTCTTGAATTCGAACTAGTCGACAAGCTCAGCAGCTCAGCAGTTTTTGTTTTAAATATTTTTTATTACTTTATCATAATTATTACATTTATTATACATTTGTTTATAGCAGTTACATATTATTCAACACCCTCTTTAACATATAATCTTATTCTTCTGCATAAGCATTTTATTCCCCCTTTTTTTCCCACCATTGTGCTCCCCTCCGGCCCATTTCAAGCCACAAGTTTTACATATCATCTGTCCAAAATCTCATTTCTTCTTGTGGCGGTAACCTTCCTTCTTTATTTTTTAAACCATTTACAGCAAATTTACCCCATACAACATCAAAATCACTTTGTTTCCATATACCTTTTTAAACTTTTAATATACATGTCAGCTTATCATTTATTGCCAGTTTCCATGCTTCCTTGTACCACTCCTCCATTTGTATATTTATTTCTTTTTTCCAGTTCCTTGCTATGAGCAGTCTTGCTATTGTTAATAAGTTTGTTATCGCTTCTTTGTCCTCCTTTTTCAATTGTTTGTTGTTATATAGTGATAATAAGGCTATACTAGGGCTTTTCTCAATTTTCATATTCATTATATCTTCTATTTCTCTAAATACTTTCTCCCAAAAATTATTTACATATTTATATTGCCACCACATATGTATATATGTTCCTGGTTCTTGACACCCTCTCCAACAATTTTTTGAATTATTTTTGTTTATATATGCTATTCTTACTGGTGTCAGATACCACCAGATATCTAGCAGCTCAGCAGTTTAACCTACTGCACCACTGAGTTAAAACTACCAGGGAGAGAGAGATGCCTGTTGGATTTTCTGCTTTAGGTGAAAGATTAACATGCCTGATTTTGTGTACACTGACTGAAGTTCTGGAGAACCATTTGTTTATCTACTTATGGCTGAAAAATGTCTTGGTCCAGCTTTGTTGCTCAGGATGATCTGTAATTCAAGCAGCAGGGTGTCTTGCCTCAAAATCATTAGGCAAGTTGATCAGAAGTGTTATGGAAATCTCTGCTCTCTTACTCCCTCTTTTGACAATGTATAACTGGGCATCATTGTCTATAGACAGATTTCATATTCCTGGTAATGGCTGGGCATGTTGTTTTGCACTCCCTTCTGCAGTGGCCAGTGGAGGAAGGAGAGAAAGTATTATCACCTGCCAGAAAATTTCCTTTCTGTGAGACAGGGTTATGTCTAGACTACTGAGAAACTTCAGTTACCTTTATAGAAAACATGGGGTGGTAGCAAAGCTTTCAATCCTCAGATTGCTAATCAGGTGTCTGCAAAGCAAGAGGAACGTCATCAATCAGAGCACTGTATTATTTATGTATCAAATTTTCCTGATTCAGGATTCTGATTAAATATATATATTGTCTCTATAAATTTGTCCCTCAGAGTAATACTTCCTCCTTCCTATTTCAGAATGTGGACTATATTAAACAGTGCCTTTCATTTGAAAAGAGAGAGAGAGAGAGAGAGAGAGAAAGAAAATTTCATTTCCCTTGCCAAGTTAGTAACTCTTAATTTCTATATTTAAAGGGAGGATAAAGTGAACCTTTTACTGGACAGTTCAATACCAAGCTGCTCAAAATTAAATCACCTTGAGGTGCTTCAGGCCCAGGGCTTCTCCATTTAAAAAGGAAGATACAATGCCATCCCACAGGGCAACTTGTCCACCTCAAAAGTGGAAAGGGGGCTAAGCCATTTCTGCTGTGCAGAGTAACATGCCTTGCATTACTTTAGAACTTGTGCCATGCAAATTAATCATAATTCAGTAGTGTCACTAGGGGATCATAGGAGGTATGGACTGCATCAGAGGCATTGACATCAAACTGACTACCTAGAAAATGTTTGAGCAATCCCATGAGATGTTAGGAGGCATATTTAAATGCGTCATGTTATTGTTATTGTTTTTGCTTATTTTGCTATGAGTTTTGTATTGTTTTTGTATTATTGCTGTTATTATTATTGTTGTGTTGTGGGCTCGGCCTCATGTAAGCCACACCGAATCCCTTGGGAGATGGTAGCGGGGTACAAATAAAGTATTATTATTATTATTATTATATTACCTTTTTATTTCATTTTTTTGTCGTGTCAGGAGTGATTTGAGAAACTGCAAGTCGCTTCTGGTGTGAGAGAATTGGCCGTCTGCAAGGACGTTGCCTAGGGGATGCCTGGATGATTTGATGTTTTCATCATCCTTCTCTCATGTCCCTGCATGAAGAGCTGGAGCTGATAGAGGGAGCTCATCCGCCTCTCCCCGGATTCGAACCTGCGACCTGTCGGTCTTTAGTCCTGCCGGCACAGGGGTTTAGCCCACAGGGGGCTCCTTTTTAAAATATTAATATACCAACAATAAATGGAAAACAGAAAAAAGACAATCCTTCCCAAAGATATATGGCATAAGATACCTACAATCAATACATGAGTTTAGATATTTAAAAATAGGAAGAAAAATCTTTCACAGGTTTCATAAATAAGAGCAGTGAAGCATAAGAGGAGAATGATATGTTACACAGAAATACAGAATTAAGAAAGAAAGAATGAGAAAAAAGTGGAACGAGAAACAGGAGGTGAATTGAGGTGAGAAGTACAGCATGGATCAGTTCTGAGTAGTGTAACACATTCAGAAATTCAGTCATTATATAACTGGATAAATGATATTCATTTTCTTTTTGATCACTTATTAAACTCTTCTGTATTTTGCTAAACAAGGGCAGGTCTGCAGGCTGGGATTTGATGAGATGCTATATGAAATAAGTACACTATAATTGTTATTAGTATTATTCATGTATTTAGAATGACATCTCATTCAAATGGATCAGTGGAAAAATTAGATGATTTGCCTTAACATACTGCGGTGGCAAGGGGGATTAAAGTGCTGAGCTGCTGAACTTGCTGACCAAAAGATCACAGATTTTAATCCAGGGAGGGGTGTGAGCTCCTGCTGTTAGCCCCAGCTTGTGCCAACCTAGCAGTTGAAAAATATTCAAATGTGATTAGATTAAAGTTACTGCTCCGGCAGGAAGGTAACGGCACTCCATGCCGTCATAGCAGCCCAATGACCTTGGAGGTGTCTATGGATAACGCTGGCTCTTCAGCCTAGAAATGGAGATGAGCACCAACCCCCAGAGTTGGACATGGCTGGACTTATTATCAGGGGAAAAACCTTTACCTACTTCTTACCTACTGAAATAATGGTAAGTGATTTTAGTACAGGTGGAATAATCCTTATCCAAAATTATTAGGGTCAGAGGTTATTTAGTATTTTTTTTGTTTTTTTTTAAAAAAATGAATACCTACATGTGCATGGACATAATGAATGAGGGGTAAAGGGGAAATGGGGCTAGTCACACATCAGCACCTGCTGAGATTTTCCTCAAGAAACCCTTGCTTTGATACTGTAATAAATTAGACTAGAGAAAGGGAAGAAGGGGAAGACTGTTTTACACAAGGCTCCTGTAAAAAAAAATGTCCAGATGCCTCCCCAACTGTCAACACACTTTCTGGCCCTTTTCCCAAAAGTAGCCAGAACAGGATGGGAAAATTGTCTACCCCATGAGTGCAGATTCATCTGAGACATCTTCTTTTTGCAGGGGCAATGAGCTGTACAGCCCCCTCTTCCTCTTCTCTTTCACCCTACAAATTTCTGAAAGGGGTGAAGCAAGCATTCCTTGAGGGAAATCTCAGTGGATTCTTGATGTCTGACTAGCCCCCTTTTCCACAAAGGTGGAAATGGGTGGCTGGTAACAAAAAGTTTCAGTTTTATTAGTATTTTGGATTTCAGATTTCTGGATAAGGGAGATTCAGCCTGTAAACTTTCTTGATGATAATTTGCCTCAAGTTGTTTCCTACCACAACAACTGATAAATTCATTATTATATTTACATTCCTCCCTACATTGTATGTGTCAGCTAGATTTTCCTGTAAGCTTTAATAATAATATAATAATGAACTTTATTTGTTACTCCGCCACCATCTCCCCAATGGGGACTTGGAGCGGCTTACAAGAGGCCAAGCCCAAACAACAATTACAATAAAGAAAACCAAAACACAAATGAAAACACGAACAATAAACAACAACATCATAGTTAAATAAAACACATGAATACATAACAGTATGAAAAATAAAAAATATGCACAGCAACTAGGCTTTCTCTTTTCTTTATTCCTAATGTTGATATGTATGTGGTTGAATGCCTGAAAATGACTTCATTATGTACTGTTAGGCCAATGTGACATAGTGGTTTGAGAATTGCGCTATAGCTTCATAGATCAATTCCCTGCTTGGTCATGGAAACCCACTGGGTAACCTTGAGTGAGTCACATACCCTCAGAACCAGTGAGTCTCCTTGTGGAGAGAAAAAAGTGGGATATAATAATAATAATAATAATAATAATAATAATAATAATAATATGGCTTCATAATATCATTATGGCTTCACTTCAGAGTCACCATAAGTTGAAAAAACTTGAAGGCACACAACTTTATGAAGAAAGCAATCACAGAATACACTTTTTATCATCCCTTCTTCAGGGTCTTGCATTTTGCAAAATATGCACAAAACACAGTGTTTAGCCTTTGACCATTGGTTTTCAATGGGCTATCACGACCTTTACCAGAGAGCTGCTCCTAATGGACATATGAACTGGTATTAGGCTTTGGTTGATCTGATTGAAAATGGCTACATTTTAAATGGGTCCAAGAACTATCATGACATCTCCCTCCACTACTCCATATCACCTCTTCTGATACATGTTCCTAAGGTCTTTGAGTCTCTTCTACTTCAGCAGACTCCATTGAGTCTCTTCTACTTCTGCAGCCTCAGTTGGAGTCTGAAATTGCTTTTTTGCTCCTGTTGCACTCCTGATTGAATAGAGAACTCTTTGGTTTCTTCCCAGAAGCCATTACATACATGGTGTGTAGATCTATTATTCCACTTTCAAATGTCATCTTGTGGAATCCCAAGATTGTCACTTTATTGAGAGTGTACTTAATAGTTATGGATGCAGGTAATGTATAAGACACCTCACAATTTCCTCTGACCATTCACCGTTTGGGGATTCCAGCCATGCAATATTTTGTCAATTGACACAACTGGACAACATAGTAGAAATTATATCAAAATGATATCTTTTCTTTCTGTTGCTTTGTTTTGGATTTTTAACTGCCTGCTGGTGTAAAAGGGAGAGTTTGTCAAGTTTCACCGTCATTTTAGCTTGTCACATCTGCAAATCTAGGCCCAAGTTGGAAAATATTATGTTTGATTATGTCTGATAATTCAGAGCTGGGAAATTTACTTCGTGGAGACTTCCATCCAATTATTATGAGAGCCAATGTGGTGTAAAGATTTGAGTGTTGGACAAAGACTCTGAGAGACCAAGGAAGAAATCCCAGCTTGGCCAGAGATGCCTTCTGAGTGACCTAGGGAAGTCACTCTCTCGCTCAACCTTGGGGAATGCAAGGTTTTGGTTTACCAGTTTCCCATTGTTCGAATGCATCTAAAAATATTTTTCCAAGCTTTGTTAATCTAATCTTTCCCTAGTTCAGGAGATCCTCCTCAGTGTTTAATGTAATTGTTCAAGGCCACTAGAATATTTGTAATGAATCGTCTCCAAGAAAAAAAATGAATGAAATCTCTGTGTTGTCCATCTACAGGCTTGGCAGTGGAAACAGCTGTCACCGGGAATGGGCTGAGTCTCAAAAGCGGCTAATCAATTCTGACTGGCATGTTGACACTGCAGGACTCCTGGGAGAAGAGGAGCTTGCCAGGGACATCACAAAGCAGAGGGACTCCAGCCAGACCTGGAACTCAGCTGGTCAATACATATTTATGAAAAGCAGAGGAGGAAAATTAAATTAGGGAAATAGCTGGCTGGGGAAGGAACGGTAGGTTTCCGTCAAGGTATGCTGCAAAAGTGGCCCTGAATAATTAGCAAGAGATGGACTGGGTTTGGAAAGCCCACAGTTAATATTACAAAGGAAGTACTGAAAAGACAAGACCCGAAGCACCTGCTGTTACCTGAATTAATTGTGTTTAATGTTTTATGATATTTACATAGTACCCATCACATAAATATAGTTCATGATGGTTCATAATAAATAATTAAAATGACAAACACTTCAATAACTGAAATGCCCCTTCAAAACTACAATTAAAGTGAAAGCATTTACCAAATTATACAATTTAAAAGAAAAACAATTCAGCCAGCAGAATCAGCAGATGAGTTAGCTAAAGTGTTAAAAGCACACGTTCCTCGCCCACAACTTGGGAAGGGGTGTGTGTGGGGAGACTGAATTTTGTATCTGAAATATTTTCACCCAATTTTTTGTTATTGTCTATTACAGGTTTACAAATCAACCCAAGCTGAGATTCACAGAGCACAGTCATCCAGCCAACTTTATTGGCACAGGAGGCAGAAAACTCCCACAAGTATCTCTCCCCATCTCTAGCAGTAAAAATCCAATAAAACCAAATTAAATAACTAATCATTTACAGCCTGTTCATGATGCCTGAAATCTGCCACCTGGGGTAGCAACTGTGTTGACTCCTTCAAGATTAAAATTAAAAAATGAACAGATTTTAATAGTAACATGCAAGGGTAACTGTGTAAGCAGCAGATCACCTTCTCCAAGGAATGCCATAAATGAAAAAAATAATAATAACAATAACACATTCATACTTTTTGGTGGTTCATGATACTGATAATACTATAGACTGGGGACACATCCAGACAGCCCCTTAAAAGCACAAGCTCCCGTGTTTTTATGTGGAGCATCCAAACGACGAAGAAGGGGAGGGGGAGGAAAATCATGTCATTTTTACGCACCAGGAGAGCACCGTCAGCAGTTTAATGGTAGCTGAGTAAAGTTATTTTACCCCCCCCCCCCCATTTTAAGGGGTTTTGGGGAGGGGGGTTGAATGTCTCCCTGTCCTCCTGGAAGGTTCCAAGAGGACATGTGGACCTCCCCCCCCCAGAAAAGCACACACTTTCTGGAGCGTGTATGGACCTTAACCTGGGCGCAACTGTGTTTAACAAACCTGATTGCTCCTTGGTTAAAGGACTGTGTGGAACCACTCTGGGATGGCCATCAGGAGAAATAAATGGGTTCTAGAACAATCAAACCTGAACATATCAAGATGTCTAAGCTGATACTGTTGTACAGTGGGTTCTTCATATTGATGGCTTCTGTAACCATGGATTCAACCATCTGTGGCTTGAAAAATTAAAAGCAAATCCATAAAGGAAACCTTGATGTTGCTTCTTTTAGATAAGGAACATCATTTTATTACATGACTATATTGTAGGACTTGAGCATCCATTATCTATCTACGGGGGTTCTGGAACCAAATCCCAGTAGATACCAAGAGCATATTGTACTTTGACTATATATGAGAAGATATCTATCTTTGAGGTTCCTGGAACCAAATTCCAGTGGACACCAAGAGCATATTTTACTTTAACTATATCTTGAGAAGACATGGCTCATTAGAAAAAAATGATGCTTTGTAAGGAATGAAGCAATAGGAAAAGAAGTTGGGAAAAAGTACATAGACTCAGTCAAGGAAGGGAAAGCACTGCAGGATCTGGGCAGGGATGATGATAACAGGGTGGCGTAGATGTTACATTATTATTGTTGTTATTGTTATGATTTGCTTTTATCTCTTGACTGAGAGATTTATATAGAATTGACATAAGCTGAAGTCAACTTGACAGCAATAGAAAGAACAATAAGGCCTCAGTAGCAGGACAGTGAAGTGCTAGCACACGTTGAGTAGCCCTTATCCAAAATGCTTAAGACCAAAAGTGTTTTGGATTTTTTTTCAGATTTCAGAATATCTTTTTCTATGTAAGAAGATAATAAGGTATCTTGGAAATGGGCCCAAATTTGGGATATTTTGGAATTCAAGATAAGTGATGCTCAAACTGTAAAACTAGGGCTGAATTGAAACAATTTAACTAGTAAGTGTCCTCCGTTGCTGGACATTTTAAAAATTTATACTTGTAAACAAACCTGCATTGACCTGTCATAATGCTGTTTCCCACCTCTGTCTTTTCTTGGAGACATCTTATTCTTAGAACCTCATCATATGAAAGCAGGGAAAAGCAGAGGGAACTGTCTTATTTCATTCCATTTTCAGGGATGGCAGCTATCCCATGTCTTTCCCCTACTTTTCCTCAGTGTTATCAGGCCTCTCTCTGGCTTCTGTCATTGGGAGTTGGGTAGTTGGGCAGCTGCCTCAAAGAGCCCCATGGGCAACTACCGGAAGTGGCCTTGTCTCATGTGATGGCCTTGTTGGGACTCTGTTTTGGCAGCGCAGAGAAATGCAGAGAGACTGTGTGGGATGAAGTCCTTAGTTCGGCTTTCCTGCCTCTCCTTGCTCTCATTGTCCTTGGCCTCATTTACCTTCACTGTCATTTTAATCTGCCATGGTCTAGTGAGCTACATGCCATTTTGTCAAGGGCTGGGTCACCACAGCCAACCAAAATAAATGACAGGATGGGGAAGATTAAAATGGCACCGAGATGAAGCGCAGCTGTGGGAACCAAAGGTCAACATCCAACTACACAACATTTGGCAATGTGAGCATTTTGACTAATGGGTTCAGCTGCATTGCTTTATGCTAATTTCAATACTAATATTAAAAAATAACAGGTATTTGGCAAAGGTTAAATGGTATTTAGAGCTGAGACAGAACAGGTGTGTATGTGACCTGTATGTGTGTAAAGCTTTTCAGCCTATGTAAAACACACATTTTCTATCATTTTTTCTATGTGGTGAATGGGTGGAGAGTGGATCTGTTTGCCCAGAAAGAAGGGGAGGCAATCCTAAGTCCAGCTTGGGAAAATTCAGTTTTAGAAAACTATAATCCAGACTTCCCATGGCGTGACTGCTGGGATTTATTGTGCTATGTCACTAAGCACTTAGCAACATTTCTTGTTAAGGTGGCTGTGAAATTTCAGCTTCATAGTTACACAGTTGTGGATCCCAGGTGGGCCCATTGGTCACCAGACCCAGTCTTACTTTATAGAATAGCCATGCAATCCGGTTTGAGTAGCAGCTGAAGTTAATATTTTTTATTTTAAGTCATATTCTATTTTAGAATTCGAGAATCTTTTTGTGGGGTGCACAGAGGCCAAATATTCATTTATAATAATCCTCAGGGATCGTACATTCCATCAGTGGTTTAGGTTAAATGCACAGGGCTGTGCTAATGCAAAATGGATGGGACCGAATGCAACCCTTTTCATACTGATGTGAACTCTGTGGCTCTCCAGTGGTTGTTGGACTGAAGTTCCCAGTAGACATCACCAGCAAACCCAATGGTGAGGGATAATGGTTGCTGCAGTTCAACAACACCTGGAGAGCTGTATAATTCCCACCCCAGTCTTGCCAGTCCAGACGTTTTCCTACCAAGCATATTGAAATCCATCAACAAAAGTTGATCCTTTGTTGATCAGAGAAAACTTTAGCTCTGAGAAACAGCCTGTAAATGGGGGACTGACTCCAGAGCCATCTATACCAATAAGTATATACAGCATGTGTTCTGTTCCTGAAAAAAAACCCCACTGTGTTGTTATTAATAGAAGAAGGTGCAAACATATTACTTCCCTCGCAAGGTGATAGAAATCCTACAGTTCAGCCAGGAATTCTAGGACAGATGTTAATTCTTTACTCTGACTTGTTCACCCACTTGGTTTCCTGGTGAAGCAGGGATTTGAACTCTTGGAGACTTAGGATGGCTCTATACCAGGCATGGGCAAACATTTATACTCCAGGTGTTTTGGATTTCAATTCCCACAATTCCTAACATCCAGTAAACTGGCTGGGATTTCTGGCAGTTGAAGTCCAAAACACCCAGAGAGCCAAATTTGCCCATGCTTGCTCTAGGCGGTAGAATGAATGCAGTTTGACTCTACTTCAAGTGCCATAACTCAAAGCTGTGTCCTGGGACTTGGAGTTTGGTGAGGCATCAGCAGTCTTATAAGACTAACAACCTTGTAAAGCTCTAACTCCCAGGATTCCAAAGCATTGAGCTGTGGTAGGTAAAGTAGTGTGAAAGTGCATTCATTTTGAAGTGTAAATGCATCCTTAGGACTTCATCAGATGCAACTCCTTATTTATTTATTTATTTATTTAACACATTTATACCCCACTCTTCTCACTCCCAGAGGAGAACTCATGGCAGCTTCACAACAGACAACCAATTGATGTCAACACATGCAATTATAAACAACAACCACAATTAAAAACAACAGTTAAAATATCAGTTATTAAAACATTCAATTAAAATAAGCAAGTTTCTTCTCTCCCCTCACCCTTTCCATAAATATCTAAAATAATTCATAGGCAAAGTAACATGGATACCTTTATAAGACACAGAGGGTCCATCCAGACAGGACCTTTATTGCAGGAACTCCCGCAATAAAGGAGGGGTTGTCCAGACAACATTCTGGACAGCCCCGCATTAATTCACTACGAAGCAGGAAAACCCTGGTTTGCAGCGAAATAATTTGTTACCTCATTTATTCTGCATCTTCTTGGAAGGCGCAGGGAAAATGCACTATTTCTGGGTCTGTACTGCTGAATACTGCAGTCCAGACAATATTCCCACAGTTTAGCGGGCTAAAGAAGCCTGGTAAACTGTGGGAATATCCACCCCCTCCCTCCAAGCCCCTAGATCCCTTAGAAAACTAAGAAAAACTTACTTGTCCATTAGAAGCCCTGGCGCTCCCCCCCCCCCCAGTTCTCCTGGTGCGTCATTTCTACGTGCTGGGAGAGCTCACAGGGGCTTCTAATGGAGGACATGTATGTTTTTCTTAGTTTTCTAAGAGGTCTGGGAGGGAGTGGGGTAGGGCCGCCACATATTGTCTCGGGCTAGTCCCAAGAGAACGTGTGGACAACCCACCCCAGAAAGCGTGTGCTTTCTGGGGTGGGTATGGACAGGCCCCCATGCTTTTTTTAACATGGGTGCTTCTGGGACAGGGACCTGTCTGGAATCGGCCAAGGGACTTCCATCTCTCATCCATAAATAAATAAATAAAATAAATAAAGCTTTAGCCTATAAAGCCCTAAATAGTTCATGACCAGTTTACCTATCCCCTATCTTCCCCTATGAACCACCTTGGAGATTAAGATTGTCTGGGGAGGCTCTGCTCTCAGTCCCAACTTCTTCGCAAGCGCCCCTGAGGGAGGACAAGAGAGAGGGCCTTCTCATTAGTGGCCCCTCTGTCATTATAATGTGTTTGCTGGGGTGAAATATAGTTTATAAGTTTTAAACTCTGTCTGTGTCCTGTACAGAATGGCATGCTATGCAAGGGTTAAAGGCATAGATGTGATTTATTGCCTAGAGCGTGAACTATGAACAGTTCCTGTATACATCACACATTCCAATGATGTGGGTTTGAGATAACGGACTGCTGGGCGTTCTCTTCCAGCCATGCTGGGGAACGAGCAAGATGCGTGTATGATTTCTCTTGTATATAGTTATGCTTTTATTGTTATTCTGTAGTTTTAGTAAGTAACTAAATAAACGTGCCGCTTCAAGGCTTTGAAGCTGATGGAAGACTGTGCACTCTGTTTTATTGCGTGCCTCCTAGCAGTTGCTCTGAGGCCGAATTTTCTGACACCCTTGACTTTGGAACTCCCTCTCTAGTGACATGAGATCAGCCCCTTCCCTCCTCACCTTCAGAGAGTAAAAACCTGGCTCTGGGATCAGGCTTTCAGAGAACAGCGCAGTGCAAAAATATAATTGAAATATGTGCAATGACTATGGAATGGCCTTAGACTATGATTTTTGGATGGCATGATTTTAATATTGAATGTAATTTTTAAAGGTTTAATATGTATTAATTTTGATTCAATTGATTTTAAGATTATTGTTTGTATGTGTTTAAGGCATTGAATAATTGCAATATGTAAGCTACCCTGAGTCCCCCTTGGGGTAGAGAAAGGCAGAGTATAAATAAGGCAAATAAATAAATAAAAAAAGATATCACCACTCAGATATATAAACCCATTTTTCTTACTTCCAACAGACCTCACAACCTCTGAGGATGCTTGCCATAGATGCAGGTGAAACGTCAGGAGAATTTTATTTATTTATTTATTTATTTATTTATAGACTTGTATACCGCTAATATCTCAGCCTAAGTCGGCGACTCATTGCGGTTTACAACAATTAAAAACAATGCCTATTTAAAAACATGAAACACAACTACAATACAAATTATTGGGCCACCAATAATAATCCTATGCCTCTAGAACATGGATCTATAGCCCGAAAAAACCCACAAGAACCTTATCACCACTTTGTTTTTCCTTTCATTTCTCTTTTATAGTAATAGTGGCTTTTGAAATTGCACTACTGTTAGCTTTTTAACTTTGTTTCTTCCTCTTTTTTTTTTACCAATTTCAGTAAGTTCTAGGTGCAAGAAGTGTTCCTCTCAACCCTTTTGTCCTTGGAGTACACCTCCCCCTTGTATGAAGGCCTGTTTACTACCCTGTTTCCCAATTTAGTTATTCATTTATTTATGACATTTATATGCTGCCCTTCCCACTCCAAAGGGGACTGAGAGCAGCTTACAAGGTATAGTTTACATACAATATATTATATTATTAGCATAGTAAATTGCTATATTACACCATACAACTATATCGTAATATTATTAGTGATATTACATGTAATATAAATATATAATTATAATATCATATTGTTATTATTATTATATTACAGTACATTATAATATTATAAATATATGTATATACAATCTATTATATTATATTATATTATTAGAATGTTATGAGCTCTCTCTTGCAAATAATCTGCTCCTATTTTTATCTCACCCTGAGTTTTTAATCATTTTATTGTACATGCGGCCCACTCACTGTTATTGTGATTGTTCATTGCATTCTTATGTTTTACTAGCCGTCCCCTGCCACGCGTTGCTGTGGCCCACTCTGGTGATCATGAGGGTTCTGTGTGGGTGGTTTAGCCCAATTCTATCATCGGTGGGGTTCAGAATGCTCTGCGATTGTAGGTGAACTATAAATCCCAGCAACTACAACTCCTGAATGTCACGATTGTATTTCCCCCAAACTCTACCAGTGTTCACATTTGGGCATATTGAGTATTCGTGTAGAGTTTGGTGCAGATCCATCTTTGTTTGAGTCCACAGTGATCTCTGGATGTAGGTAAACTACAACTCCAAAACCAAAGGACACTGCCCACCAAACCCTTCCAGTATTTTCTGTTAGTCATGGGAGAACTGTGTGCCAAGTTTGGTTCAATTCCATCATTGGTGGGGTTGAGAATGCTCTTTGATTGTAGATGAACTATAAATCCCAAAAACTACCATTCTCAAATGACAAAATCATTTTTTGAGTGAAGGAAATACATTGGGATGTTAGGTGTCTTGTGTCCAAATTTGGTGTCAATTTGTCCAGTGGTTTTTGAGTTCTGTTAATCCCACAAACGAAATTTACATTTTATTTATATAGATGTTCATTGCTTATTGTATTCATCGTGTTTTTGTATTTTACTGTGTTGTTGCTTGCATTTCGGTTTTTATTTTATTGTATTTTACTGTATTGTAATTTGATATTTGGGCTTGGCCTCATGTAAGTTGCCCCAAGTCCCTGTTGGGGGAGATGGTGGTGGGGTATAAATAAAGATTATTATTATTATTATTATTATTATTATTATTATTATTATTATTATTCCCCACATAGACGATGCTGCTCTCTTATCTGTCAGGTCAGAGATGGGGAAGGACAGCACACAGCTGAAAGTCCTGGGATGTTGCCCCTGCCAATTCAATCATCACAATGCTACTGCTTCCAGTAGGTGAAATTCACTGTGATCCTCAGTGTTCCAGCTGTATTCATTTCCCAACAATACTCTTCCTCTAAGGATTAGTTTATGGGGTTGGGTTGCCCTGGCTTTGAAGAAAGAAAAAAGATCTGCATTAGAAAGGCAAAAATACAGACTTGGCTGAGGTTAATCCAGGGATATGGGCCCCCTGCCAACAGTGACTAAGCACAGAGTGGAGGTAATGTTCTCATCCAGGGAGGGAGGGAGCTGCACAAGCATTTCTGGAGCACATTTCTCAGCAGGCCACTTGCTACAAGGGAGTATAATAAGCCCTTGAAGGGATCACTCTTGTTTTGAATATTGCTTTGCAAACATTCACAAAATGTCAGTTTCAGGAAAGGAAGGAAGGAAGAAAAGTGGTGGGGATATACAGTGAGAGTCCTTCCACGCAGCCCTATATCCCAGAATATCAAGGCAGAAAATCCCACATTATCTGAATGTGGACTTAGATAACCCAGTTCAAAGCAGACATTGTTGGATTTTCTGCCTTGATATTCTGGGATATAGGGCTGTGTGGAAGGACCCTAAGTTTCATTAAAAGAGATTTATATAGAAGTTGCACATGGTGATTTATACATACAGATAAAATTTTTGGTTTTTTAAAATAATTTTTATGAATAGAGTGTGGGGAATCAGGAAGGATAAAATAATGGATATAAGGAAGGGCATTTTTTTACGTCCTATTTGTTGTCTTCTTCAGTAATTAATACAAAAAAGTGTCTACTATGTTTAAAAAGTTATTTTTCCCTATCCAAACTAAAATAGAAAAATAAAAAGTGGGTGTGGGTTGAATTAAAGCAATTTAAAAAAAAAGAAAAGAAAGAAAGCCCTGCTTGACACTTCCTACCCTCTCACTGCTGTCTTCTTCATCATAATCAGAAATCTATCATTCTTATCTTATATCTTCTTATTTAAAGAAGAATGGCTGTGAGAGCCGTTCAGCAGTGGAACTCTCTGCCCCAGAGTGTGGTGGAGGCTCCTCCTTTGGAGGCTTTTAATCAGAGGCTGGATGGCCATCTGTCAGGGATGCTTTGAATGCAATATTCCTGCTTCTTGGCAGGGAGTTGGACTGGATGGCCCATGAGGTCTCTTCCAACTCTTTGATTCTATGAAAGTAGATTAAATTTCCCTTGAATATCATTGGGGATCCTGTTATTCTTGTCTCTAACTCCCCCCCCCCTTTTTTTTCTTGTTCCTATCTCTGTAGTGCTTACTAATACAAAAACCCCAACGTCTTTATTATATTTTCTTCTTTTAAGAAATCAATGAAAGGCTGTCAATCTTCTTTACTTTTGGGAGGGTCTGGCAATTGTATAAACAGTCAAATCGTCAATCTCTATATGTCACCCATATCTGTGCAAAAATCCTATTCCTCTACAGCAGTGGTTCTCAACCTGTGGGTCCCCAGGTGTTTTGGCCTACAACTCCCAGAAATCCCAGCCAATTAACCAGCTGTTAGGATTTCTGGGAGTTGAAGGCCAAAACATCTGAGGACCCACAGGTTGAGAACCACTGCTCTACAGACAATACCATGTGCACTTTTTTTTTTTGCACAGAATAACTCTTGAACTGAGAATAGTCTCCAAATGCTGCATAAATATAGCAGTTTGCCATCACATTAACTGCCACGGCTCAATATTATGGATATCTGGAATGTGTAGCTTTGTAAGTGATTTACCTTTATCTGTCAAAGAGCTCTGGTGCTACAACAAGCTACATATCTTAGGATCCCATAGGATCAAGCTATGGAAATTAAAGTTAAAGTGGCATTGAACTGCTATAATTCTGCAGCGTGGATGGGCTTCTTACAGTGAGAAGAAAAGTGCTTCTTTTTTAAGAAGAGTGCTAGTGAAGAATTACATCTATGAAACTAGGCTAGAACTAGATAGTAGAGGTGTGCAAAATTATAGTCACCCTTCTTATTTCATATCAAATTCATTAAACATGCAGGAAAGCTGTCGGTGGGGGATTTAAGAATTGAAACACTCACCAATAATTTTTGTTAAGATTCTGTAACATTTGGATGCCTCTCAAGCTCAGTCTAATTTTCAGTATAAGCATTAAGCAACTTTTGGTAAAGCCAAGAGAACATAAAGTGTTTTAAAAACCAATCCTGTATTTCATTGGCTTGATCATCACAAGAGGACTAAAGTAGGTAAGTAATAGTATAAATCTGTGCTTAGATGAAGTTATTTCTTTATTTCTTTATTGTATTTGTATACCGCCCCTCTCAGCCTTCTGGCAACTCAAGGCGATATACAAGGCAAAATTCAATGTCATCAAAAACACAATTACAATATAAAAACCATTGTGTTGTGTGGCTGAACCCCACAACACAATGGTTGTGGGGCTGAACAGGTGTCTCCCAATAATACCATCTGGGTACGACCCTCCAGAAAGGACTGGAGCCACCTTAAAACAGTGCCTCCAAGGCTCATTCCAGCAAGGCATCCCAGAAGGATACCGTGGTCGACGGTATCGAAGGCTGCTGAGAGGTCCAGCAGAACCAACAGGGACACACTCCCCCTGCCTATCTCCCGCCGTAGATCATCAACGAAGGCATCTCCTATTGGCAGCAAGGCAATGGCCTTCCTGAGCACATTACCATCTTCACAAAGCTGAAAGTTACTGGTATGGTCTTAAATGTTTATCAGTTGTGGTCTTAGAGAATTGGAGGAAATAGTTGTATCTACAAATGGAGTCAGAGTGTTGTTTGCCAAACACAATGACAGGCGGAACACATAAAACTATTTTTTTGAGGGAAGTCATGTTGGGCATTCCAGCATTAGAGCGAAATGAAAGAGAACATGGTGCAATCCATCTAATCATATTGGATGCATCCTTCCAGATGGTGATGCTGATTTATTATTTATTTATTTACAGCTTTTATATTCTGCCCTTCTCACCCTGCAGGGGACTCAGGGCGGATTACAGTATACACATATATAGCAAACATTCAATGCCAGTTTTGACATACAAACATACACAGAGGCTGTTTAACTTTTTTTTTCTGGCCGCCAGGGGAGCTGTCGCTTTCATCGTACATCTGCGACACTGATGCTTCCCTGCCGGAATGCTTTGCTGGAGTCTTCTTTATGGCCTCATAAATCAGTTAATTTAGCCTCCCCACACTTTAAGGTGGTACCTTATTTTCCTACTTGACAGATGCAACTGTCTTTCGGGTTGCAAAGGTCAACAACAGGCTACACACAATTGGTTGGAAACCCACTCCAACCCGGGCTGGCTTCGAATTCATGACCTTTTTGGTCAGAGTGATCTTAATGCAGCTGACACTCAGCCAGCTGCGCCACAATCCCGGTGCAATCCCTGATACTAGTGATGACTTATAACCTGCTCACCCTCTCTAAACTAGAACTCAAAGCAGCTTACAACGATTGAGATGAAACTATTAAAATATTATCATAAAAATGTAGGTAAATCTCTAATGAAGGTTTTTTTTTAAAAAAAAACTTTAACACTGTTTAATCTTCTCCTTCCCATTTAAATAAACAGTCAGTTCCTCAACTTATTTGGGTATTTTTCCCTGAAGCAGGGGGGATGTTTGGAAAGGACTCTCATAGCCCAGGAGCAGGCACCAGCAACAAGGTCCTGTTTTGCATCCCCACAAGGCATGCCTATGAAATTGGTACGACTGAGATAAAGGCCTCCCCTGAAGCTTTCATGGCCTGTTTATTTCATTCATTCTTTTATTCAGCTGTCATTGAACAGGTTGTTTAGTTTCACAATGAAATGTTGAAAAGGGATGGCATGCCCACCTTCCTCGCTGGCAGTACAGGAACCATTAATATAGGAACCATTTCCCCATTTTCTTCTTGCTGTCAAAGCCTCACGGGGTCTCTCTCCACTGTTCTCCCTCTTGTTGGCTATTTAGGAAAAAGACATGTTGACAGACTCATTTTCCTCCATATTCACAGCTTCATGTGGGCTGCTGCTCATCCATCTTCCAGAAATTCTGCTTTTCTTTCTCATGATGGATGGTGGGACAAGACAGAGAATATGAGCAAGAGGAAAGAGCCAGTTCTAGCTTAAAAAGCAGCTGCCCACTCAGAACTCTTTTCTCTTTTTCCTACACCTCTGTGGGCATTTCAGAGTGTGAAACAACATGCTGTATTCAGTGTAACTTGTGCAGTTGTAAGGTATTAAGATACAGGTGTCTGGTCTATAGCAATCACACCATTCCCAACACTACTGGGGGAGATTTAAATACAGCCATTTTTTAGAAACTTGGAAACATAAATTGCCCCTGACTCAGATGATGGATTTTAAAAGCATTTAGGAAGCTGTAGTTAAAAACCCCCAATAAAAATAAAGGAAAGGGGGATAAATAATTCATTTCCTAAATTCTGGTGAAAAGCAATCAAATGTTTTATTTGTCTGGGGATGGTTCCACATGGGGCTTCCAGCAGGGCACCAGAACACAAAATAAACTTCTCCAGAAAAACCTTTAAAAAAGGAAATAACTTACCCAACTGCCATTCCCCTTCTCCAGAGCTCTCCTGGCATGTAGAAATGATGCACCAGGAAGGGGGGGGGGGAGGAGAAATTTTCCTCCTCCCAGCTGGGTAAGTCATTTTCTTTTTTAAATGCTTTTAAAGGGTGTTTTGGGAGAGGGTGGGGGCTGTCTTGAGTCTGTTGGGCTCCAGGAGCTCAAGAAACCCAAGAAACCTGTGTGGATGGGCATCAGAAGTTGGTCCTGATCCACACAGCACCCACAGTTGGAAAGACCCAGGTTTTCCTGCTTTGTCCTGAAGGTATTTGTTTTTACTTGAGGCGTCATTTGGACATCTTAGAGGAAAAAGTGGGAAGGCATGCATTTTAGGCACTGTCTGGATGTACCCTGGGACCACTAGTTTGTTTCTCCAAACATTCCACTGGAACTTTTTTTAAATGCACATTTTTTTATTATTGTTGTTATGTGTCATTTCTAATTTACAGCAATCACAAGACAAACCTATCACATGGTTTTCTTGGAATTATTTTTTTTCTGAGAAGGTTTCCATTGCTTTCACTTAAAGCTGAAAGAGTGTTACTTGCCAAAGACCACCCGATGATGATGATGATCATCATCATCATCATCCTCATCATGCTTGCAGCCCAGGAGCAAGCCATCAGAACAAATGCAGTTAAGGTCAGGATCAAAAAATCAGCTGATGACCCAAAATGCAGATTGTGCAAGGAAGCTGATGAAACCATTAATCATATCCTCAGCTGCTGCAAGAAAATTGCACAGACAGACTACAAACAGAGGCACAACCATGTGGCCCAAATGATTCATTGGTACTTATGTCACAAGTACCACCTGCCATTAGTAAAGAACTGGTGGGATCATAAACCTGCAAAGATAGTGGGAAATGAACATGCAAAAGTACTGTGGGACTTTCGAATCCAGACTGACAAAGTTTTGGAACACAGTACACCAGACATCATGATTGTGGAAAAGAAAAAAGTTTGGATTATTGATGTCACCATACCAGGAGGCAGTTGCATTGAAGAAAAACAATAGGAAAAACTCAGCCATTATCAGGACCTCAAAATCGAACTGCAAAGGCTCTGGCATAAACCAGTACAGGTGGTCCCAGTGGTCATCGGCACACTGGGTGCCATGCCAAAAGATCTCAGCCGGCATTTGGAAACAATAAACATTGATACAATCATGATCTGTCAACTGCAAAAGGCCACTTTACTTTGATCTGCGCACATCATTTCAAGATACATCACACAGTCCTAGATGCTTGGGACGTGTTCGACTTGTGATTTTGTGATACAAAATTCAGCATATATATCTCGTTTGCTGTGTCATATTGTGTTTTGGTGTCAATAATAATAATATTTAGTTTTAGACTCTTCTCTCTCCCCAAGGGGACTCAACGCAGTTTACACACAGAAAAGGCAAAAATTCAATGCCTCACATAAGTAGAAATACATCAAACCAAATACAGAATAAGCACAATAACAACAGTAAAGTTACAATAAAAGAATTAAGCATTGAAATGAAAACAAAATATAAACAATCCATTAGGACATAATAAACTAGAACATGAGTAAACGTTAAGTAGGTTTCCATAGTTGAATGGGTATTTGAACCCTGGTCTCCCAGTGTCCTAGAATAACACTCAAACCACCACAGTATGGTAGCTCTCTGTTTCTTTGATACTTAATATATAATTCAGCCCCATCTCTGTTCCTAAGAAGGTAATTCCCAAGCAATTAGTGTTGGAAAAACAAAGAAGGTGGTAGTAAGGGAGCGGTCGACCTGGTGTTTCCCCTTTTGGAGTTTATCCCTCTACCATTTCTTAGTACCTGGGAGATACTATAGTCAGTGTTGCTTTTCACTTTGTTTAAGAAGTGGGCTGAAATTGCATCCTCAGTAATGCTGCAGCATCACTCCTGTTTGTACTAGAGGTCCACGCTTCAAGAGCCTATTGAACCTTGCTAGCATAAATTCCACTTATCATTAAAAGAATATCATCATCTGATTATGAAGTGATGATAAAAAGCCTTGTCTGAACACACCTTTTCTCTCCTAAAGGGGAGAGCTGAAAAATCATTGTTTCTTAGCTTGGGTTTTTCATGCTGCCTTCTTACAAAATGACCATCTTACTTTGCATTCTATTGTCACCTGTCTAAAATTGAGCAAAGATCCCCAAACCAATGCAGACAGCAATACCTAAAGGAGGATAATAAAGATATATGCTTTAATATCTCTTTCTTCACCTTCGACCCCTGATGAGAAACATATGAAGCCATCAGTGATCTTGCATATGATATATATGAAGGAACATTGAGATCCCATGGCACATGCTCCTGTAATTAGAACACCAAATTGGTCTCAGAGAAAAATGTCTCATAATTAAACAACACAAGCTATCAGCTCCAATGAAGAGTTAACAAAAAGGTACATATTAGATTTTGTTCTATATTTAATTGCTGGAGCAACATGGGCTGGTATTTTCTTGCCAACAGAGCCATGAATCTGCTCTAGCTTTTACCTTGGAGGAGCTATCCAAGGTGCTGAATCCTATTCCCCTAAACTACAGCAGATTCACCATCCCATTGGCATGCAAGCCATCAGTAAAAACTGATGGCTCAGCATATTCCTTGGCGAACCCCAAGGAATATAAACCTTAGAGTTGGTTGGTGGTTGGTGGCTTATTGGTCCATGATTTGATGTGTTTTGTTATGCTTTTCTTAGCATTGAATGTTTGCCAATTTTTGTTGTAAATCGCCCTGAGTCCCTTTCAGAAGATAGGGATAGAAATAAAGTTTATTAAAGTTTATTATTATTTATCTACTTTCAAGATTTCAAGAGGCATGCAAACATCATAATATAGCATAAAACAATACATAATGCAAGAATACAGTTGGCCCTCCACATTTGTAGGTTTAACTTTTGGAGCTTTGATTAACATGTTTCTAGGAATCTCTAGGTCTTCCCGCATGATACTGTGATCAATTTCCATTGGAAGGTCATGCCAGAGGTTCTAAAATTCATAGAGAGAATGTTTATCCATAATGGTAAAATGAATGGTAGGTGGAAAATCACTGGGAATGCTTCCAGGCATTCCCTGAGGTATGCCTGAAATCAAGAGAAGTGGTATTTCACACGGTAAAGCAGTGAGCACAGAATGCTCCCTTTCGCACCAATCCAAAGTTGAGCCTATTTCTCTCATGGCTGAGCAGACAAAGTGAGCAAAGAGGAGAGATAAGGCAGGAACAAAACAATGAGGCACAACATCAGCAGTGTAACAAGCCATGTGTGACTTCCTTACTCTGATGGCACTTCTCTTGAGGGATGAGGCAGTGAAGCATATTTGGCTTGCAGAAGATCCTGGGTCCCATTCCTGGCTTGCTTGCACGCACCTTGTTTCCAACCTCTTCTATGCCTGATCTCTCTTGCTCTATGGGATGAGGGGCTGATGAGCAGGAGTCTAACAAAGGGCCAGACCCCAGGTAATGGGTTAAGAGAAGGAAGGAACTTGTGGAAGGCTGGTCCAAGGGAGAGAATGATATAATTTGAAGACAAGCAGGAACAGAGGGTTGAAGTCAATATGCACACCTCTACTAGTACACATAACAGAATCTATGACACAGAAAAGCAATGCATACACTGAGGCAAATATTCCTTCTGGAGTTTGTTGTAGACACTACTGATGGCTGAGAAAAAGTCACAAATGGTGCCTCAACTTCCTCAACCCAATAAAATAACACTACGTAAGACAATTTTTGTTCCTTTGTTATACATGTCATTTCCTAATTGTTTCTGTTATAAAAACATGGAAAAAGTTTATTAAACTTCACAAACTTTGTTTTTGTGGGACATCCTGCAGCATATTTTGCAATGATTTTTCAATGAATATTTCATAAAGTCTCAACCCATTCAACCCTGTGCCAGCAGGACTGAAGACCGACAGGTCGCATGTTCGAATCCAGGTAGAGGCGGATGAGCTCCCTCAATCAGCTCCAGCTCCTCCTGCGGGGACATGAGAGAAGCCTCCTACAAGGATGATAAAAACATCAAATCATCTGGACGTCCCCTGGGCAACGTCCTTGCAGACGGCCAATTCTCCCATACCAGAAGTAACTTGCAGTTTCTCAAGTCGCTCCTGACACGACAAAACACACACACACACACAACCCCCCCCCCCCAAAAAACAACAACAAACCTATTCAACACAGTTTTTGGCAGCCACAAAAATGAAGTTTCCAGAATATAACAACTACTTTCAAAGCACACCCCACATAATTAAACAGCAAATAAGACGTTCAAGCAAGAACAGAAAAAAAATCAAATTTTGTTACATAGTGTCATTGAATTAAGAGTTGGAAGAGATCCCTAGGACCATCCAGTCCAACCCCATTCTGATTGTTCAGGAATACACAATGACAGCTGTCCTTTTGAGAAAAACACTCCACTCTACTTTGAGGCACTATTGAACAACTCTTGCCATCAGAAAGCTTTTTTTTACTAATCTTCAAGAGGAATCTCTTTTCCTGTAGTTTGCATCCATCACTCCGAGTTCTTGTCTTTGGAGCAGCAGAAAACAAGTTTGATATGACATACTTTATTCCAGTCTGTAATAACCAAAGTCAAGCAAGTTGTTTTAGCTCATGACACAGGAAAATTCCATTAGTACTTCTTTCCATCTCTGGCAGTAAAAATGTGATAATAACAAATAAAATTACTAACCATTTGCTGTCCTTTTACAGCACCCCGAATCTGTTACATAAAGTGGTTGTCTCACTCTTTCAGATTGAAGGGGAAGCCTTTGTTCTTTCCACCTAGAAATGATGGTGATGGGATAAGTCATTTCTTAAAAATTGCATAGTACAGGATACTGTTCCACTTTCTCCAGAAAATGACAAATGGAGGAGGTGTATTTGTCTGAGATGATGTGTTAAATTACATTCTCTGTGGACACACCAAACAAAGAGTTTTTCTACTACTTTTTTCCTTCTAAATTCTCAGTTTTCCTGAATTTTGTACATTCATAATGTTTTTGAAGTAGACACAGACATCAGTTTGGAGATATGATTATGGAGAAAGTTAGTTGATTTAGAAACAACATTCTACCCATCCATATCTTCTCTAGGAACTAAACAAGGTCTGAAAGGCTTTCATGCATAGTCAGTGTTGTGTACAGTGTCTCCAAGATAGGTTCCATGCCTTAAACTCCTATAAAGTCTGAATTAAAACTACCTCAAGGCCTAAATCTGATTTTAGTCTTAAGTAGATTCTGATATTTGTCTCTGTGCTAACTCACCATGCAATAGTTAATTCAATGAGTCTGCCCAAGTTGAGATTAAACAAGGATTCATCTACACTTTTTTATTTTATTATTTTATTTTATTTTATTTTATTTATTTGCAGCTTTTATATTCTGCCCTTCTCACCCCACAGGGGACTCAGGGCGGATTACAGTGTACACATATATGGCAAACATTCAATGCCAATTTTTGACATACAAACATATACTAACATACACAGAGGCTATTTAACTTTTTTTTCCTGGCCGCCAGGGGAGCTGTCGCTTTCATCGTCCATCTGCGATGCAGATGAAGCACTTCTGCATTCCTCACATGCTTCCCCACTGGAATGCTTTGCTGAAGTCTTCTTTATGGCCTCATAAATCTGTTAATTTAGCCTCCCCACACTTTAAGGTGGTACCTTATTTTCCTACTTGACAGATGCAACTGTCTTTCGGGTTGCAAAGGTCGACAACAGGCTACACACAATTGGTTGGAAACCCACTCCAACCTGGACTGGCTTTGAACTCATGACCTTTTGGTCGGGGTGATCTTAATGCAGCTGACACTCAGCCAGATGCGCCACAATCCCGGTGCTACACTGTAGAATTAATGCAATTTGAAACCACTTTAATTGCAATTATTCAATGCTATTATATCCTAGGATTTGCAGTTTGGTGAGACACTAGCACTCTGACCGATAAGGCTAAATAACTTATAAAATACAATTTCCATGATTCTATAGCATTGAGCCATGGCAGTTAATATGGTGCCCGATTGCATTAATTCTGTTATCAAGTATGTGGATTATTTATTTATTTATTTATTGCATTTCTATACCGCTTTCCTCTCCTCTGGGGAGACTCAATGCAGTTAACAACGTAATAAATGGCAAAATTCAATGCCTCGCAGATATGTAAAAATACATCACATATTTATTTATTTATTTATTTATGACATTTATATGCCACCCTTCTCACCCCGAAGGGGAGTCAGAGCAGCTTAAAAGATATATATACATATTATATTAATAGCATAGTACAATATCAGTATTATATATTACTATATTGTACTACACCATTATATTGTAATATTATTAGTAATATCACATGTAATATAAAATATATAATTATAATATCATATTATTATTAGTAATATTATATTGTATTATATTATAATATTATAAATATTATATGTATATACAATATATTATTTTATATTATTAGCATAGCACAGGAAATGAGGTGCAACTGTCCCCTGGCCCCCTTTCTCTTCACTCTGGCCCAGAGGAGCAGTTGGTGCTGTGGGGAGGGGTCCCTAACTGATGACATAAGCAGGAGACAAGATGGAACTGTCTCCTGCTCCCCCCTCTCTAAAAATAACATATCTAAAAATAACATATAAATATAGGTTAAAATCATAAAAACTATAAAACATCGGACATAGACCTAGAACATTTTAAATGTTGCACCAATCCCGAGGTTGTCATTTAACTACTTCATTATTGCTATCACTCACCAAATGCTTGTTTGAATAGCCAATTTTTAAGTTGTTTTCTAAAGGCCAGGAGGGAGGGGACAGATCTAATTTCACTGGGGAGGGAGTTCTACAGCTGAGGGGCCACAACTGAGAAGGCCCACCAACCGCACCTGCGAAGGCAGCGGGACTGAGAGCAGGATCCCCTCAGCTGATCTTAGTGCTCTAACTTGTTCATAAAGGGAGATGTGTTCAGGCAGGTAAGCTGGACCAAAACCATTTAGGGATTTAGGCAAGACCATTAATAATTAGCAAGCTGGCCAATTGCAACATTCACACTTGCCTCAAGCAGACAAGAGTTCTTTCTCCCACTCTGGACATTCCACAGATATATAAACCTTACTTGCCTAGTTTCCAACAGACCTCACAACCTCTGAGATGCCTGCCATAGATGTGGGCAAATGTCAGGAGAGAATGCTGCTGGGACATGGCCATACAGTCCAGAAAAATCACAGCAACCCAGTAAAATTATCAAATGCTATTATCACTGTAAAAAAGTCTTTGAACTTTTTACAGTGATATTTACTCTATGCAAAATTTGCACAGCTTTTTCTTTTGTTCCAGTATGATATGTTCTGTGCAGGAAATGTTGCTTTCTGTGAAAAAAAAATCCATGTGCAATAAATCCCCTAAAGCAAATATTCTTGTCAAACCAGGATTCTTCATCTCAAGGTTTCTAAATACTAATAAAGATGTTTCAACACTTCAATAAAACCATGATATTCTTTTCACCCATCACTTCAGAATAAATCTGATTGAACTCAATGAAACTTGCTGCTTAATAGTTATACATAGGTTGTAACATGACACAGTGGAAGGATCTACAAGTCAGCAAGGAGTGAGATGACTGAATAAGAAATGAGAGGCAATGCATTTACCATTAGCCATGAAAGAGAAAAGAGAGTGCAACTCCTATGGAACCAATGGAAATGAAGAGAAACTTTGGAGATATAAAGTAATCAAAGAAATTGACATTAAGCACAGAAAGAAATATGGAGCCAACATCTGAGTGTTGGACTACAACTCTGGAGAACAGGATTTGAATTCCTGCTGAGCCATGGAAATCCACTGCTGACCTTGGCCAAGTCACATACTCTTAGCTTCAGTGATAAGTCAGAAATGGCTTGGAGGCATCAAACAACAACAATAACAACAACAACAATGGATTTCACCTGAACATTAGGAAGAACTTCCTAACTGTTCAGCAGTGGAACTCTCTGCTCCAGAGTGTGGTGGAAGCTTCTTTGGAGGCTTTAAATAGAGGCTGGATGGCCATCTGTTAGGGGTGCTTTGAATGTGATTTTCCTGCTTTTTGGCAGGGGGTTGGTCTGGATGGCTTACGGGGTCTCTTCTAACTATGATTCTATGATTCAGTGGCACAAGAAAGTTCAGCTTGTTTGATTCAGTTACATGAAATCCTCTCTACAATAGTGTTATGGGTTCTTTTAGCAAACGGAATGTCTGTTCCAACCACTTCTTGCAGAAAATAGTCTCGTCTTGCTGTGATGTTGCATTATACCTCAATAAACTGCATTGTTTTTTGTTTGTTTGTTTGTTTCTCTTTGGAGCAAGATGTAGAAGGAATACACAGGCAGCTTAGAATTTGGTTGGTCACAAATTATGTTGTCTTGTTCCTGCACACACAGAAGAAAATTTGATTTCTCTAGCAATACTGTAAGGCTCCCATGCTTCATTAGACAATATAGAAATGGGTCAGTGGAGCTGGTTCTTCATTGGAGTTCAGGTCTGAAAGACCAAGAAAAAGGGTGGATGCATAGACTTCATAATGGATTCTTGGATCACAGCTTTGGATATATTTGCACTGTAGAATTAATGAGAAGGCAGGATAGCTTGGAGAAGATAATGATGCTGGGGGAAATGGAAGGAAAAAGGAAGAGGGGCCCACCAAGGGCAAGATGGATGGAGGTATCCTTAAAGGACTGGCTTGACCTTAAAGGAGCTGGGGGTGGCAACAGCCGACAGGGAGCTCTGGCGTGGGATGGTCCATGAGGTTACAAAGAGTTGGAAACAACTGAATGAAATAACAACAACAAAGAATTAATGTTGATTGACACCACTGTAACTGCCATTGCTTAATACTATGGAATCTTAAGAGCGGTTACTTTTCAAGGTTTTTCGCCTTTACTACCAAAATGTTCTAGTGCCTCACCAAACTACAGCTCCCAGGATTCCATAGAATTGAGCTGAGGCATCAAACTGCATTCATTCTACCATGTGGATGTACCCCAAGTTTCTATTTTCTACTATTCAGTTTGAGAGTTTCTGTTTCAAACATTGCACTACAGAGTTGTCCTTATCCATCATTTCATCATACTTCCTCCTCCTCCTCCTTCTTTCTAGGCATTCCCTTGTTGACCGAGTAAGATTGTTTTCCAAGTTCCGTGTCCTGGTGGTGGTTATGTAGGTGACTGCGGAGCCCTATTCTTGACCTGCACATTCTCCTGCAGTGAGGGCATCGATTTCCAGGTGCAAGGTGGTCCTGGTCTGGTTTGGCTTGACATGCCTTTCTCTTGGCATGCTTCCTCCATTTGTGCCTCTTCAAATTCTACAGCACTGCTCGTCACAGCTAACCTCCAGCTAGAGTGCTCAAGGGCCAGGGCTTCCCATTTCTCTGTGTCTATGCCATAGTTTATAAGGTTGGCCTTGAGCCTATCTTTAAATCTCTTTTTCTGTCCTCCAACATTCTGTTTTCCGTTTTTGAGTTCAGAGTAGAGCAACTGATTTGGGAGACATTGGTCGGGCATTCGGGCAATGTGGCCAGTCCAGCAGAGTTGATGGCAGAGGACCATCACTTCAATGCTGGTGGTCTTTGCTTCTTCCACCATGCTGATATTTGTCCACCTGTCTTCCCAAGACACTTGCAGGATTTTTTTAGAGGCAACACTGATGGAATCATTCCAGGAGTTGCATGTGACGTCTGTAGATAGTCCATGTTTCACAGGATATAGCAGGGTTGGGAGGACAAATTCACCCTACCATTTGTTTGGCGTCAGTTGAATGCAGCAGATCCTTTCTGCTTGAGCTGAAAATCTTCTCCAATTTTCTCAACATTTTTGTATCAGATTGTGTGTTTTAACCATCTGAATATTACAGTAATTCTACTGTTGCTGGGTAACAGTCATTTATTCTTTCTTCTTCATTCCCCCACCTTGCGACTCCTAATCAGGCACCTTTCTAGTACTGGCATACTAAACAGAAATGCCTTGATACTTAAGATTTCAACTGCCCACACATTACTCATCGGAATGATTCATCATTTACAATAATGTGGATCTCCCTATTCCACTTGGATGGCAGTACTTCCAAAAATATAATTCAGTGGGAGATTACTCCAGGTAAGCCTGAAGGTCCCTTGTTATTATAATAAGAAATAATCTAAACATAGCAACAGAGGCTGTAGTTCATAGAAAAACCAAAGGTTATAGAGGACTTCAGACTGGCAAAGATTCCTATCTATGATTCATAAAATGCCCACCCATATGTTGTTGGACAGCCTATTCTAGCAGTCCCAACAATGTTGAGAGAGTTGGACTCCAACAACATATAGAGGGCCACATGATTCTCACCCCTGCTCTAGTAAGAGTTTGCCAATCACAAAGGGGTAGTGGGTAGCAGTAGGTAAAGGTAAAGGTTTTCCCCTGACATTAAGTTCAGTCGTGTCCGACTCTGGGGGTTGGTGCTCATCTCCATTTCTAAGCCGAAGAGCTGACGTTGTCCATAGATACCTCCAAGGTCATGTGGCTGACATGACTGCACGGAGCGTTGTTACCTTCCCGCCGGAGTGGTACCTATTGATCTCACATTTCCATGTTTTTGAACTGCTAGGTTGACAGAAGCTGAAGCTGACAGCGGGAACTCACACCGCACTTCGGAATCGAACCTGTGACCTTTTGGTCAACAAGTTTAGCAGCTCGCAGTTTAACCCACTGTGCCACTGGGGACTCCAGTGGGTAGAAATAGACAGGCAAAAAAATAATAATAAACTAGTGCTTGGAATTAGCATGTCATAACTCATTAGTTATGTATTTGTAATTTACTCTTGTCTGATAAAGATTTTATCTTAATTTTTTTTTATTTATCATGCCAGAAGAGAATTGAGAATACAGTTATACTGTAAAGAAAAACCACAAAGTCAAAAAGTTTGGATTCTACTAAGTTTCCTTTCACCAGAAGCTGGCCACTTCAAGTGCCTCTGGTGTCACTGTAAGAAGACCTTCCATTGTGCAAAATGTTTTTTCCTATTTGTGTATGGATTTCCTGTTGTTAGCTGGCCTGAGTCCCTCTTTGGAGGTTGAGAAGACCAGGTCATTGTTGTTGTTCATTCATTCAGTCGTCTCCAACTCTTAAAAGCTCTAAATAAATAAATAAATAAGTAAATTGTAGCAAGTGGTTTGTGGTTTACTCCTCCACACTCACATGTTGTGCACTCCACTTTGAGGCCTCATTTATTAAGATTGGTTCTGCGTCGTGTTGTGCCAAAGCGCAGTCTGTTCAGCACCTTCCAAGTTGCCCAGTCTTCTGTGCGCTCAGGAGGGAGTTTCCCATCCGGTATCAGCCACTGATTGAGGTTCCGGGTTTTAACTTGCCACTTTTGGACTCTCACTTTCTGAAGTATTCCTGAGAGTATCTCTGTAGATCTTAGGGTATCTTAAAAATTAATTAATTAATTAATTCTATTTTATTTATTATGATCCATGCTTAATAATCTTTGAAGTGTCTTTATGGCTTCATGAAATGGAAGAGCAAGATCAACTTGTTCAAGCATTGTCCCATTTTGCAGCCTCATTCTCTGTTATGAGTGTTGAGGCCATATGGAGGTGTATGGAAGAGGATATGTTTCATACCATAGACCTGTAGTTTATAGTATTTTGATTTTTCTTTAAAAAATAAAATAAAATTATATTTTAAGTTTTGTGATAAACAGGAAAACAAAGAGCTACCTTATAAAAATGTTACAAAAGTGTAAAATTATCTTGTTGGGATCTTGGAGCTATATTCTTGGAAATGAAACAGTCAGGTTTTCACTAAATGAAAGTCCTGAAAACTCTTAGTGAATTTTGATGCTGCTACGAGTACTTGAATAGCTTCGCTTTTTTTTTTTTAGTATTTGAGATCTGTGCTTGACAGCCAATGATTTGCTCTGATATTTGACAGTTCATATCATGAATTTCTTCTCTTTGGTGTGTTATTTCTTATTTTACAGAAATGGCAATGCTATTAAATGATACCGAATGGTGTGTCACAATAGTTTACCATTTCTTTACCAACAGGAACACAGTGTTGACTGCACATAAATTCTTGTGCACCTTCTATAGACACCTTGAACACTGGAGAACACCCAAGGGCGAATTTGGGTGAATTAAATGTGGCTGGCATTTGTGTCTTGATCTTCTCATTGAGAAATGCCTGAGAATAGAATCATAGAATCGTAGAATCATAGAGTTGGAAGAGACCTCATGGGCCATCCAGTCCAACCCCCTGCCAAGAAGCAGGAATATTGCATTCAAAGCCTCTGTTTAAAAGCCTCCAAAGAAGGAGCCTCCACCACACTCAGAGCCAGAGAGTTCCACTGCTGAACAGCTCTCACAGTCAGGAAGTTCTTCCTCATGTTCAGATGGAATCTCCTTTCTTGTAGTTTGAAGCCATTGTTCTGGGTCCTAGTCTCCAGGGCAGCAGAAAACAAGAAGCTTTGAAACAATCACAGAGACGTAGCATTAGGCTCTCTAAGATCATATAGTCCAAACATCTGATGATGAACTGCTGGAACCATCTGTAAGAGATTATCATAACACCTCTAATTAAAATGTCTAAGGGAGGAGAGGTCTTCACTCTCTGAGCCAGTCAACCAAACATCCTGAACTATCAGGAAATTATTTCAAATGGTTAAACAAAATTTCCTTTCCTGTAATTTGAATTTGTCATTTCAGGAGTGACTCTGGAGCAACGGAAAGCACAAAAACATAAAAATTAATGTTTACACTACCACTTCCAGAATCCTCCCTGGTAATATGCTACACTACTGGAGGATTGTAGAGCCTGAATTTGAAAAGGAATAGCTTTTCCAAGCTCTTCTGAACTAATTTGTTTCATCACCCATTCACTGGAAGATAGTTTGAAAAACCCCTGGTAAACTGGATTTGACAATGTTAGCTAGTTGTCTTGCAAAAGCATTCAACATTTTATCAGATTTCCTAGCAAAGATTCATCATTTTGTTTGATATCGTGCCATGGTAAGTTAGTATCTGACTGAAGGCAATAATTGACAGCAAATGTGAATTCAAATTCAGTGCCTGCCAATTCACATTTATCAGGGCTTTTTCTCAAATTGTGGGTAGAAAATGCACATTTAAAAGGTAAATTCTTATTTCAGAATTGTTCATTCCAAATTAAAATATATGGTCACTGAAACATGACAGATATTGAATATTTGTGACAGTTGGTACTGTGTGTTCATGGCTAAAATGTTATGAATGGACACATTGCTAATAATTGCGGTTTAATAGAAGTGTTCAAACTGTGTTTGTTTATATGTTGTTAGATTAACATAGCAGCTTTCTTCCAGAGAGCTCAAGATGACATATATGGCTCTCTTTCTCTCTGCTTCATCTTCACAAGACCCAAAAAGGGCAGGTAAGACTGAGAGACAATTGAATCCTTCCACATTACACAGTTAGGACAATATCATTCCACTTTTCTTTGCCATTGGTGACATCCTATTAGGCTCTGAGATTTCTTGTTTGTTGAGGCACTATGACTATCTGGCAAGGTAATTAAGTCTGCTTCTTTCACTGTACTATAACTCTGCAGTGTGAAAAATCCCTGGACTTTACCAAAGCCACTATCCCATAGCACTCCTGGAACCAGGAAAAGCAGCAATTTACTGATATCATTACCTTGAGTACCAGACATTGCCAAGCATCCTTCTGCTGAAATGCTTTGCCCATACTTCTGGATACTGCCCTTCCACAGTTACACTACTCTGAATACTTATTTTTTAATTTAATAGAATTAACTTAACAATTGTTATGAAGTTTAAAGGGACTCAGGGCAGCTTACATGGGGACAAGCCCGATCAACATAATTAAAATATAACACACTAAAGTACATAAAACAACATCATAAAACAATATAAAACAAACAACAACATACCACAGTATAAAAACAATCATTGAGCAAACAATCAATGGCCTGAGTAGTAAACAGTTTCTGGGCATTGTCTTACTCAACTGCCGAGTATGCCTGCCCTGTTTGGCATAAGTGTGCCCACACAAAGCAGGTGAACATAGCATTGAACAAAACATGCAGAATAATCACAGGATGTCTCAAACCTACACCTGTAGATAAACTCTACTAGCTAGCTGGCATTGCCCCCTCTGATGTGTGATGGGAAGTTGCTGCTAATTGTGAGAAATAAGGTTGAACACTGTGAAAGCCACCCACTGCATGGCTATCGGCTTCCACCCAGTAGACACAAATCAAGGAAAAGCTTCATTAGAACCACCATTCCTCTTGGTGTCCTCCCAGCAACAACAAGAGAATCCCTCTGATCAGCTAAACGAGTAAATCCCAATTGGATGGTCCCCCACAAGGGTCTTCCTCCAGGACAAACCAAGAATGGGAGACTTGGAAGTCCCTGAATAAACTCAGAAGCGGAGTGGGCAGATCAAAAGACAACCTGGCAAAATGGCACTACCTTAAAGAATCCTCCACCTTGTGTGACTGTGGAGCAGAACACACAACTCTGCATCTGTATGCTTCTCTTCAATGTCCTGCTTCATGTATGAGAGGAAGAATTGTTTGGGGCAACAGACAATGCAGTCACTGTTACCCATTTTTGGTCAAATTATATTTAGTCGCTTGTGCTCCTTCTACTTTTTTATCAGTTTTATACTAATTTATGCAATGCTTTTGGTATGAAATAAAGAAATAAAATCTTAACTGATGCATGACTCTATGGAAGACTCCCAAGCAGAAGCTGTGTCCCAACAGATACTGCTGGAATCATATTGTTACCAAATTACCTAGTCCTGGCAATGCTCAGGGATTATAGGAATTGTAGGGTGCACTTCTCTTGGTGACAAGTTTATGCAGCCTGGGACTGCATGAGTGTATAACTTTTTGGACACTGCAGGAGATATCTGGTACAGGAGACATGACAGGGCAGTGTCTGCTCTCTCTTTCTGGATGCAGAACTACAGCTGGATGCTACATACTTCTCACCACTTGGCTTCAGCATCAACATGCTCATGATGGCATGCTTCAGTACTTGGAAGCTGCCTTCTAGTGATGCAGCAGAGTATTGTGCCAACATCTGGAAGGCCACAGAATTGCCAGGCAAGGGCTGGGGGCTTTGAAGTCATACAACTTTATATCACTTCCTATCTGTATAATGTAGATACAGCTGACCCTCCACACTTGTGGTTGTGACTTTGAGAGATTTGATTATTCACTGATTTGATTAAAATGTTGAATCTCTAAATCCTCCAGTGCGATTCTATGCTTGTCTTCCAGTGAAAGTCTACTATAGAATCATACTGGAAGACCCAGAAATTCCTAGAGAGCTGTTCCCTAAAGTTAAAAATATCAAAATATATATTTGTTGAGATTTATATAATACCAATAGAAAAAAATCACAATAACAAATAGCATATTTTTATTCATAGCTTTTGACTTTCATGAAGGTCTTCTGCCCTATAACCCAGCAAATATGGAGGGCTGATGGTAGTTCTCTTCCTTCTGGTTGTGTATTCTCTCTCTCTCTCTCCCCCCCCCCCACCTGCATCTTTAAGCATTGCAGCAGTGGCTGGTGAATGAGGATGGGCATCGGTGCACTTCCGGATTAGTCATGGGGACGAGGTCTCAGCAAAATTAACTCTATTCTGAACCGGAAAACAAAATGATTCTAGGGTTCCATGTGCATTAATTATTTGTTGCACTCAATTATTAAGTTCACTTCAGAGACCTTTGTGTGCACAACACATAAAATTCTAATGGATTCCTTTGCCAGCTTCCTGCCAGATCCGTTTGTTCATCTCAGTAATGTAAGCTTTACCAAGGATGATTTGCATATAATAATCATGTTGCAATTTGGGGTGTTTACCTGACTATCTTCTGACCCATTGATTTAAAAGAGGGCTGGGAAATTCTGCTTTAGATCATATTTCCTTGGGCATAATCACTTGGGGTTGTATTCCAGGGCTTGGAAGTGATGAAGAAAGTGATAGGCACTACAAAGCTGGCAGAGTGACATCTCCAGCTGTATCCACACTATAGAATTATATAGCATGTTAACTGGCATTGTTCAATGTGATAGAACTCTAGGATTGTAATTTTATGGAATATTTACCCTTCCCTATCAGAGAGCTTTGGTCCCAAAACAATCTTCAAATCCCAGGATTCCACAGAATGGAGCCATGGCAATTAGTGGTGGCCAAGTGCTATAATTCTGTAGTGTGGGTTGTCTACTCTATCTCTTTGTTTCACACTTTCTGCCATTACTCTTCCTGACTTCCATTTCCTGCATTATTTACTTAAGGTCTAAATCTATTGATAGTAGAGGGCTTCCGAAATTGACTGGTAGCCAGATGAAAATAGGATGTGGAGCATCCTATTTGTGGCAGTGAAGGTGATCATGATGGTTTTATTAATTGGTATCCTACTTTTTCCCAGTAATGGGACTTGAGATAGCTTACATATTACATGGACAATGTTTTTGATAGAATACTCTAATGTTCATGTTTTTATTGATTTTGTTATGGTTTTTTTATTATCCAATTTTTTAATTGTATTGAAATTGTATTTTATGGTCTTGGCACCAATTGTGAACTACCCCAAGTTACCTGCAGGCTGAGAGGGATGGTATATAAATATAGTAAACAAATAAATAAATACAGTTTAAAACCATACAAAATATGTGAGTGTCTGTACACATAGAGAGACACACATACATACACAGACACAATTAACATATAGTTGAAAGCATTTAAAAGTCATGAAAAGACAATACAGTTAGCCTTCCATATCCACTAGTTCTGCATCCATAGATTCAACCCATCATGGTTTGAACAGATTGAGGAATCATGGAATTGCAAAATATCTGTCCCCTTCCAGTAACTCTAACTCAAGGTTGGGAATTATGATCAAATTACATCTTCACTAAAGTCACCTCACTGATTTCTAATTAGTTTCCAAGCAAAGTACAAAGTATTGGCATTTCTCTTTAAAGACCTACATAGTTTTAATCCAGGTTACCTTTGGGATCTTCTCCTCCCACATAATCCCTTCCATATACTTTTTCCAGTCAGTCATGACTAGTCTGTCTGATGATGATCACCCACAGGACTTTTTCTCCAGTTATCCCTAGATTGTGGAATGACCTGCCAGAAGAGCTTTGACCACTAGATAAGCTGAGTGAATTTAAAACAGCAATAAAGACCAGTCTCTTCTGGCAGGCCTATCTAGTTTGATTTTTAAAAATATGATTTTTAAACTATGAATTTTGAATTATGTACTGGCTGTTTTACTATGTGTTGAGTTTTGTGTTACTTTACATTGTTGTTTCAACTTGGTTGTGTTTTTTTAATTCATATACAATATGTTGTATGGGAAGAGACAGATAGAAATCATTGTCGTCATCATCATCATCATCACCATCATCTCTCAATACTCAGTACCCAAGGAAATGCTGCATCCAGCTCTTTCTCTCTCCTCCTAAGAACTTGAAAAGAGGGAGAATAAATTAATTCTGTTATCGCCATTTTCCTCACTTATTTTTAATAACTTGTGAACCTATGACATGGCTTAGCTAAACCAAAGGCCACATTTTTGACCCTGCTAATTAGTTCCATGTCTGATTTTTCTTGCTTTGCAGCAAGCAACGCTAAGCTAATTAGAAACACGCAAGGACAGAGCAATCCTATCAGGGAAGTAGCTGACGGCCTGCTTTTCCCATGCTTTTTTAGTTTGTGCCAACAGATTGGAAGCTACATGGTTATAAAAGTGTCTCCCCCTTTCATTTATAAGGCCATGCCCAGCTATTTTCTTCCTTTATTAACACTTTCCTCACATTGATTCCAGGGCAGGTATATGTTTTCCTTTGAGTCCTATGAATCTATTTCAGTTTCCAGAATACTTACAGAGTGCCTTCTTTTGAGAGGTTCTCGGATATCAAATTTCTAATGGGAGTAGAGCATTAACTGCCAAGTATTTCATAGCCTCCCGAAAGAGTCTAGCTCCTCCCTGCCAGACACTTTACATCTTTTGAGTCTGCATTTTACTCTTGAGTCTCTCTGTGCTTGAATCTGTCTAAAGCAGTGGTTCCCAACTCATGGTCTGTGGACCACCAGTGGTCCCCAAGAATGAAAATATGGTCCGTGATCTCACCGCTACTACACTGTTGCAAAGAGAGAGAGAGAGACTGATCTTGTGAACCCATCTTATAGTGCCGAGGCAACAGGGATGGGAGAGGCTGACTACCCATGAAAGGCATAACAACAAGCTTCCTRWTTGCTTCTCCTCCTCCTCCTCCTCCTCCCTCACCCTGAGTGGAWCCATTCCATGTGGCACTTGAAGGCAGAGGAGACTTGGTGTCTTCATTTTTAGGCCTGTTCCTGGGATTATTTGGGGAGCTGATTCAGAAAATTTCATTGGATAGACCACATAARCTCTAGATTATTAAATATGGTTTTCTGTGAGTGAGAAGATGGTGACTGCTTGATGGCATATGTTCTGTATCAGAAACTAGATCTGATGTGGTCTATCCAATGCCATTTTCTGAATCAGCACCCTAAATAATCAAACTGAATCTAAATTTGACCAAAAACTGATTTGTAACCCTTTTGGTAGTAATTCTGGAGAATGGTCCCTGGTCAAGTGGTCCCTGGCCGAAAAAAGGTTGGGAACCACTGGTCTAAAGAGATCTGCTGGATCCACTTCTCAGGTATAGGGCCATTGGATGAGATGGGAGTTGTCCTGTTGCTGAACTCTACTCTCCAAAAAGATTCAGAACCTGAAGAGCTACCTGTAAGCTGGGGCATATGTGTTAAGAAAAGGCATGGTACAACTTACCGGGCCAGGGACGTTGTGGCGCGGGGCATCCTCCACCGCCATTTTTGCCTGAGGGGACTTCTTCCTACCAAAAGCCACCTCGTATGGCCGGGTGGCCAATTGGCCAGCTGGCCATGCCTCACTGCAGGAGAGGCTGGAGCTGGCCTCTCCCTCCTATCGGGCAGCCTATTTAAGGCTGCCCCAAGCTCCCCAGCAGGCACTGTACCTGCATCAGCTGATCCACCCCACCCACCCTGCATGCTGTTTGCGTTTTTTGTCTACAGTTAGCTTGCTTTGCTAGCTTGTCATGGTTACCTGTTCACAGTTGCTTGTTTAGGTGCTACCCATCACAACTCCTGTTGGCGTGGGGCATGGGCCCTGGATCTGGCTTGGTATCCCCCTCTAGCGGAAGGGGGGAACGCCTGGTAGTCTCAGGGGTGCTGAGTTTATGTTGGCCCAGTATTGTGCTGGTGGCACCCTGGTGGTATCGGACAGCAGTGGGCTGCCCAATCCTGATCCAGGACCCATGCATGGCTGCCAACCTTTGTTCCTGTTATCAATAAATGAGTTGTGGCCATTGTTAATCCCAACAACCTTGTGTGAGTGGTTTTTCTTGGGTCAGCTGTGGGAGGTGTATCGCCCATGCACACACAATGGTTGTAAAATCTGAGATCCTTTCACATTGCAGAGTTATAGCACTATGGTTTCACTTTAACTTTCAGGGCTGACCCCCATGGACTCTTGAAATATGTAGTTTAGTTAGAAGTACAAGGGGAGTCTGAAAATTCTACATTTCTTTCTCTCTGAACTGCTAATGTCCAGGTTTCTGTAGGACCTGATGAAATATATCAACACACAATATATCCAAGGGCATTGTGCAAGGAATGTATACATCTCACATAGCATATATTTACTGATTCTCATTTTGTACTATCCATGGTGCACTTCTCAAGGGCACAAGGTTGTGCTGTACCATTGTGTTGGTTGGTTTGTTTATTGCCGATTTTACTGGTAGCCACTTATCTGGCAAGAGGTTAGTTCACATGAGCCTCTTAACAATGGGAGACTGGGCTCACTGGAATTTGCAGATCTCCTTTGGCACACAGAAAAACTTGTACTTTCTTTCTGTTTGTATGAGAGAAAGAGCAACCTTGCATGACTTGGCAGTTCTGAGGTTAGACTGCTCACAGGCATAGTTCCGCTCCATGAGCGGGTTATTTGCAACAGTTAGCAGGCAGTGCTAATGTCTGCCTTGGCTCTAAGCCACTGTATTAGTTTATTCCAGCTGGCTGAAATCCAGTACAGAGTTCAATGTGTTGTTTAAGCCCACTGAAAATCAACTGTGGTCACTCTGAGAGGCGTTTGAGTACAGGCTGGGGTACAAAGGAGACTGAAAAACAGAAGCTGCACTTCAGTAACATCTGAGCCCATGCCTTTTTTGGATTAGGAAGTAATTACTGGCAACGCAGGTCCATTGTCAGCTTTAAAAATATATACATTCGGTAAATGAATGGACTGATCCCATCTATTGCAAATCTATATAAATAAAAATGTCATGTTTGTTTGTGGGATTAACATAACTCAAAAACCACTGGACAAATTGACACCAAATTTGGACACAATTCACCTCTCAGGCCAACGAGTGACCATCACTCATAAAAACAATGGAAAACACAGCGGAAGAGACTTTAAAAGCCAGAAAAACAAAAAAAATACATTATAACGCATGCTCAAAACCACATATGTACGTAAACACACATATATACACATATACACAAATATATACAGAAATACATACACATATATATGCACACACAAAACAAATACACAGAAAGGGGGAAGGGAGGAAGGAAGGAAAGAAGGAAGGAAGGAGAGAAGGAGGGAGAGAAAGAGGGAAAGAAGGAAAGAAAGAAAGGTAGAGAAGGAAGGTGAGACGGAAATAAAAAAGTGAAAGAGGGAAGGAAGGAGAGAAGGAATGATAGAGAGAAAGAGGAAGGAAAGAGAGAAGGAAGGATGGAACCAAAGAGCAAAGGAAGTGAGAAAAGAAACAGGTAGAGAAGGAAGAAAGAAGAAGGGAAAGAAAAAGAGGGAAGGAAGGAAAGAGTGAGGGAGGGAATGAAGGAGAGAAAGAGCTGTACCCCCCACAGCAATGCATGGGGGGCACAGCTAGTATTTAATATAATTCAAAATAGGTAACAGCTTCCCAGTGATTTCCTTTATAGAACAATCTGCTGCAGGCAGGAATAGAAAACATGCGTAATCATATACAGAAAATGTGGAAACATGAAATCCAAGGCCCCTTTTGGAAATGGTAAAGGTAAAAGTCAAGGTTTTCCTCTGTCATTAAGTCCAGTCGTGACCAATTCTGGGGGTTGGTGCTCATCTCAACTTCTAAACCGAAGAGCCAGCATTGTCTGTAGACACCTCCAAGATCATGTGGCCACCTTGACTGCATGGAGCGCCGTTACCTTCCCACCGGAGCAGTACCTATTGATCTACTCACATTTGCATGTTTTCAAACTGCTAGGTTGGCATAAACTGGGGCTAACAGTGAGAACTCACACTGATCCCCGAATTCAAACCTGCGACCTTTGGATCAGCAAGTTTAGCACCTCGGTATTTTAACCCACTGCGCCACCAGACAGGGCTTATTTCTTCTCACTTTTCTGGCCTTACCTCTCCTGTGCCTGGGCACCCTCAAAAATGTACACTTGAAGGGAAGGGAAGATTGTGAAATCTCTTATCCTCTGAATTTCACCTTCATTCTCAGCCCATCATTGTACTATATCCTCTTGTAAGACTCAAAAACCTAAATCTAATTATTACACACAGCCCAACAAAAATATTTCTTGGTCTCTTGGTTTTTAGTCCTGTTCCTGGGGTTATTGGGGGCACTGATTCAGAAAATTACATTGAATAGACTGCATCAGCTCTAGTTTCTTAGATACAGTTATAATGGTTTTCTATGGGTGAGCAGATGGCAACTGGTAGATGCCAAATGTCTTGTACCTCAAAACCTAAGACTGATAAGGAAAACTAGTGCCATTCTTGGAATCAGCAGGTCAAATATACCTTGAAACAGTGATTTCTAACTAGACTAGATCCAGTGAATCAACCAGAACTTGGAAAGACAACATTTACATATGTTCCTTTGATCCCATAGGTCTACTCTATATATAAGAGCAAGTGTTGAATGGAGATCTTTGCTCTCTGTTCTTTTCAAGGAATGTGTGTATCTTTTCCAGTATTTTTTGTTTACATTTTTTGTCTGCAAACTTCACAATCATTGGGTTGCTGTGAGTTTTCTGGGCTGTATGGCCATGTTCCAGAAGCATTCTCTCCTGACATTTCACCCACATCTATGGCAAGCATCCTCAGAGATTGTGAGGTCTGTTGGAAACTAGGCAAGTGGGGTTTATATATCTGTGGAATGTCCAGGGTGGGAGAAAGACCTATTGTCTGTTTGAAGCAAGTGTAAATGTTGCAATTGACCACTTTGATTAACATTGAATAGCCTTGCAGCTTCAAAACCTGGATGTTTTCTGCCTGGGGAAATCTTTTGAAACAGAAAAATAGGTTTATTTACTGTTTATTTGTGCAAAAACATCCCATGTCACATGAATGTGGACATTTGGGAAGCAAGTTGTGCTTTGTCTTGAAATGAATCTAGAGATGTGTAAAATGGATGGGTGTTTGACAGGTGGGTTGGGGGGAGGGGTTGGTCGGGAATTGTGTGTTGAAAAAAAATGTTTAAGATTGGGAAATCCTGGGATTGGTGTGAGAGATGGAATGGAGGAAAGTTTACAAATGTGGCCAAAAGTTAGACTTCAGCTACATTGCCATTATAATGCAGATTGAATGGCACTGTAGTATAGACTCATATGCGATATTTAGTTTAACTCCATTGAACTGGATTATATGAGTCTACATTGACCATATAATGCAGTTCAATCTGCATTATAATGCCAGTGAAGATGGTGCCTTAGTGAAAAGTGTCTGTTCCTTACTGAAAGAAGAAATAACAGAATCTGGATCAATGAGTGTATCTGTATTATACTAGTAGTCTGTCAATTCGATATCACTTGAAAAGTGATGGCTCTATTTTATTGAATTTGTAGTTTGAGGAGTTGTATAGAATGACAATTCCTGGTGATCTCAAATGGTTTTATTCATGTAATGAAGATGCCCTTAATTTCCCTTGTGAGCTTACCTAAGACAATGGTCAGCCCATATAGACCAGAAGAAATGGTGTGCCACAACACAACTGTTGGAAAATACTGCATCCGTTAAGCATCCTCCCAACTTGCACTGGGAGCTTCAGGTGGTATGAGACTTTCATGCAGGTAAAAGAGTGTGCTTTCAGTTATGTTTATTGTGGGATGGGGAACATGTGCTTCAACTAGCAAAGGCTTGAGAAACAAGTGGATCACATGTCTCTATATTTTATTATGAATACTTTCTGAATTTTTCAGGGAGAGCAAGTAATGTGTGGTATAAAGAATGCCTCCATCAACACCTACCTAACTGCATGTTAAAGGTATTAGACCTTCTCCAGATACCAACAAAACCTGGTGGATAATTTTTTCTGTGTTGGTCTCATCTTTAAACCTTTTCTTGCTTTTTCTTAGGTAAAAAGGAATTTTTAATCACCCGATTATTTCAGAAGTAGAAACAACAAAACCACCTCTGACTTTTCCTTACCTACATAAACCTTATGAAATCCATGAGATTGCCATAAATTGACAGACAACCTGAATAATAATAATATAACAATAATAATATCACTCGATTATGGTTCTGGCCCAGATTACCTGTCCGAATGTATCTCCTGTTACGAGCCATCACGAAGCTTAAGATTGTCAGATGAGGCCCTGCTCTCTATCCCACCACTCTTACAAACGAGATTGGTGGGGACGAGGGACAGGGCCTTCTTGGCAGTGGCCCCCCATGTGTAGAATTCCCTCCCTAAGGGCATCAGGATGGCCACCTCCCTCCTGTCCTTTAGAAGACAATTGAAGACTTGGCATTCATCTAACGGATAGTGACAATTGGAAGCAAAGTTAAGACAATATTTTAGAGGATTGAATTAGCAAAGCCAGCTCAATGTACTTCAGAAAACCCTATGAAATTAATACGGTCACCAGAAACCTGGCAGCAGAAACTTTATAGAGACTGCATAGACAATGACATGCCTTGGGTTTGATGTAGATCTACAATGCCTTCACATTTGCAGGTCATCCCTTATTGCTTCAAGTCTCCCAAAGAGTGTTGTATCAAAAATCAGGCCTGGAAAAAGAAGAAGAGTGTAAAGAAAGGTTAGAACTCAATAAATCACAATATTACCATCCACATCACACTCAGTGCAGGAAAACAAAGATCGTACCGTAAAGACTGAAAATACTTTAAAGCATTTATGATGGCTTCAGTTTTGGTGAGGATGTGGAGAGGCCCTGCTTTCCCATGTTCCTAAAGACCTTTCCACACAGCCATATAATCCAGACTCTCAAGGCAAAAATATCCCACAATACCTGCTTTGAACTGGGTTTTCTGAGTCCACACTACTGTATATTCCAGTTCAAAGCAGATAATGTGGGATTTTATTCAGCTGTGTGGAAGAAGACTGAGTCAAGTTAATGAGTCTCTAAAGGAGCCTGTTTTCTGCGATACTTTTCACTTGTGATCTCAGGTATGTAGGTATATAAAATTGGTATAAAAACCTTTTTATTATTTTTATTATTTTATTTAAATTTTTATTATTTACTGATAACAATCCAGCATTTTCAAGGCTTGCAAAACAGGCTGGTTTTTCTCTTTTGCAGAGTACAGCTGAAGCATTCTCTGCAGAATCCACAGTAAACAGTTCACGTTGTTGCTTACAATTTTTTGCAAATAGGTGGCATTCCGAAACCATTTACGGTTGTTCTTTTTTTCATGACCCCAACACTGTGTGAAGGGGTCCCCATGTGGAGTTAGGACCCACAATTTAAGAAGCCTTGCATTCAAGCAAGGAACTGCCTTTCCTTCTGGAAAGAACTGAGGAAGTCTGTTCCCAATACAGATGCGGTCTCACTCAACTGCAGCCTTAAAGTGCATCAACACCACATGTCAAACTCAAGGCCGGTGGGCCAAATCCAATGCACCATGTCACTTTATGTGATCCTCCAGATGCTGGACTACAACTCCTGTATTCATTAGACATCATGACTACAGCCGATGGGAGTTGCGATATACCATCTGGAAAGCTGCAGTTTGTTCTGCTTAGTCAGGAGAGTAGGGTTTGAATTTAGATACAAGGCTTGAGGAGTTGATGTCTGACCATGCCATTTAACCTTTCTCCAACCTCAGAGCCATGTGTGCTGTTGAGTTGCAATTCCCATCATTCCCATTCTTCATGGCAGAACATCCAAAGTGAGGGGAGTTGTTGAAAACTATTTGAGAACCTGCAACCCCATTTACAAACACATCTGGCCACCATAATCATCAGAAGGAGCCCTTCTCTCAGTCCTACCCCCATCCCAAATGCAGCTGGTGGGCACAAGGGAGAGGGCCTTCTCCGTGGTTGCTCCTTCTCTCTGGAATGCCCTCCCCATCAAAGTTAGAAGTGCCCCCTCCCCTCCTTTGAAAAGACACCTAAAAACTCATCTATTCTCCATAGCTTATGGAGAGGTTGATGAATGATAAAACTCCCCTCCTACCCGACCAATGTCCTTGTTAAGGGTGTACACATTCGTAGAGCCACTTTTACATTTGCATTTTATATTTTAGAACGTATACTTAACAGTACTAATTGCTATTGCACTTTATGAGGCCTGATTGTCTACCTTCCCCATAGGGTTCATTTTATACATATTTTTAAACCATGATTCATTTGTTATTTTATTGTGCTGTGTTTTTATGCCTGTATATGGCGTTGAATATTTGCCTTTTTATGGAAGCCGCCCTGAGTCCCTTCAGGGAGAGAGGGTGTTAGTTATAAATAAAACATTATTAGTAGTAGTTGTCATTCAATAGCATCTGGGGACCCAAAGTGGGTTAAAAACTAAACAGTACCAACCACTATCTATATACATGAAGTGAAAAATATGTATGTGTGTGTGTGGGTGGGGTGCCCACTTACACAGACAAGCTCCTGCCTCCACAAACAGCTATAGCTCCCACTTTTGAGGACACACTGAAGGCCCTCTCTCCAATGACATTGCAGGTTATAGTGAGTGTCATGAACATGTCCAAGAACCCTACCAATGTCTTCCACAAACACAATACTACCCACCACCCAAATGAAGAATTTCATGCAGATCAAGAATAGGGCTCCACAGTCACCTACAGACCCAGTGCCAGGATACTACACTTGGAGGACCATCGTCCTCGGACTACGAGGGATTGCCTAAGTAAGTAAGTAAGTAAGTAAGTAAGGCATGGACCACTATGGTCAAGTCAGACTTCATGAGGTATAGTTGCAGCTGGCCCATGAATTTTAGTTGTGCAAAGGCCCTTCCAGCTACCGCCGACACCTGAGCATCAAGTGTCAGTGCTGAATCTAGGAGGACCCCCAAGCTGTGGACCTGTGTCTTCAGGGGGAGTGCGACCCCGTCAAGCACAGGTTGCCACCCAATACCCTGGTCGGACCCACATTTTTTTTTGTCGTGTCAGGAGTGACTTGAGAAACTGCAAGTCGCTCCTGTGAGAGAATTTGCCATCTGCAAGGACGTTGCCCAGGGGACGCCCGGATGATTGGATGTTTTTATCATCCTTGTGGGAGGCTTCTGTCCCCGTATGAGGAGCTGGAGCTGATAGAGGGAGCTCATGCACCTCTCCCCAGATTCAAACCTGCGACCTGTCGGTCTTCAGTCCTGCCGCACAGGGGTTTAACCCACTGTGCCAACAGGGTGCCCAAGCTAGTATTCAAATAAATTATAATTGACCCTTTGCATCCAGGGATTCTCTGGACCTTTGAAGGCTGATGTGCCCCCCCCCCCCATGAAAATGAGTTTGACAGTCCTGTAGAATTTGATTCCACTTTAAGTACCATGGCTCTGGCATCACGGGAGTTGTAGTTTGACAAAGGTCTTGAGCCTGCTCTGCCAAAGAGGCCAGGTGGAGGGGTGTCAATCGGTTTCAATTCTGCAGTGTAGATGCACAAGAGCTCCAGCTTTCCTGAGTGAAGCCAGCGCCGGGAGCAGCCAGCGGGCCTGACGATTGAGTAAGCGCGCCTGAGAGCGGGTTGTCTTCTCCCCCTTCCCTCCCTCCCTCCTCAGAGTGGGTTTTGGGGCGGCCTCCCTCCTCTTCCTTCCCCCCTTTGACCTTGGTTGTAACGTGTTCCCGGGGAGCCGCGTCCTCACGTGACCTCCGCCTCCTGCAACCCCCCCCCCTCTCTTCCTCCTCCCTTCTTGCCGTTCGGATTTAACCGGGGAGCTCCGGACTGCACCCCCACCCCTTCCCCCCTTCCCTCCTTCCTTCCTTTCCCCTTTCTTGCAGCCCGTCACGCAAGGACTGAGCGCTTTGGGGCCTCTTTGGGGAGGCGGCATCAGCTGACTGGGTCTCTGCAGTGGAAGAGGAGGAGGAGAAGGAGAAGAAGGAGGAGGGATGGAGAGAGAGCGCTATTGCAGCATGCTAAAAAAAAGAGGAGAAGGGAGGGATGTGAAGGACGAAAGGTGTCTCCCTCCCCTCCCCGCTTCACCCCTCCCTTTCTTTCCCAGACCCCTTCCCCCCTCTTTCTCGCCTGCCTCTTGGAGGCTCGGCATCCCCATTCAGCCATACTGTTGGGTTCACCTTCAGACGCCCCTCGGAGAGAAAGGAGGGGAGAGCCGGCAGAGTTGTGTGGTTGGAGAGGAGCGAAAATCCCTCCATTGTGGATGCCAAAGGAGAGTGCCTCCCTCCTCCCTGCCCCCTAAACTGGCCCCTAAAAGCCTTACATTTCGGGAAATGGGTCTGCGGCGCCTCGAGAAGAGAGGAGAAACTGCTGACTTGGCTCCTTCCCCAAGTCACACCGTTCTAGGTGTTGTCGAAATGTGTTGTCATGTCCGGAATCACTGGGTTGCTGTGAGTTTTCCGAGCTGTCTTGCCATGTTCCAGAAGCATTCTCTCCTGACGTTTCGCCCACGTCTATGGCAGGCATCCTCAGAGGTTGTGAGGTCTGTGGGAAACTAGGCAAGTGGGGTTTATATATTTGTGTAATGTCCAGGGTGGGAGAAAGAACTGTCTGCTTGAGGCAAGTGTGAATGTTGCAACTGGCCACCTTGATTAGCATTGAATGGCTTTTTTTTTGTCATGTCAGGAGTGACTTGAGAAACTGCAAGTCACTTCTGGTGTGAGAGAATTGGCCATCTGCAAGGATGTTGCCCAGGGGATGCCCAGATAATTTGATTTTTTTATCATCCTTGTGGGAGGCTTCTCTCACGTCCCCACATAAGGAGCTAGAATTGATAGAGGGAGCTCATCCGCCTCTCCCCGGATTCAAACCTTCGACCTGTCGGTCTTCAGACCTGCCAGCACAGGGGTTTAACCCACTGTGCCATTAGCATTGCATGGCCTTGCAGTTTAAAAGCCTGGCTGCTTCCTGCCTGGGGGAATCCTTCTGCAAAACCAAGACCAAGCTATGAGAGAAAAGACAAAGATCCACCCAGAGGAAAAATGTTCTTACCCGACATCAAAAGAACCATGAATAAAAATAACCAAAAATCTGATTTCTATTTGATTCTATGCATTTGGTTAGCCTTCTCCAAGCAGGCAGTTTCTATATTCATTGCCCTACAAATATTTGGCTATTGATCAATATTTGGCTATTTATCCAATATTTGGCTATTGATCAGACCTGTAGTTCAATGTGTTGTCAAAGGTTTTCATGGCTGGAATCATTGGGGTGCTGTGAGTTTTCCGGACTGTCTTGCCATGTTCCAGAAGCATTCTCTCCTGACATTTTGCCCACATCTATGGCAGGCATCCTCAGAGGTCGTGAGGTCTGTTGGAAATAGGCAAGTAAGTTTTATGTGTTTGTGGAATGTTCAGGGTGAGAGAAAGAATTCTTGTCTGCTTGAGGCAAGTGTGAATATTGCAACCAGCCACCTTGATTAGCATTGAATGGCCTTGCAGTTTAAAAGCCTGGCTGCTTCCTGCCTGGGGGAATCCTTCTGCAAGACTAAGACCAAGCTATGAGAGTAAAGATCCACCCAGAGGAAAAATGTTCTTACCCGACATTCTGCCTTGGTTAGACCACACCTGGAATATTGTGTCCAATTCTGGGCACCACAATTGAAGAGAGATATTGACAAGCTGGAATGTGTCCAGAGGAGGGCGACTAAAATAATCAAGGGTCTGGAGAACAAGCCCTATGAGGAGCAGCTCAAAAAGCTGGGCATGTTTAGCCTGAAGAAGAGAAGGCTGAGAGAAGGCATGATAACCATGTATAAGTGAGAGGAAGTCATAGGGAGGAGGGAGAGAACTTATTTTCTGCTTCCTTGGAGACTAGGATGTAGAACAATGCCTTCAAGAAAGGAGATTCCATCTGAACATTAGGAAGAACTTCCTGACTGTAAGAGCTGTTCAGCAGTGGAACTCTCTCCCCCTATGTGTGGTAGAGGCTCCGTCTTTGGAAGCTTTTAAACAGAGGCTGGATGGCCATCTGTTGGGGGTGCTTTGAATGCAATTTTGCTGCTTCTTGGCAGGGGGATGGACTAGATGGCCCACGAGGTCTCTTCCAACTCTATGATTCTATGACATCAAGAGAACCACTGACTGCGTAGGGAAGTTGATGAAGAAACACAACCTCCAAACAATCTACAGATCAACCAAGAAAATCCAACACATATTACGTTCAACAAAGGAAAAGAGGGATCATCTCACCTCTGCAGGAGTCTACTCGATACCATGCAGTTATGGACAAGTCAACATAGGGACCACTAAATGCAGCATTGCCCTAACATGAACCAAGGAACATGAAAGGCACTGCAGACTAACTCAACCAGAAAGTCAGCCATAGTAGAGCACTTGATGAACCAGCCTAGACACAGCATATTATCTGAGGACACAGAGATACTGAACCACCCAAACCACCACCATGTCAGACTACACAGAGAAGCCATTGAAATCCACAAGCATATGGACAATTTCAACAGAAATGAGGAAACCATGAAAATGAACAAAATCTGGCTACCAGTATTAAAAAACCCTCTAAAATCAGGACAGTAAATAAAGAACAACACTCAGAAAATAGAGGAATTCCAGACAGGAAACAATCAGGGCCAGCCAGGCCCATAGACAGGATTTCGATTGGGGGAGGGGGGGCTGAGTTTTTTTTCAGGGGGGGGGGGGGGGGGGGGGCTGAGTCTGAGTGAAAGAGGGTCTACCCAAGCAAACCTTTTGTATCGTTACCCCAATACCCCCATGCATATGGGATATATTGAGTATGGTGATCAGATCATGATATGAATAAACATAACAGTTTAAATAATGCACCAGTAAGGCCTTTTCGCGAACCACTGTGAGAATTTCGGGGGGGGGGGGCTGAAGCCCCTCAAGCCCCCCCCCCCCCCCGCTACATGCCTGGGGCCAGCTAACGCCTCCCAACAAAGGATTCCCCTCAGACAGGAGGCAACCAGGTTTTGAAGCTGCAAGGCCATTCAATGCTAATCAAGGTGGCCAATTGTAACATTCACACTTGCCTCAAAGATACAAGAGTTCTTTCCCCCACCCTGGATATTCCACAGATACACAAGCCTCACTTGCCTAGTTTCCAACAGACCCCTCGACCTCTGAGGATGCCTGCCAGAGATGTGGACGAAACGTCAGGCAGGAGGGAATGCTTCTGGAATATGGAATACAGCCCGGAAAACTCACAGCAACACATAACGTTCTCTTCCCCCATCGGAAAGGCTCCACGAGTGTTGTTGTTGTTGTGGGGCGCCTCCCAGCTGTTTCCAAGGGATGGAGTCCCTCTCGCGGGGTTTCCCGGGGCTGGGAGTGTGTGACTGGCTCAAGGTCACTCAGAGGGTTTCCCTTGCCCTAGTGGGGACTCGAACCGGTGTCTCTAGAGCCCGAGCCCAACCCTCCAGTTACAGCAAAACATACAGATACATCTCTCTTACCGCATTTTTCAACCTGTTCCAACTGCTTAGGGGCAGGTTAGTGTTTTTGTTAAGGCGCCCAGACGTCTCTGTGTTGGGGATCCCATTGCGTTAGAGCCCTCCTCCCCCCTTTGGGGATCCCTCCATCCGCCCCACAATTGCAGGTGTGCGCCCAATAACTTCCTGCGGCAGAAGTCGCGGTTAAGGGAGGGGAAGAAGAGGAGGAGGAGGAGGAGGAGGAGGAAAGAGCAGGGCGAGAAATGCCGACCCAGCAGCACCGCTAGGAGGAGGAGGAAGAGAAGGAGGAGGAAGGCGCCCGCGTCGCGTGTAAGGCGGGAAGCGTGTCAGTGGGATGGTCCCGGAAATCCCGTGATAAAAAGAGGGAGCCGTGAAAGTCAAGGCGCTGCCGCCGCGCGTCCTTGCTTCCTCCCTCGCTTTGCTGCCTCATCCTGGTCCTGTCCGGAAAAGAAAGGGAAGAGAGAACTTCTTCCTGGCCCTGCCCGGAAAGCCCACGCCTTGTCACGCATGGACCCGGCCGATCGCGGGAGAAAGAGGACCCACTAAAGGAAGAAACGCGGAGAGAGAGAGAGATCCAAGGCGCCCAACGAGGTATCACTCTCGGTCTTTGCCGCCTATTCTTATTGCTGGGCTGGGAGCTCTCCAAGGTGCTGAAAGCTCCCGCATTCGCTTGGCTCAGGGAAGTGTCCTTGGTGCTGAACGCTCCCATTGCTCCCCGCTGAGAGCAAGGCAGGAGAAGGATGTGAGTGCGGGTAATAGCCTAAAGGAAGGGGGAAACAACCCCCCACCCCTCTCTGAGTTTGGATGTATGGGTCAAGTACCCAATGTCCCCTCCCAAAATCTGGAAGGATTGGCAGGAAGCGGAGACTGCAAAAGCTTTGGAGTACCTCCCTGCAATGGTGCAAAATCCAATGCCTGGGGAAGCCCCCTCTCTCCCCCCCTCCCCTCTGCATAGTCTCAGTGGATCCTCATTGGCATTTGAACCATGTCTCTGGCTCTTTTTGGTGCAGGCAGCGATGCATCAACTTGTCACAGGAGTGCGAGAGCTCTGTGTTTCTTTCAAGGACAGAAGTTTGGAAAGGGAGAAAGGGCCAGTTGATGCAGCATTGTAGCAAATCCTCTCAAGATTTCATTTTCTCTTTTCTCTATCTAACTTAATGAATGCTCCCCCTCTCCTTTTTGGGGTTAGTAAAGCAAAGCTTAGGAACCCCCTATGGCTCAGTGGATTAAATCACTAAACTGCTAAGCTTGTTGACCAAAAGGTCGCAGGTTCGAATCCGGGGAGCAGTGTGAGCTTCCGCTGTCACCCCAGCTTCTGCCAACCTAGCAGTTCAAAAATGTGAGTAGATCAATAGGTACCACTCCGGTGGGTCATGCTGGCCACATGTCCCTGGAGGAGTCTACGGACAACACTGGCTTAGAAATGGAGATGACAAACAATGTGAAAATTGCTTCTTGTACTGTATCTTAAAAGAGAAGACCTGGGGGAATGGGCCATTTTTGAGGTGAAGAATCAGGACTTAAAAGCCAAGTGTCACATATGTAACACTTCCCCAGAGTTGGACATGACTGGACTTAATGTCGGGGAAAAACCTTTACCTTTACCTTTACCTTTATCTAAAAACTCGAAATTTTATTTTGTTGGCTCTGCCGAGTCATGAAAAGTGCATGTGCTGTCCTTGCTTGGCGGCAGCACAACCAAACTGTAATCACTTGTATTCACTTCTGGAGTTCCAGTTCTGTCCAAAAACTGCATCAGAAATGCTGAGTAATATGTACAATGTTGCATGTTTGTGTAGAGGAAATGGACAGGTTTTGCTGTCCAGTTAACCACCTTGGGGTTGTTGCGCTAACTTGAAAATCTGTGCCGCAGTTTCCTCCCGTGTCAGTAGTGAGAATGGTAGTGCCTCGTTGCTCAAGTAAAGTTCCCAGTGACTTTTAACAGAATTGATCTCAGCTTCTTCTCCCCAAAAGGAAGAATATATTTGTCTAGCATTAGGATTTTTTTCCAGTATGTCACTCCACTAGCCAATTTGCATTAAATCTCTTCCTCCCTGCCTCCCTCCTTGCCCTCCCCACTCTCTGTCATAATGTGGTGTTTGATATTTAACTCAATTTGACTGGAGTGGCTCTCCTGGTCAATGATGCAGACATGAGGTTGTCCATTAAGAGTGTCTGGCAGAGAAGGCTGCTGCTGAGATTTCAAGAAGCACAAGGGCTTCAACCTTCAAATGCCCCCCAAGAGCTGCTTCTGCTCTTATTAGCCAGAGCTCCCCATCCCACACACACATTTCTTTTCGAAAGGACTGCTGAAGTTGCAAATGTTTAACTCTTTACCAGTTGTAAAATGCCACGTAAACTGAACATGTTCTGGGTTCAACTAGAGAGGCCAAAATGAAATAAACAGGTGTTGGGAAAGTTTAATTAACTATCTCCATGGGCAAATCTGTTTACACAGCATATGAAAATCCAAGCTGGCTATTTATCTATTTATTTATTTATTTTTCAGAGCTTTGCTGAGCTTGGTATTCTAACAAGAAGATTTGGAATTAGTAGTATTTAATTCCAAGAACAGTTTCCTATTAATTCAGTAATATCCCATGACACTTCATGAGAAATAGATTCCCCCTTCTTCTTACTCTTTAAAGGTCATTGTATTGTGTGTGTGGGTATATGTGTATATATATGTATGTGTGTATTGTGCCTTCTAGCTGTCTAAAACATACACAAGTACATTTTGTGTGTGTTTGTGTGGAGATCTTGAGCCCAGTTGATTTCCAAAAGGCAAAGGAGATCTAATGCAGTAAGATATGGAGCTTGGGCCAGAATACTAAATACGGCTGTCCTAACGCTAATCTCTCACTTTGTGCATTCAGCTGCAGGCTGCAACTCAAGAACTTGTCACCATTGGACTTGCATGTGAAAACTGATCTGGTGAAAAGGAATCTAAAGCCATCATCATGGAATTTGTAATGAAGCAGGCTTTAGGAGGTAAGAGGAAAAAAATTATTTTACTTCTGTTTAAAGAGAAGAATGGTTTTTAAACCATCACTGTGAAATTTATAATGGGATGGCCATTGATATAGCTTACCTTATGATGTAGATGCTTAGTGAAAGCATGGATTTGTATCCTCCCCCCTTATAGACTTGTATTTTCATTGCAAACTATTCCAGTTTGACATTGGTAACCTTAGTAGCTAACTGGTTTCATGAAGCCTTGGGTAGACTGTTGAGTTGAATGGCTGAAACATTTTCAACGTTTCTGTGTTTCTTAATTAGACCTCTTTTGATATAGTATGTAAAATATATGGTTTTTGAATGGATGCTTAGTGGGAGAACTATCATCTATCATCTATCTATCTATCTATCTATCTATCTATCTATCTATCTATCTATCTATCTCTCGATCTATCTAATATCCATCCATCCAGTACCAATAGGGGGCAGCATTGAGAATTGCCTCAAGCCTATAACTGTTTCTTATGCATCCAGCATTCTTTTCTACACGCAGAGCCGCAGTGTTTTCCCCACCACTGTTCTTTACTCCTGCAATATTATTTTAAAAGTACTTTAGTAAAATGTCTTCAAGAATAATGGAGAGCAAATATATTGAAACCAGACATATGGGAATTCAACCCTATATTGGTGGGGTCAGTGGGGCAAAGCCAACATATGTGTATTCCAAATATAAACTTGCTTTAAAGGAGTTTAACAGACATGATTAGACCAGGAACTGCAATTCTGCAGAAGACTAAGAAGGATCTCTTCTGTATAGCTGTTAATCAATTCATTGTCCTTGTGGATTGTTTATTGGGGTGAAGGGGAACCCATTTCAGTGATTTTGCTGGTTAGCACTTTTACTACAGAGGCATGTAACAGTGCTTTGATGGCTGGTATCATTTGCAGAAAATGCTGCAGTAAGAAATTTAGTGCTGATCATTAGAGTGGTCTGCCTTGGATGGCGCCCGGTCTTTTAGTGGATGTTCTATTAGATTAATGAAGATGGTAGAAATAATGGTCAAGAAAAGGTACAAATAGAAAATCGGTTGTAGGACATTGCAACTTAAGTATCCTTATGGAGGGTTTGTTTCCTCTCCTCTTTAGATTGCAGTGCAGAATTTAATGTGTCTGGTCTTCATTTGGCTAGATTTGAAGGTCATGGAGAGACCTCTCAAGGATTTTGCAAGTCATACAAGGCTTAGTCCTGCTAATAGTCGGTCTGAAGTTTACATTCTCCTGTGTAGATGCAGTTTCCACCAAAAACAAATTATGAAGCCATTTACTTTGTCAGACACATTCTTATCCAATTTAATTCTTTTTTATGTGCAAGGAAATAGAGTTCTGCTTGTTTGCAAGTGATTTAAAGGAACAGTTTGATCCAGGGAATACATACACAAATAGAATGTTCATAGATTGTTTTCATTTCATTATTTTTCCCCCTTTTGGATTCTTTGGCTGTGCATGATTTCACTCTTGAATCCAATTGAGTTCAATTTGCTTTCAAGACAGAATGCATAGGTGGATTCAGCCCTTTATGGCCGCAGCTGTGTCCGTAAAGGGTAACTGGTAAAATAGCCAACTAAGCCCCTTTCCCTCTCTGCCAATTCCTCAATGCACACCACATTACAGCATATTGGTCATTGCACAGATTAGGAATTTCTTGCTCACCAGATGTCGAGCATCTTGGTGCTTTGGCATGCACATTATTCATGTTGTGTGGATCAGTGGGGGAGAAGGGAAGAACTCCATTAAGTCCTTGTTTGTTCCCACATCTTCTGTTCCTGTTTTCATACCTGAGTGGATTGTAGTTGCAACAATGTTTTATATTTTTATTTGATATGAAAATACCATACTGTCTATCTCTGAAAATTCATTTCCCCCAAATTGCTTGAATTGATAGTACTAATTTAACCTTGTAAATCCAAAGCCCATCTGCTTAGAAATAAGCATCAGTGTAATTTATGGTATTTATTCTTACATAAAATTGTAGCTGGTGGTGATTGTATCCTCAGTAGCAAAAATGATATAGAAACATTGCATCCCTGAATATTTATATTTTTTTTAAAAATATTTTAATATAAATTGATAATATTAATTTACCTTCATGAATCCAAAGCACAGCTACTAAGGCAGACACACATGGAATTCATTGGATTTGCTTCTGCGTAAAAGTGATGATGATTTACATGGTGGCACCACAAACGTGCTGTTGTTGTGTCCCTTCAAGTCATTTCCAATTTATAGTGACCTCATCATGCGATTGGGGGGGGGGTGGGGTGTTGGGGATGAAAGTATATGACTCACTCAATTTCACCAGTGAGTTCCCATGGTTGAACAGGAAATCTGGTCTCTCAAGTCATAACCTGATGCTCAAACCACTGCATACATGGTGGCTTTCAAGAGTATAGATAGAGTGAAAAACAATCCATAGGCTTAGAGCTAATTTTTAGATCTATTCTAAAAGACTAAATGGTTCTGGCTCAACTTACCTGTCCAAACGTATCTCCCTCTATGGATCACCTTGGAGGTTAAGATCTTCTGGGGAGGCCCTGCTCTTAGCTCCACCTCCTTCTCAGGTGTGTTTGGTGGGGAAGAGAGACAGGACCTTCTCAGTGGTGTCCCCTCAACTGTGGAACTCCCTCCCCAGCGAGATTAGATTGGCTCTCTTACTCCTGACCTTTAGAAAGAAATTAAAAACTTGGTTGTGGGATCAAGCTTCTGAAGAGTAATTCAGTGCCATAAGTGCAACATGATTGGAATGGCTCCTGGACGATGACTTTGGATCTGTGTGGTTTTAATAATTGATTTTTAATGTATTGATGTTATGATTTTTTTAATTGTTACAGTTTTTAAGGTATATGCTTATTGTATTTATATGTTTGTTTGTATGGCATTGAATAGTTGCCATTTTGAAAGCCACTCTGAGTTTGCTTGTTTGTTTATTTCATGCATTTCTACCCCCCCTTCTTCCCCCCTCACCCCATTGGGATGGGGTCAAAATATAGTAAATAAGGATTTTAGATTTTTTAAAAATGGACTATCTCTATTTGCATATATATACATACTTAATGAGATATCTTGGAAATGGAACACAAGTCTAAATACATCTCATCCACACATCCTGAAGGTAATTTTATGCAATATTTTTAATAATTTTGTGCATGAAATGAATTTTGTGTATTCAAACCATCAGAAAGTAAAGGTGTCACTATCTTACCCACCTGGGTGAACATTCCTGCATTTTGTAGTATTTTAATTTTTTGGAATTCCAGATAAAGGATGCTCAACTTGTACTAAATTGCTAATTAGAGATTAAATAAATAGGCCCTTTGGGGGGAAGCAATTGGATTCAGACCATAGTTTTCCTGCTTTAGGAGAAGGAAGAGAAACATAAGAGTTATATGAGGTCTATACATGATTAGCTTTTATTTGAGTTGATGTATGGTGTTAGGTCAAATACTTCATGAAAAATGCAGGATCTAAAGGCTTGAAGCAATGATACAACAGCTCTTCTTGGAACGGGGAAGCTCCAGTCAAAAGAACAGAAATACTGGAAGACCTCAAGTTGACCTTCCTGAGACCTGTGACTTTCCAGTTGTGGTGGGCATGATGGTGACTGAAAATGATGGCAGTTGTTGTCTAACATATCTTGAGAATATCTCATTGGGGAGGACTAGTTTCAGGGATCAAGGCAGTGATTAAGTAGGAAAAACCTGGGCAAATGTCCTTTCCAGAGAAGGTTATTGGAGCCATTATTTTAATTTATTTTATTAAAATATTAATTCTTCCAGTTATTTTCCAACTTAAACGTCAATTTTAGTGAGTTGTTAGTGTTCCACTAGCCTTTGGTCTTTATCAGTGTATTAAAATATCCAAAACGTATATCCAGTGTTGATCACATTCTTGTATTAATATTCATTTTTTTCTTTTGTGCATTATTTTGTTCAGTAATTGCTCCTTCCAGGCTTTTCTACTAGGTTCATTTTAGACTGAGGCCCCTTCCACACAGCAGTACAAAATCCACATTGAACTGGATTATGTGGCAGTGTGGACTCAGATAATCCAGTTCAAAGCGGATATTGTGGATTATCTGCCTTGATATTCTGGGTTATATGTCTGTGTGGAAGGGCCCTGAGACATTCTGGAATCAGTTAATCATGACATCCAGACTTCAGTGTATCTTCTCAAAGTATGAGTAAGATCCATTCTCTTATCACCCTTTACTGTTAAAGCTAGAGACAAGGTTTCTGGGGCATGAGCTGGCAACCCTTGGAAAAGATGTAATGCTTTGAAATGGAAGCAGAAGTTTAAAACAAGCAAACGAAAAGCTCTTCATCCACCTTACCAAACTCTTATCTATGTGGAATAATTGGGTGTTGTGTATTCTATGGATATGCTTTCATTATGCACACTCTAGCAACATTTGGGAATCTACATAGGTTTGTGAATAGATCTATCACTAGGGGTGGAATGGGTAAAGAGTTGCTTACAGCCCCTAAGTGCCTCAGTCTTCTTTCTGCAGCCCCTAGAACACCCCAGGGCATCCCCAATATTTCAGAACTCTTCCTGCCATTGTAATATCATGGAACCATTTTCAGTGGTGGTTTTGATCCCACCAGTCTATTCCCAACCTCTTGAAAAAAAAACGTTCCCCAAATGGCTGCAAATAATCCAAAAAGGAAAACAGGAATGACATCACATCACTTCTGGTTTTAGTTTTTCTTGGCATTGTGGACACCCAGACTTGTAGCTGGAAACAAATTCCACCACCTGTTTATTTGCCCACCCTTGGGCCAGAGGATCACTGCATGAAGACGTCATCACATTGTGACGAGTTACAAATATGTGTCAAACAACAAGTAATCCTTCTTGAAAAATAGCCTCAAAGAGAAAATAGGTAACTTCAATTAATCTCACACTGAATGGGCAAACATATCTTTGAATCAGAACAAAACATTAAAATGTCTATATGTCTAAGATGATAGTGCACAACAATGGCTGATCAGAGAATAAACCAGAAAGCAGGTGTATTTAACCGTTATGTGGTGTTCATAATTAAGTATGAAATATAAGTTTTATTTCACTAATTGAAAACTGTGGCCCTAACATTGAGGAGCATAAATATGAGGGCATTATTGCCATCATGACATCAGTGGTGACTGGTGACATTCACGTCAGGAAAGTGTGGAATCCATACACATTTTTAGCCTGAACCAAAGGGTTCTCTACAGAACTGAATGTATTTTAAGGATAAAGCTTCACAACTTAGTTAATTTCTTTAAAGTATAGCCTGAAATCTAGAGCAGATTTACTACACCATTGTGATGGAATCCACCAACCATGGCTGTATGATGAGCTTATGGGCCTGTGGGCCTTTGCTTTCAGTCTTCTTGTTGTTGAATTGCTTAGTTACTGTTGAATTGCTTAGTTACATCCCATTTTGAAGACCCACATTTCTTGAATTTTTCATAGATTAAAATATGGGGTTTTGTGGCTGCCTGTATAAATTCTGAAAGCAGCAGAGAGCTGACTCCAGGTTTTCAGTTCCTCCCATTGGGCCTTTGTTCCATCTTCCAACCACACACTTTTGAATTTTTGACCGAGTGCTTTAGTACTCATATAATGTCTGAAGCTGATAATATGGAACTTGTTTGCATTTACTGGGCTAACATATTACTAATTTAGATGCCTAGGTAGTGAGAGATATCAGCTCAGCTGGAAATGCTTGAAATATCTGAAACCCATTGGGTTATATACCACTGGAAAAGTGTGGTTTACTTATGAGTAACTCATTGCCTTATTGATCTCTCTCTCTCTCTCTTTCAGTGTGTGTGTGACTTGGATACAGAGTTTGCAGGGTTCTGATTTATTTGGGAAATATTTTACCAGATAGAACTGCTATGGAAAATGGCTGTCACTGCTAGTGTCATCCTTTCCCCCTCTCTTGTATTGATTGTACAGTTTAACACTGTAGACTTCACAGTAAGCCCTCTTAGCAGCTGTCTACCCCATCAGAACCAGATAGTATATTATGACAGAGCAGTCCAACAGTGATTGCACAGATTAGCAGCAATACATAAACAGAGCTTGGGTTGATCTACATCCATGTTTTTTTTTAAAAAAATAACCCAGTTCATGAACATGTTTATTTCCCATTCTGATATGGCTAAGGCTCAAATACTATGTTGGGCAGGTACTTCTGGATAGGATTCAGCACCTTGGATAGGTCCTTAAAGTTTGAACCAATACCCAAATTTGGTTTATTATCTCATTGACTCATCTACACTAACAACTTAGGTTGGTGTCAACTTTGATCAGCCTCATAGTGGCTAGACACCACAGGGCTGATCTGGCTTAACCTTGGGCAAGGTTGCCATAACACAACCTTGCCCCGGGTTAAGCTATGTCCGAGAAAAACTTGAATTCTTACCTAGGATTGGGGTTTTTACTGTCAAGACAGGTGGGTCAGTTCCTAAATGGAACAAGGTGTACCTGTCGTGACTGCCATCCTGTATGGCTAGCTCAAATAGCCCAGGGAGATGACAGTCTCCTGTCCCCATCCCACCCACCCTGTGTCATAGTATTTTTACAACTGCTACACATCACCTACCTGATCTTTGGCACTCTGACTGATGTCAGCCAGTGCACTTGTTCACTTACTGTGATGAGGTTGGGTAAAGAGGGGGATACCCTCTCTCCCCTTCACATCATGCCACTGCTGACATCACCATGTAGGTCTTTGCAGGTAGTTGTAAGACAGATGGTTTTGGGAACTCCTAGGTTTCCATTGTTAGATATAGCTTGGCAGTAAGGAGGGACTCCCCCTACAACCTCCAATGCATCTGACGGAGTCCCTGACTGGACACCACATGGGGTCCTGTATCCCAGATCCTGTATTGGCCAAACATTGCTGGTTAGTGTAGAAGGGTCCATATGGAAGGCATCGCTGTGCATAGGTACTCTTGCAATTTGCATAGCAGCTGGTCATGCAACTCTTCCTTGTGCAGGAGATGATTTAGTAGGAAAGGATGCATAAGGTCAGCTCTGTTCTCATGTACACATACCAGTTTAAGCATATATTCAAAGTGGCAATGCAGCTTGTGTATCCCAATTTGGCTCTTTGTTGCAAACTCAATCCTGTGGGTTCATCTTGACTAGGGGAGACCCATTGAATCAATTATTGAATGGTGATTTAGCATATAGACAAAGCCAGTCTTTTCAATGCCTCTATTCCAGTTGGGTTATAGAATCACAAAGTTGGATCAGAACAAAAGAGCCATTCAATCTAACCTCCCTCAATACAGGAGCACACAATTAAAACACTCCTGACAGATAGCCATCCAATTTCTGGATGTAGAATAGTCCATTATCAAACAGTACTTACTTCTTCCTAATATTCAGATGGAATCTCTTTTCCTACAGTTTAAAACCATTGTTCTTTGTCTAACAATAACATTTCAGCAAGGGTGCGTTTGTGGTTCATTAAGACAAGCAAGGGTATGACTAACATTAAGGATGTAAGAAATCTCACTGGGATTGGTGATACTATTTATATGCTTTTAATTAGAGCTATGGTTCTCTGCATCTTAAAGTGGGTGGATCTTTTAAAAACAACAACAACATCAGCTTAACCAATCAGCTATCTAATTGCGGCTTTATAACTTAAACTTACTCATACAACCCTCTTGGGTATTGCATCAGCAGTGAGAATTCAGTGTGAGCTTTGGTCTCCCTGAAGCTAGGCTTGTCATGGCTTGTAGTCTTAAAAAGGGGGACGATAGTACCTCTGAATATACTTTGTACAAATTTAGTCTGCCAACATTTTCAAAAGAGGTGAAATGAGTCAAGAAATCAATACGACGCACTGAGGCAAGGCACCCAAGACAGGTTGGAAATGTATTGAGAACAAATACAACTGTATTTTCCCACTTTGGAGCAAACTGAGATTATAATAACAGGTTCAGCCTCAATTGATTGGTTTGACAATTTTAAATTAGCTAATTCCAAACTAGTTAGACTCAGTCACTGTGCAAAACACATCAATACAAAACAAAAAAAATTGAAATGTACCACCGCTTTTTCATGTGCATCTTAGCCTCTCCCTTTGTCATTACCTAAAAATGATGATGAACCTGCTGAAATGAGGTACTTATTGAAAATTTGCAGCACAGTTTGAATCCAGGAGTTTATTTGCAGCAATATTGACCTTGAAACAATGTCAAATTTGCAGCCAGCATTGAGGCAGCTGTTGGAATTTAGAGTGATGCAAGGTTAAGAAAGCAAATGAAACACACAAAACGATCATGGAGCCAAGGAGGCCACAGAAGATGTTTTGAGAACAAATGAATTGGAAGATACAATAAAGCCTATAGAAACAGGGCAGGTTTGAAACATTTGTTTGCTTCATGTGCAAACACAGATCAGTGCTTCCCTCTTACATAGTATGACAAAATAAGGGGAATATATTGAATAACGGACAGTTTGACAGCCTATTACAGCCATCATAATGCCATGTTGTTGTTATCTGGCTTCAAGTTAACATAGATTTATGGTGACTCTATCATAGGGTTTTCCTTGGTAAGATTTATTTACAGAAGGTTTGCCACTCTTTCTTTGAGGCTGAGAGAGTGTGACTTGTCTATTGGGTTTTCATGAGCGAGTAAGGGATTCAGATCCTAGTTTTTAAGGTTCATCTATAGTGTAGAATGACTGCAGTTTTACATCACTGTAACTACCACGGTTCAATGCTAAGGTATCCTGGAATTTGTATCTTGGTGAGGCACCAACGTGCTTTGTCAAAGAAGGCTAAAGACCTTGTAAAACTACAATTCCCATTTATTTATTTGTCCTGTCAAGGCAACCAGTCAATTGTATTACATTTCTAACAGAACAAACAAACAAACAAACAAACAGACAAAACACAAAATTTGCACGTTTGATAGTTGATTGAATGTCCTTTAACCAATATCTGGCCACTTGGAGTGCTTCTGGTGTTGCTTCAAGAAGGTCCTCCATTGTGCTCAGGGTGCATTGCAGCAGGTGGTCAGTGGTTTGCTCTTCTCCACACTCGCATGTCGTGGATTCCACTTTGTGGCTCCATTTCTTGAGGTTGGCTCTGCATCTCGTGGTGCCAGAGCGCAGTCTGTTCAGCGCCTTCCAAGTCTCCCAGTCTTCTGTGTGCCCAAGGGAGAGTCTCTCATTTGGTATCAGCCATTGGTTGAGGTTCTGGGTTTGAGCCTGCCACTTTTGGACTCTCGCTTGCTGAGGTGTTCCAGCGAGTGTCTCTGTAGATCTTAGAAACTATTTCTAGATTTAAGTCATTGATGTGCTGGCTGATACCCAAACAGGGGATGAGCTGGAGATGGTCCTTTCACTATTGGCTTCCCGGTGGATGTCAGGTAGTGCAATACTGGCTAAGCAGTGTAATTTCTCCAGTGGTGTAGGGTGCAGACACCCCGTGATACTGTGGCAAGTCTCATTAAGAGCCACATCTACTGTTTTAGTGTGGTGAGATGTATTCCACACTGGGCATGTGTTCCACAATTCCCATGATTCCATGACATTGAGCCATGGCAGTTAAACTGGTATCAAATTGCATTCATTCTACACTATAGATGCACCCCAAGAGTTAGTTCCAACATGTAAACAACTACATTATGCTAGTTCATATCTATTACCTAAGGCAGTACCTAGACATTGGTTCCAGTATATTTCAGAATGGATATCAATAGAATTTATCTGTACACTGTAAAGCCAGAGTAGATATCTATAGGCTGGAGTAGAGTATTGTATAGAACAGTATAAGGGATGCATTTATCTAGAAGGAAGCAAAATGTATCCCTTTTTACCTGCACGTATGCACTTCCAGACAGGTGTACACATATCAGTTCTTATCCTCCAGTGGCATTAGATCATGCAGTTAGGTAATACTGCTGCACTGTTCTACTTTTGGTATATGCTTAGATAATAAATAGGCATAAGAAGCTGAACAGAATTTTACACAGCAAAAGGAATTAAATTTCAAGCGGGGTAGTGAAGAATGTACCATAATATGTATTCACACCAAAGTTTGCTAGAGGGTGCCTTCTGTGATGATTCCCTTTCCCTTTCTCTTTCTCCTTCCATACCTTTCATTCTGTAAAACTATACAAACTGTAAGCAATAGTCACATAAACATCCTCAGGAGTATTTCATTAGGTATCCCAGTGATTCAGATAGTGAAGTGTGAGTAGGATGTAAAAAGAATTGCCCTGTACAGTTTACAAACACAGCTTGGAGATGTAACTTCGGGGGTTACGAATAGTAATTTCCCTAACCATCTTTATGTCTCATTTTATAACACAACCCAGTCCCAAACTGTTTTTAAGGGTTGCCTTCACCCATAGGATTGACCACTGAGAACATTCATGTAATCCCTTCATTAAAATCACTCAATGTCTTCTCAGTCATGGCCCCCATTTGAAGAACACCCCTCAGAAACAGGAGACACATTTGGCTTCCTCTCTGTTTACTTTCAAGTGGACTTTCTTTGAATGCCATTATAAGATTTCAACTTGTTTTTCACTTCCAAAAGTCAGCTTTTAGATGTTGATTCTATCTACTTCAGATAGTGAGATGCTTTTTATTGATCTAGCCAAAATTGCTTTGCCTGGCTGTTGTTACTTAGATGTTTTATACACTATTGATTTTAATTATTTATGAGACCATCTGCAAGCCACCTTGATAAAACATTTCTCTTGAAATTGGACAAGCTTTTTCTCTAAAGCAATGATACAGAAGGGCACACTATACCTATTAATTTTCCTCTCCTAAATAGTAAATGCCATCTGCTTGTGGTCTTCCAGCCCAGCTCTTTCTGAGCAAATACAGTTCTTAAAATCTCTGCTAGGTGGCATGGCAAACCACTTCAGTGTGTGCTTTGTGACTTGAAAGAGATGTGTTAAGTTCTGGTCAAATCATTCATAAGAGCAGTGTTTCTCGTCTTGCAATATTCTCTTTTAAAACTATTCTTTGGATGCTTCACTTGATGCACAAGAAATGCAAGGAGCAGAAAGAGAAAGAAAGGGGAAATATTGCAAGCTAGAGAAAGAACAATGTTAAAGAAAGTTAAAGGAATGAAAAGTATTATTATAGGACTATGTATTTACTTAGGTGATGCCTTTTTGTCCGAGTAAGATTGTCCTCCAAGTTCAATGTTCTGGCGGTGGGTATGTAGATGATTGTGGAGCCCTATTCTTGACCTGCATGCTCTCCCACAATGAGGGCATTGGCTTCCTGGTGGAAGGTGGTCCCAGTTGGGGATGGCTTGACACAGCTTCCTCTTGGCACATTTCTCTCTTTTGTCCTCCATTTGTGCCTCTTCAAATTCTACAGCACTGCTGGTCACAGCTGACCTCCAGCTGGAGCAGTCAAGGGCCAGGGCTTCCCAGTTCTTGCTTTCTATGCCACAGTTTATAAGGTTGGCCTTGAGCCCATCTTTAAATCTATTTTCCTACCCTCCAACATTCTGTTTTCTGTTCTTGAGTTCAGAGTAGAGCAACTGCTTTGGGAGATGGTGATCAGGCATTCAGACAACATGGCTAGTCCAGCAGACTTGATGGTGGAGGACCATCGCTTCAATGCTGGTGGTCTTTGCTTCTTCCAGGATGCTGACATTTGTCTGCCTGTCTTCCCAAGAGATTTGCAGGATTTTTCAGAGGCAACGCTGATGGAATCGTTCCAGGAGTTGCATGTGACGTCTGTAGATAGTCCATGTTTTGCAGGCATATAGCAGGGTTGGGAGGACAATAGCTTTGTAAACAAACACCTATGAATGTCCCAATCCGCAAACACTCTCTGCTTCATTCAGAAAAATGTTGCACTCGCAGAGCTCAGGCGGTGGTGTATTTTCTGTGTCACTTTGTACTACCTGGTGTTTGCTCTTGATGGTGACTCAGTTAGTGTAGAAACCTACACCCTGTTTTCTGCATAAAGCACGATAGTTTCATCACATAATTCCCATTCTGACACTCTATACACCAGCTTCCTATTTCCTTCCAGGCACCGGCAGTTATTATTTCAAGCAGGGAGCATCATTCTTCATTAATTCCATTCCTGAAAAAAAGCAGTGATTAATTTTAGCAATGTTTTTGCACAGTTCCATTCGGGACTTGTTCTGGTTCAGAACCGGCAGGCCATTTTCTGTGCAAACCCCCCATATCTATGTGCATATTTTGCACATAGACAACAAGGGATCACCTAAATAAGTAAGTTGGTGCAAAGTAAGTCACAAATTGATAAGATCCTCACTACTCCAGGACTCTTCTTGTCAGAGTCTCCTGTGAGAAACACATTTTGGACCACTTAAAAAATACTGTTGAGTATGCATTCTACCCCTGTTTTAATGTCCTGATGGTTTGTTCCTTGCATGCCTTCGGGACCATCAGTTTATTCCATCTGTCTTCTATGTGAACTTGCATCACTTACCATTTTTAATAGGTTTTGTTGTGCTGAAACATGCTTTTTTTAGTGGTGGCACCCAGCTTGTGGCCCTTTTTTCCTCCCTATAGTGCCAACATCTACTGGAGAAGTTTTTAAAAAAATCAGAAGGCTTTTCCTTCTGAGTAATATCTGTCTGTCTGTCTACATATCTGTCTATCTATTTACCTGTCTATCAGATAGTGGTCCAAAGTTGATATAAGGACTTTAAATTGTTCCTTCTGTACCTTACTTACGATTTGCTTATACTATAGGCATATTCAATGAACACATGCATAAACAACATTTAAGAGCAAGTGTACCCACACTGCACATTTACACACTTTGGTAGCACTTTAAATGTCATGCTCTGTCATATGGAATCCCAGAATTAGAGACCATGGCTTCTCTGGTGCACTGCCCTGAATTGCAGCATTACAAGTCTCTGGCAGACAATTTTAAGTCCTCCAGAAAATTACAAATTATAACCATGTAATATGGACACACTGGGAGCCAAATCCCTGTTAGGCCATGGAATTGCACTAGGTGATCATAGAGCCCTTATATCATAGGATCTGGTCCCAGGTTTTCTGCTTTAAACTGGGGGCCCTTCCACACAGCCCTATATCCCAGAATATCAAAGCAGAAATTCCCCACAATATTGGCTTTGAACTGGGTTATCTGAGTCCATACTCAGACAATATGGGATTTCCTGCCTTGATATTCTGGGATATAGGGCTGTGTGGAACGGCCCTGGGTTATATGAGTCAGCACTGCCAGATAATCTGGGATAAACAGTAAACTTGGCATCTCATCCTGGGATATAGGGTCTGTCTGGAATGGCCTTTAGGCAAGTCACATTCTCAGCCTTCGAAGAAACCTGCTCCGAATAAATCTTGCTGAAAAAAACCAAAACACCAAGATAGGTTCACATTTGGATCACCATAAGTTAGTGATGATTTGAAGGCACACAAGAACAAATGGACACATCCAGTGATATTTTCAAAGCATTCCATGTTCTCCCAGGCTCCAAAATGCTGGGGAATGGCAACTTTTAAGTGCCACCTCCTTAACAGATGTATAATTTTGGAAATATAGATAGTACATGGAGTCCTGTGTTCTGGTTAATTTCAGATTCTCTACTTTGTTACAGTTGGATGTTTGTCTTTGACAGTGTGGTAGACCTAAGTCTCAAAAATGTCTCTTCAGTGGGATAAATACATGAAGCCTAGACAACTGAAGCAACTGTTTGAGTGAAGAGACCGTATCAGGCAACAAATTCCCAACTGGCAACCAGTCACTCCCACACAGAATGATGAGAGTTATATGTGACCTTGAATGCTGATCACAGTTTGAGAAGGTGAAGTGATTTCAAATATATACAGAAAGTTGTGGAGCTTTTCAGCACGGAGAAGATGGCAGGAGCTTCAAGAACTAGACTACCTGAATTACAATGAGATGCAGTGTATTTCTTTTACATCACACAAAGAGACATCCTGTTGTGTGTGCTTAAACACATATGGTTGTTCCAATGAATAAATAATGTCCTACCTGTTTGTAATAGGAAATTGTGATTATTATTTCAGAACACTTAGTATTCCCCTAAGGTTGACCTCTGTACACTATCAATATTTAGAGAAATCTGTTGATAAGATATGGCTCTTCCATAAAAATTACTGATCCAATTCACTTGTGGTTATAATACAGTTTAAGCATCCTTTATCTGAAGTATTTGGGACCAGAAGTATTTTTGATTTCAGTTCTTCCCCCCAAATTTTAGAAAATTCTCATTTGCAGATATGTACACAATGGAAATGAGACCCAGGTCTAAACATGAAATTCATTTATGTGTTATTTATAACTTGTACACATAACTTGAAGGTAATTATGTAAACTTGTACACATAACTTGGAAGATAGTATTTTTAATAATTTTTAATAATTTTGTGCATGACATAAATGTATGTATATTGAATTATCAGAAAGCAGAGATGCCACTATTTAGCACTCATGAGGACAATGTCAGACTATCGACTATTTTAGACTTTGAAATTCTTAATAAAAGTTATCATCAACCTGGCCCAACCGAAACACTGGGTCCCAGCTGTGTTCCTGTAAAACATGTCCCAGTGGAAACGCAGCTGGCCATATAGGGAGGAATTGGTGTTGGGTTCATGAAAACCCTGCTTTCCACATCTCACTCAGGACTTGAGAATTGAACCCATGAGAAGTGGAGAGATAGGCTTGAGTATGGAAAGTGCATCTTAGGGATTACTTATGGTCAGGGTTGGGGGGAAAAACCCAGCAGTGAAGAACAAATTAGCAAGTCAGACAAAAGATCAATCAACAACCCAAGAATTCATCATTGGTGAGCAAGACTAGACCAAAACAGGAAGGCTTCTTATATTTCTTCCTATTTAGGAAGATCCTACAGCTAAGGTTGAGAATTAGAGTAGACTGTCATTATTATTTTATCATATTATTTTGATGTAATTGTCTGTATGGTTTCTTTCTGGCAATTGAATGTTTGCCTTACGTTGGAAACCGCTCTGAATCCCTTTGGGGAGATAAGGTGGTAGAAAAATAAAGTTTATTATTACTGCTACCCATTTGGGTTGGTGAATGCTAGATAAATGTAGTTTCTGGTTGGTTTAGAGTTACTATTAAAATAGGCCTAGCTAATACTACACTCCACATTATACAGTAAGATAAATTCTGTATTGACTTGATTTTAATATTGAAACACAGCAATTAAAAGCAAATAAAGACAAACCTGACTGAATGTAACATAGTTTTACTGTATTATAAAAAAGCTTTGTTGATGCAGTATGCAAGTTTAGTTAAATTTCTGTTTGAGAGCTCCTGTGGTTGGGGTCTGGTTCACTAAGGGCTCTTCCATACAGCCATATAATCCAGAATATCAAGGCAGATAATCCACAATACCTGATTTGAACTGGTTTATCTGAGTCCACACTGCCATATAACCCAGCTCAAAGCAGATAAAGTGGGATTTTATAGAGCTGTGTGGAAGGGACTTGAGAATCTCCTGTAATTTGATGGGAGGTTGCCATCTGTAGTTCACTATATGGCCACATGGGGCAGTTGAGCACAGTGGGTGCAAGTAACTTCTGGCAATATGTGCCACTATGTCATTCCTGGTAATTGTGCATTGGAGTACAAGGATGCATAGGCATCGTGTGTGTGTGTGCGTTTGTATGTGGAGGAAATGGGGGTTTAAGGCCCATTAGTCTGATGGTGTTTCCCTTGTTTATTTTGTTCTGTTACCTTATTCCTTTTTGGATTTTAACTGCTCACTGCATACATTGTTAAAAGATGACTCATACGTTCATGCATGTTTTTTTTAAAAAAATCTGAATCTACCTGTAGTTACACCACAGCAGAAAGAGAAAAGAACAGGCTGTGCAGGTTCATTGTAGGACATGAGCATAAATCAGTGCATTAAAAGAACTCTCATTTGCTCATTCTTTACTTTTATTCATGTGTATTCTTTATCCTTTTGCAGCTGCAGTATTCCAGTTATTATTCTGAAATACCTATATATCTGTTCTGTTTTATTGTTGATCTCATTGGCTATTGGGATCTTATTGGCCATTGAGTCCAATACCTTTCTCAATGCTGAATCTCCATTTGAAGCATCTCCTGATGATAGTTAAAATATCATCAGACTTTTAATATATCTTTATTGATGTCAGCATTTACTTCTATCTATTTTGATTTTTGTAAGCCTAGAGCCCCAGAACTGGCAAAAAGATGGGGAATAAAAATATCATCATTATAATCACCATCATCATCTATATATATAAAAATGCTCTGTGCATAATGAGTACCTTAAAAACAAAAGAACCAATGAACAAAATCACACCAAATTTGGCAACAAAATCGTCTCACAACACAAGGAGTGACCATCACTCAAAAAATTATGATTTTGTCATTTGGGAGTTGTAGTTGCTGGGATTTATAGTTCACCTACAATCAAAGACCATTCTGAACTCCACCAACGATGAAATTGAACCAAACTTGGCACACAGAACTCCCACGACCAACAGAAAATACTGGAAGGGTTTGGTGGGCATTGACCTTGAGTTTGGGAGTTGTAGTTCACCTACGTCCAGAGATCACTGTGGACTCAAACAATGATGATATATTATATATGATTCACACACACGCAGATGGAGCCATCCAGCCATAGATATAGATAGATAGATAGATAGATAGATAGATAGATAGATAGATAGATAGATAGATAGGGAGTTGTAGTTGCTGGGATTTATAGTTCACCTACAATCAAACAGCATGATAGAAGTGAACCAACCGGGACATACAGGACTCCCATGACCAACAGAAAACACTAGAAGGGGTTGGTGAGCATTGACTTTGAGTTTGGGAGTTGTAGTTCACCTACATCCAGAGAGCACTGTTGATTCAAACAATGATGAATCTGGACCAAACTTGGCACAAGCACTCAATACGTCCAAATATGAACACAGATGGAGTTTGGGGGAAATAGACCTTGACATTTGGGAGTTGTAGTTGCTGGGATTTATAGTTCACCTACAATCAAAGAGCATTCTGAACCCCACCAATGACAGAATTGGGGCAAACTTCCCACACAGAACCCCCATGACCAACAGAAAATACTTAAGGCCATCCAGTCCAACTCCCTTCACCAGGGCAAGAAAACATAATCAAAGCCCTCCTGACAAAGAGCCATCCAGCCATATAGATAAATATATATGATTCACACACAGAGAGATATAGTATCATAGTTTGAAAGGGACCCTGAAGAAGGACAATGATATGTTGCATGTTCCAGGGTGGGCAAACCAGACACTCTCCACATCAACACTGACAAAGAAACAGCAAGAAATATTGTTGACCCACAAGCATCAACAAATTACATATATTAGAAACCAACACTTTCTCATTACTTTATTTTCCAGATCAACAGACTGGGCCACAGCAACGTGTGGCAGGGGACAGCTAGTATTTGCTAAAAATAATCAAAATGGTTCTCACTGAAGATTCATAGAGATTTTTAAAGATGGAAAGCAGGGACATGAAACAGGTCAAGGTTTACCCAGATTGTACAAGCCTGGTTAGTATATGTGGCCTAGCAGCAATTGCTAGACAACATTTTCCATCAGCCCTACTCAGACTATAGTGAGGGATGATGGGAGTTGTTAAGTCAACAACTTCTAGAAAGTCTGGCCTAAAAAATGTAGCTGGAGACTTAAAATGGTGGTGGTGGTGGGGAGCTATTTATGCACAGATATTTCAGAAATGATTAACTCAGACAAGCATAGATGATGCTTTATTGACAGCTTGCTGAAATATCACCAGATCTTTCCGGGCTGTTGGAAGTCTGTTACAAAATAAATGAAAGCATAGATTATAGAATCTTAAGTCTTTAAAAAACCAAATAGCTAAATACACAGCACAGTGTTATATGCACCGAGTGCAGATTTAAGGAATGATGAGGCCGCCATAATACTAATACCAGACATTTATAACAATTGTTAATAAGCCCCATGGGGCTTCTGCTTCAGATTCCCTTCCTTCCCTCCTTCCTTTTTTCTCAGTCCACTTCTCTGTCTGCTTTCTTGAGGTATTCTGCAACAACAAGGTCCTGCTTCTGTGGTGGATCAAACTAGCCAACCAAGGAAAAGCTGCTGTGTGCTAAGCCTTGAAAGCCATCATTATAATAAACATTCTATAGCCTCAGTTCTCCAAGTGCCAGCCTTTACATAGCCAAGCTTTAGGAAGCTAAAATAACATGGTCTCTACACAAGATGAAGGTCTCAGCAGCATACTTTCCAAGTATGAGACAATCTTGATTTAATTATCTGTCCGATTTTCAGCTGTTTTTAAAATGTCCCAGTTTATCTATCCTTTCTACTCCCCCATTTGCTCTCATCCTACTTCAGTTGGTGGAGTTCAAAGTACAAAACTTAGGGCCCAGTCAGACAGGGCCTTTATTGAGAGAACTCTCGCAGTAAAGGAGGGGTTGTCAAGACAACGTTCGGGACAGTACCACATTAATTTGCTACAAACCAGGAAAACCCTGGTTTGCAGCGAATTAATTTGACAGTGCATTTATTCCATGCCTTCTTGGAAGGCAAGGGATAAATGCATTATTTCTGGGTCTGAACTGCAGAATACTACAGTCCAGACAGTATTCCCACAGTTTACCTGGCTAAATAAGCCTGGTAAACTGTGGGAATACCCACCCCTCTCCCCCCAAGCCCCTAGATCTCTTAGAAACTAAGCAAAACTTATGTGGTCTCCATCAGAAGCCCCAGAGAGCTCTCCCAGCATGTAGAAATAACATGCCAGGAGAACGGGGGTGGGGGTGTGTGTGGAAAATCACTCCCCCCTCCGCTTTCCTGGTGCGTCATTTCTATGCCCAGGAGAGCTCACCAGGGCTTCTAATGGAGGCCATGTAAGTTTTTCTTAGTTTTCTAAGGGATCTAGAGGCTTGGGGGGAAGAGGGGAGGGCCTCCCCATATTCTCTCGGGCTAGTCTTGAGAGAATGTGGACAACCCACCTCAGAAAGCATGCACTTTTTGGGGTGGATGTGGACAGCCCCCCACAAACATCCATTTTTTTTAACACAGATGCTTGTGGGATAAAGGGCTGTCTGGAACTGCCCTCAATTAAATCAACAGGGGGATAGGAGAGGAAAAAAAGCAGGATTGGACACCCTTTTCTCCTTCTCCTCTTCTCCTCTTGGGAAATGCAAACTGTCCCCAAAAGCATATCTTCCAGAACATGGAATTATTTTGAAAAAGTATTCAACTATGACTATACTACAAAGAATATTTGGTTAACAATACGGTAGAGACTAGGATTCTATGAGCTTCAGATCCACAATTTCCACCAACCATTTTATAACTTGCAGTGTTATGATATGCGTTTTTTCATATCTGTCTGAGGTAAAAACCAAACTCCCATAGATATGGCAGTCCTACTGTAGTCATAATTACTAATCCCTTTTCTTTCTTTCTTTCTTTCTTTCTTTCTTTCTTTCTTTCTTTCTTTCTTTCTTTTTTACAAAAATAGAAGCTAGAAGTTGTTTTCCTGGCATGTAAATCACCGAAGAACTGAATTCAGATGACTCATAACTATATAGATAACTAAAACAGTGAGTTATCCCACAAAAGGTTATATGTGAAGGGCATCAGTTAAGATTTTGGCATTGAAGAAAAATAAATAAATCAATAATTCATTATTTCTAACTTGCTACATCCAAACTCTGATCACCACCCTACCTGGCAGTCAAAATGCAACAATAATAGCTTAAATAACTGACCATTTGGTGCCCTTTCACAACTCCCTCAGATCAGATGTCTGCCGAGGCTGTCTCGCTCTGCCTAATGTGAGTTGTCACAGTGTTTGCTTTCAGAAAGGAAATATTTGGCTGTGCCAAGAGAACTGAACTATAATTTGATAGATTGGGGTGCAGTCACAGTCAGTTCCTTTTCTCTTATAACCTTTTTCTCCAGCAGTTTCTCTGCATTTCATTGCTCTGTTTTTGATTGCATCCAGGGAGTCTTTCTTTGTCCCTGATATTTGAAAGAACAAATAAAATTTAATATCTTTTTCTAGCATGATGCACCAGAAGATAAAACATTCATTTTTTACAATCAAGACATGCATAAACATTTATCTATCAATCACATTTGATTTCTAAAATTATACAGTTGGTGTTGTATGAATGGATGGTATTAGATCTAGAGTGAAGCATCTTTAGCAAAACAAAGCCACTGATGTCACTGGCTAAGAATTCAAATGTAATGAAGGACTTATCTACATTGGCTGCTTAAGGCTCAGGATTGGCTCCAGAAGTGGCCACACATTTTATCCCTAACTCATGGCAGTGGTGGGGTGGATGCGACATGGTCAGACAGGCTGAGAGCAGATTGGGCCCATTGGATCGTTATCGTATGCTTCCTATTGCTGTTGCCATTTCTGGATGCCACACAGCTCCAGGTGCTCTTGTTCTGTGCTGTCGTCAGTCAAGATATCCAAATGATTAGGGAAAAGGACAGGAGTGATTCCCCCTCTCTCCCTAGTCACATGGACATCTCTGTGAATATCAGGATGGGGCGTACTTGATGGCCAGGAGCTCTCCTGGAGTTCTGCAGCTATCTGCAGCAGTGATAATAGCAGTAGCAATATGAGCCCAATCCCATGCCCTTTTACCTGTGTTGAAAAGTGCATGTAAACAGGGATGGGTTTTTTTCCCCATGTCAAGAGCAACTTGAGAAACTGCAATGGATTAAACTCGTGTGCTGGCAGGACCACTGATCGAAAGGTCGGCGGTTCGAATTTGAGGAGTGGGGTGAGCTCTGTCTGTCAGATCCAGCTTCTCATGCGGGGACATGAGAGAAGCCTCCCACAGGATGGTAAAACATTGGGAAGTCCCCTGGGCAATGTCATTGTAGATGACCAACTATCTCACACTAGAAGCGATTGCAGTCAAAGGGATGGTGGCAGCACCCTTTTTCATATTTGAGTTCTTCTGCATTAGAGAGATTCTAGCCTAAGTACACAAATATGATTTCTAATGTTACTCTAGTCAATATATGGAAGGGGAGGATTGCATTTATAATGGCATCAGTAGATGCTTATTTATTATATAGTTATTTAATTTATATCCCATTTTTTGCCCATGTGGACACTGGCCCATTCCAATTAGACCCAATCATGCTATCCACATTGTGCTCAAGCAGGGTTTCTCCGGAGTTTCAACCAAAGTCCACCGTATTCTCCAACTTTCCTTAGCATGGGGCTAAACTTTTAACCCAGTTCACCCTTAAATAAGGAGTACAAGTACCAGGCAAGACTTCTTGATCAGTTTGATCCAATAGATGGTTACCCAGCCTTTGCAATAGTAGTAGTAGTAGTAGTAGTAGTAGTAACAATAATAATAATAATAATAATAATAGCAGAACCCCGGTTGGGGAGGGGGTCATCCAGTTCAACTTCCTTCTGCCATGTAGGAAAAGCACAATCAAAGCCCCCCCCCCCCCCCCCCCCCCCCCCCGAGTGGTGGGAGAGAAATGGGATTTTGGAAGCAAAGTGGGGGTGGTGGTCTGGACGTCGATAAAAAGAGTCTGGACAGTGAGGAAGGTGGGGGAGAAAGGTCTGTTCCCTGGGAAAACATTGCTGTTGTTGTCGCTGCTGCTGTTTTGGCAGCTCTAAACATTTAACTTCCCTGAATTTCTCAGGAGGAGAATGCGAGAAGCAGCATGGGGCTGTAGAGCCACTCACTATCACTTGCAGAGCCCCAAGGGCTCCACGGAGCACAGTTTGAGAACCCCCGGGGCACAGAATGTGCTCTGAATTATGAAGAAGCTATCCAAAGTGCTGGAGCATAATTCCCAAATTGATTCTTTGGAAAGCACCTTTACAGTCTAAACTTAAACCCAGAACAGAGTCATTTTTGTAGTGACACAGAAGGCACCATCTCCCATTGGATCCAGCTCATGGTTTCTTGGTAATGTGGGGGGTTTGTTGTTATTGTTTTCCATATAGGCATATAATCTAAACTGATAACTGCTGTTATTGGGCTTTTAGAGAAGGGGGAAATGAATGATAATAGAATGTTGAAGGGTGGGATTCTAATTGACAGATGAAAAAATTGCTCATTTAATGTTTCCTCTCTGCGATCTTAAAAGTGACATGATGCATCTTAAACAGATTGAGGAATCATGGTTCGTTGGTTGCCTCAGCTTCATTTCATGCTGTTAACAAAACCTTCTCCTTTTTTGATCACAGCTTTCTGCTCTAACATTGCTGTAGTTATGTCCTCACCTTCCCAAAAGAACAGTTATCACTATCTTCATCATATGGAAAAGTTTTGGATTGCAACTTCCAGAAGCCTCCAGCCAGAATGGCTACTGTCGTTATGCATTTTTGATTAAATGATATGCACAAATACAAAAATCTGGATGTTCTGTGAGCACAAAAATCCTAGTTTTTTTTAAGTATTAAATAGTGTGGGGTTGGTGTATGGGCATATTTTTACAGAATATTTTCCAACTGAAGTGGAAATGAATGAACAAATTTGCAACTGATTGAAACAAAGACACACATATTTGTCTATACTCTCTTCAGATTATATGTGATGGGTAGAGCAAAAGATTTGAAGGCAAAAATGACACTATTCTGTTACCTGCATAAACACCAGTCTCCAATTTGATTGGTAGCTGATGTATAAGAATGATAGCAAAGCCACTGCCATTATCTTGAAATATAAGAACGACATTGCTGAGTCATTCCAAAGATTCATAATGAAAAATTACACAAATGTTTGGATGTTGTATGTTGTGTCTGCACTGTCTGTTTTTGATAAGGCCAAGTGGCTAATCAATAAAAATCGTTGTTGTTACTGACAAGTATAATTGTGTGAGATACACAGATTTTTGGACTGAGTCACCAATGTACTGGTGAGATCACGAGAGATCCTAAAACAGATTCTGCCATTGCTTGAAACTGGAGTACACCTGACTAGCCTCTCTTCGTATTACACTAAGCCTAGTAGAAGCCACAAGTTGAAAGTGTGTTGACCTTATTGCAGCTACAGTGATGTAGCTCCTCCCTGCCCATGCAATCCTTCTTTGTCCATGCCCCCCTTTATATTTTATGGGAGAATTGTCCTCCAGATTACTTGTCCAAATGTATCTCCCCTTACAAACCATTGCAAATGGTCAGCTGGAGAGACCCTGCTCTCGATCCCAGCACCACTGCAAATGCAACTGGTGGGGATGATAAACAGGGCCTTCTCAGTGGTGGTCCCTCACCTTTGGAACTCTCTCCTCAGTGACATCAGATTGGCTACCTCCCTCCTGCCCTTTAAAAAAAACTTCAAAATCTGGTTATGGGACCAAGCATTTGAACAGTAGCAGCAGACAGTAATCAGGAATAAGATTCACTGTGATACACGTGTATGACAATGGACTGTCCCAGGCACTGATTTTAAACCAGCATGATTTTAATCAAATATTTATTAATATTTTAATGAACTGTTTTAAAATATATTTTATAATTGTGGTTAGCACTCAAATGAGCGCTAGTTGTGAAGCTGCCCTGAGTCCCCATCCTAGGGGTGAGAAGGACGGGGTACAAATGTACAAAATAATAAATAAATAAATAAATTGTGGAGCTCCAAGAGCTCAGAGATTAGAGCTGCACACTTCTGTATTTCTAGGTTTTCCAAGTACTGAAGCACCTCCTGTATGAACACTTAATATATGAATTAAAAATAAATGTTCATTTTGCAATTAAAGGGTGTTTCCTATTGTGTTTATTATGCAAGTGAGAGGTGACATTTTGGCTTAAAAAATCTTTTTTAGTGAGGTAAAACCATGCATGAGTGGGAAGTTCTGCAAAATGGTCTTGCCTTGCAAGAAAAGGAAGCATTTAATTAAGATGAAGAAATCGTTATCAGTGGTTTGGTGCAGCCAAGGAGCTATAAAGTTCATTCATTTATATATATATTTAAAGGAAGCAATCAGGGAGAAGCACATATATTCAGAAGGGTTACATCATGAGATGGTAAGTTTTTTCATTTATGGCTAGGGAGTCTCCAACGTGACTTAAAGCCTCATGTAGTAATGTGATTATGTCAATTATACTCATATGAAAGAAATATTGTTAACATAACAAATTTACTTTTTCCCGCAACCTCCTGCATGCCTACAATATTTGCCCTGGAGGGTTGGGGAGATTCCAGAACAGATTTTGGATATACATACATGTGCGTTCCAACCTGTCCTTAAAAGACAATATAATTTGTTGATGAAATTGTGTAAGTAGATAAAGGTTTCCCCTTGACATTAAGTCTAGTCGAGTCCGACTCTGGGAGGTGGTGCTCATCTCTATTTCTAAGCCGAAGAGCCAATGTTGTCCATAGATGCCTTCAAGGTCATGTGGCCAGTATGACTGCATGAGGTGTCATTACCTTCCCACCAAAGTGGTATCCAGGCCCGTAGCCAGGATTTCGATTTGGGGGGGGGGGGCTGAGTTTGTTTCGGGGGGGAGGCTGAGTCCGAGTCAAAGAGGGTCTACCCTAGCAAACCTTTTGTATCGTTACCCCAATACCCCCATGCATATGGGATATATTGAGATATATTGAGTAGGGTGATCGGACCATGATGTGAATAAACATAGAAATATAGTGGAAGACTCAAAAGAAGATATAAAACAAGTAGTGATAGAGCTAACAGCGAATTTAATGGAATGTCCGAAGGAAGAGTGTGAGAAACAAATTGTATCTCTACTAATTACGCCAAGAGAAATAAAGTAGAAAGAGATGTCATAGTGCACCTCACTAAGAAGACGACTAGAGATGGAATTCTTAGGAAGAGTAATTCGAAACAAACATTATATAAAGGTAGAAAAATTGTCATTCTGAAGGAAGTCCCATCATCCACCCTATTAAAGAGGAAAAAATACCTACTCCTGACAGAAGAACTAAAACAATACAATATAAGATTTCGCTGGGAGAGAACGGAAGGGATAATGGTTACCTACAAAGGAGAACGACATTGGCTAACCTTGGAAGAAAAAGCCTGGTGGTATCTATTGATCTACTCACATTTGCATGTATTCAAACTGCTAGGTTGGCAGAAGCTAGGGCTAATAGTGGGAACTTACCCCGCTCCCCAGATTTGAACCATTGATCTTTTGGTCAGCAAGTTCAGCAGCTCAGTGGTTTAACCTGCAGCACCACCAAGGACTCTTTGAGATTGTGAATCCATTATAAATGGAAAGGCTCCAGTAGTAGAACAGAAAAAAATATAAGGAAATTACTCAGTTTTCAACCCCCTTTCCTTTCCTCTTGACATTCACTGTCTTAAACTGTAGGTGGCATTTTCTCACCCATCGGGCATTTGCTACTGTTAGGTGAGGCAAAGCAATTTCAACAAAATCTGTGCATTTGAAGCTGAAATATGAAGGGAGGGGAGTAATATGGTCATTTATAAAAGATTTAAATAAAGCACTAAGTGCCCAGAGAGCAAGGGTAAGCAAGTGCAGTGACAACCTCCTTCATATTTCATCTGGGGCCAGCCCTGCTAAGTACATTGACATTGGTTTATTATTTATCATTCTAATGCATCTGCAAATGAGTATATTAAGTTAGAAGAACCAGTAGGAGGACAGATGACTAACTTAGAAGAACTGAATTTTATTGAGATGTTTTTGTCATTGTTGTCCCATTGGCAAAAGAGAGCAATGGAAAGCAAGTGTGTATGGGGGGGGGGGGAATGAAACAATTTGAGGGGGTGAAGTGGATTTTTAAATCAGCAGTTGGTGGGGGCTTATTTTTGTAAGTGTGATGGCAGTGGAGCAACTGTTCTTGTTTTAATACATTTGGTTATTTGCAGTGATGAAGCTCCGAATTGACATCTTGGGAAGCTGCTTCGTGCAGTGCCCAACACTATTAGCAGGATGGATGGTATAATCAGCTCAACCTTTCACAACTTTCCCCATTCCATTGGAGTTTAGCTTTGGATCATTGCACTGGCTGCACAGAAATTAACCCCCCTTCCCTTCGAAATGGTGTATTGTTATGGACCGTCCATGACAACATGAAAGATGTTATGGGGTGACTTGAAGATATATGTGCAATGACAACCCACTGGCTCTACAAAACACATGCTCCTAGTTGAGAAAAACACTCCTAGGACACCTTTTGGTCCAATTTAATAAAAAAAATCACCAGAAAATCAAAACTATAAAGCCACTTTACAACAGAACATATCTGTTGCATTGTGTCTACGAACAAGGATTTCTTTTAAATCTCTTCTGGGTTGAGGGCACTTCAGTTCTAATGGCATCTGCCAAGTGAGATCTGTCAAGTAGGTATAAGAGCGATGGCATCACCAGTCATGAAATGCCCTCCCACAAGTCACGCCTGGTAACATATGCTCTTTGGTGCCAGGCAAAGAATGCCTTACTGCCTCTGAATTATAAGTGCTCTTTTGAAGCTTTCAAAAAGGGATTCTAAACTTTGAGCTTAGGGGAAAAAATCAAGCCAGTTTTATGTTGAGTGTGAGATCTATCACCTCTTCCAAGCTGAGCTTGGTCTGGCCAGGGCAAAAGACAATGGGACCTGGTGGCTGCTGGGTTGTTGGAGTAGTGAGGCTGGAAGAAGTGTTCGGCAACTTACATAGCTCCTTTACAACACTGACAAAAGCCCATGTAACAGCGATGGGCAAACCTAGGCCTGGGGGTCGGATGTGGCCCTCCGGGCTCTTTTCTCAAGCCCTCCTCTCTCTCACCATCCTATCCTTCCTTCCTCCTTCCCTTCCCCTTCCTTCCTTACCTCCCTCTTTCTCCCTCCCTCCCTTCTTCCATCCCTTCCACTCTTTTGTCCTTCCTTCTTTCCTTCCTTCCTTCCTTCCTTCCTTCCTTCCTTCCTTCCTTCCTTCCTTCCCTCCCTCCCTCCCTCCCTCCCTCCCTCCCTCCTTCCTTTGTATTTCCTTTCTTTTCTCTTTCCTCCCTCCCTCCCTTCATTCCTTCCATCCTTCTCTTTCTCTTTTTTTCCTTTCTTCATCCTCCTTTTTCCTTCCTCCTTTCCTCCTGGGGGATGTTTAGCTAGGAGCATATATAAATATGTAAAAGGGTATCCCATTGAGTAGGACAGGGAAAACTGACTTTCTGCTGCTCTAGAGACCAGGGTTCAAATGGCAGGGGAAGAGATTCGACTGAAAAGATTAGGAAGAACTTCCTGAGAGTAAGAGTTGTTGGACAGTGGCATAGGCTCTGCCTCAGAGTGTGGTGGAGTCTCCTTCTCAGGAGGCTTTTCCGCAGAGGCTTTCTATCAGGAGTGCTTTGATTGTGTCTCCTTGCATGGCAGGGGTTGGACTGGATAGCCCTTGGGGATCTCTTCCAGCTCTAGGATATTGGGTTATATATCAGGAGTAGGCAATACGGGGTCTCATGGATACACTTTTTCTCTCCCATCCACCATCTCATCCTGACCAAAGCTAACCCTTTTGGGATCCAGATCCTGTCTTTTCTTCACTTTTTGCCTCTGAAAGAGAAGAGAAAGGGGAGGAAAGGGCAGGGAGGGGACTTAGGTAGAATCCTCCCTCCCAGCCCGCCCACCCTGCTCTGATCTGCCATGTGGTCCCCAAGTTAGAAAGTTTGCTCATATCTGACATATAATCATAGAATCATAGACAGCTCCTTTTAAATGAAGACTAAAACCCAGAATTGATTGAGACGGCTTATCAAATTCTGAATGGGAGCACCCTTTTTTATATTGGAATTCCTCTGCATTAGTGATATTCTAGCCAAAGTGCACAATTGCGATATTCAATGTTACTCTAGTCATCAATATATGGAAGGAGAAGATTGCATTTGTAATGGCATAGTAGAGCCTTATTTATTTATAGACATTTAATTTATATCCCACTTTTCTTCCAAATGAAAACTGTCAAATGGTTCCTTTTGACTTCATCCTCATAAAGGCCCGTAGTCTGAATTTGGAACTATGGAGGCAAAGAATATGCTCTTTATATCAGCATCACACTTTAAAATAGGCTGCTCATAACTTCTGAGTTATTCTGTTCTTTGTCCGTGTTCCCATTTTAGCAAAAGATTTCAACATCTCTCCTTTCGGTAAACTCCCTGCTTTATTTATAGAACAAAAATGCATCCTTCAGAAAAGAGAAGTACTCAGCACCCTGAACAGTTTGAATGCGGAAGGTGTTCGGAGTGAATAATTCATTTCTCTCTCTCTCTCTTTTAAAAAACCCCAGTGCGCATCGTCTTAAAAGATGTGCTTGACAGGAGAGCATCTCATGCCGCACTGTTGTCTTACTAGCAGGATGGCAAACTTTATTTTTAATAAGTAAGGATCGTGGAGGCTTGACTAATAAAAAGGAAGAACTACATTTGATTTTACTCAGAGTTTGGAAACATTTTGGACTCCACTTTCAGAATCTCCTAACCAGCTAGAGTTTGACAAAATTGCACTTATACTGATGGAATCTACTAGCCAGCATAGCTGGTGGTCCAGATGGTTTTCCTAGTCACTGTTACCATAAGTTCTCAGAACCAACCTTTAAAAAACATCTCTATACAGGAAACCCAGCCTGTAGCATTGCAGGGGAAGTGGATGGCTCATAATATCACAAAATCATACAATTGGAAGACATCCCAAAGGCCATCCAGTCCAATCCCATTCTGCATTGCAGGAATACAAAATCAAAACACTCCTGACTGGTGGCTGCGTCCAGCCTTTGCTTCAAAATGTTTAGAGAAGAAGATACCCGAAGGCGGTATATTCCACTGCCAAGCAGCTCTCACTGACAGTATGGTCTTCCTACTGTTTAGATGCTCCCTAAACAGTTTTGTCTGTGATCCCATGCCATTGCTAGCAGTTTACGTTTTGTCGGTGATCTCATGCCATTGCTGTTGTTATTGCAATATGGTCAACCCTCAGAGAGTGTCACTGCCCTTTTTTATCATAACTCTGTGCCCAAAATCCATTAATATCTGACTCTTTCAGCTGGACAGTCCCTGGGATTTGAAGGGGTGAAGTCATGTCTCTGCTCTAAGATGTGACAGCTTGACATTTGCTTAATAGGATGTTAATGGAATATACCATGACCCCACTGCTCCTGTCTGTCTCACTCAAATGTCATTTTGCTTTTGATGGCTTATCATTCACATGAGCCCAGAACAGCAAGAGAATACAAGCAAGACCCATTGAATTTATTCTTGGCATTTGCATTGCCAAGGCAAGACCCCTGTACTCGGGCTTGCTTTTTCATCAAATACTCATGCTCTCAGGATAGAACAGGTCTTTTGGGAATCATGGCGAGTCATCGGTCTGGAGGAAAAATGTTCTTGTGACTGGCTTACTTCCAGTAAGGCCAAAGCCATAACAATGGGGGAATGTGATGTTGCTAAGTGGATTTCCATAGATGTAGATGGGGTTGTACTATTCAAGGTTAATGCAATTTAAGGCTATTACAGGAAATTTTCAGCCTTCCTGTAAATGGAATCTAATTTAGAACTTGGTTTCTAACAGCAGCAGCCATAACAACCACAGTTTGATACCTCCATGCTTGTTTTTGAAACAAGGATGGCAACAAAATTAGAACCAGAAAGCTTTGTCAGAAATCCCCATCAAAGGTTATGTATTCTCACACATGTGATGGATGCCTTTTTGCTTACTTACAAACATATAGATGCATGAAATAATGTTGTTTACTGATAGAGGTAAAAATATGTGAAACAAGGCATAACGTTCTTTGCATGATCTCCTATAGACCTTGAACATGTTATTGTTTGGAAATACAAGCAGAATCCACCAATCAGGATGACTACTAACCAAGGTGGTTGAGAGATTGTTGCTGCTGTGCTCTAACAAAGCAGTTTTCTCAGACTCTGTTCTGTTATTGTTGAAAAACTCCTTTATTTATTTATTTACCATATTTATATACCGCCTTTCTCAGCCTGAAGGTGACTCAAGGCGGTTTACACAACGGCACAATTTGATGCCCGAACAAACATTTAGCATAAATAAAAAACCACATAATCAATAAAAAACCAATAAAATATGGATCTTAAGCGTCTCATTACTAAAATCATTATCCAATTGCATTGTCCAGCTGTTCCATAGATCTAACTTTGTRTGTTACACAGCATCTGTAAATGCTTGCTCAAAAAGCCAGGTTTTAACTTTTTTAGTGAAATGTTAGGAGGGAGGGGGCTGATCTGATATCCRTAGGAAGGTCRTTCCACAGTTGSGGGGGGGGGACCACTGAGAAGGTTCTGTCCCTCTGAATCTGTGACAAAGGTGGGACCCTTCTRTTTAACACATACGTGCCTTCAAGTGACAATATGATGAATCACTACTTGTCATAGTATCTCATCCTTGACTTGGTAAACTGCTAGTGTGAGGCCCTTGTTACATGTAATCACACTGTGGGACATACTGTAATGCTTATTCCAATCACTGGTCAAGCCATTTTGAAAACTTTACTCCATCTGGGAAAGAGCATACAACACAGAAGGCCAGGTGCTGTGAAAAAAAGTCCTCTCAAAGAGTCTCATATCTGATGTGACTAGCACAGGGCATTAGAGCCAAGCACAACTGGAGGCAGCTTTAAGCATCCTTGTTTACAGTGATGGACCTGTCTCGGTAGTAAACTTTATTGTTGGAAGCCTTCTGGTCCCACCAAGAAATTGCAAATGTTTGTGTGTGTGTGTGTGTGTGTGTGTTAGGAGCAACTTGAGAAACTGCAAGTCGCTTCTGGTGTGAGAGAATTGGCTGTCTGCAAGGACGTTGCCCAGGGAACAGCATGATTTTTTTAATGTTTTACCATCCTTGTGGGAGGCTTCTTTCATGTCCCTGCATGGAAGCCAGAGCTGACAGAGGGAGCTCCTCCATGCTCTCCCTGGATTTGAACCTGTGACCTATCAGTCTTCAGTCCTGCCGGCACAAGGGTTTAACCCATTGTGCCACTGTGGGCTCTAGTTGCAACTGTCACTTGGCACATTTGGTAATCATGTGAAATAAGTCAATGGTTCTAAGGGTCCTCCTTATGTGCCACAATCTTCAGAGTTTGCTCTTATTATAGAAGGGCTCTTTCTTCCTCCCTCTCTTTATGTGTGTAGCCATATGACCGAAAGAAGTAGAACATGGATGATAGTCAAATCAATGGTTGGGCAAGCCTGTGGAGCATTATCCTGCTTCTTTTGTCAAGGTGTGAGAGAAAATGTTATGCTCACAGTGACATCACATTTTGACTTATTTTCCAACCAACAGAGCAGGATCAAACATATGTCTACTGCAAATAGTGACATAATTTGGTCCTCAGTGAAAATGGATACTGATAATGGAGATGAAGGAGAAGGAGGTGCTTAGATCCTGCTCTCCTGATAAATACTGTGTCTGATCAAAACTTTGTACTAGGACAATTCCTAAAGAGACCCTCCTGAGCAGAAACATCCAAATTCTCCTTTGTGGATCATTTGAGGTGAATTTCAGGTCCAGTTCTGCTTCAGACTTAGCTTTCTTTGTCCCCTACAGGGAGAAGTCTTGTTTAAAGACTGCTCATTTATTGATCAAAGCCAACATGCCATTCAGCACCACATCCACCATGCTTGCAACCTTAGCTTGAGGATCCTCCATCCTGTCATGGAGATTTATGGAAAATTCCTTTTGGCTGATGTTTTGATTTTATAAACTTATTTGTTAAGCTATATTATGACTTTACATTTCCCCTGTTGTGGCATTTCATATTTGATATCAGAGACGTGTGTCTTATTGAAGAGGAAAGAAAGACAGAATGAAGAGACTGCATAAATATTTCCTTTGGCTTCTAGATAATGATATGTAGAAGGCTATATATAATAATTTTGTTCCCCCTGAAATTTTCTAGATGTTTCTTCCAAAAGGGACTCTCTGAATGTGCTGACCACTCTGAACAATGTTTTGAGATGGAAAACTAGCCCTCCACCCCATCCTGCATCCTCATAGCTTAGCTGCATTCCCATAGCACTATTTGGTATTCCTTGCCTTTCCTCTCTCTCACATTAATGCACTCTGCTTACAAATACACAAGCTTTTCACCCTCAGCTGTCCTGCTGTGAAGACTCAGCTTGGGAGCTGTCAGTCAACCTGGTTTCGTTCTGTCTCTCATATCATTAGCTGCAATCAAAGCCCTGCAGGCAAAATTAGACTTTTACTCACTCCTGGGTAGCCTAGTCATTTCAGCCATGCCCCTAGTGAAAGAAAATACATTATTGCTGACCAACCATGGAATAAAAAGACCAGACATAGATAATTGGACTGAGTAAAGGCCCTTTTATTTAATCAAGAACCTATTTAATTGCATTGAGTCTGGAAAAGAGCAGGAAAGGGAAGCAACCCATTGTGGGATCAGGTGATGCCAGATTTCATCCATTGACTTCCTCCTCAACCTTCCCCTGAATGAAACATGGCCCTCTGAGGACATTCCAATACCTGGGTTGATCTCCATCTGGCCATCTCCTTGAAGGCAGACTTCATGAATCCTCTTTCAAGTCACAGGTCTTAAAGTGAGAGCAAGACCCTCAGGACATCTCTAAGTATAGTCTTCATCCTCACTCCCCTCGCTGGTGTTCTAGGAGATTCCTCTAAAACAGTGGTTCTCAACCTGGGGTCCCCAGATGTTTTTGGCCTACAACTCCCAGAAACCCCATCCAGTTTACCAGCTGATAGTGTTTCTGCGAGTTGAAAGCCAAAAACATCTGGGGACCCCAGGTTGAGAACCACTGCTCTAGAACATTAGAAAGTGTGTCTTGACTGTGAGAGCTGTTCAACAGTGGAACTCACTGCCTTGGAGTGCGGTGGAAGGCTCCTTCATTGGAGACTTTTTAGCAAAGGCTAGATGGGGTGCAAAAGCGAGGCAAAATCTTCTGAGCAGGGGTGCAGACAGCAAAACAAACACCATGGAGTGTTAACCCTTTCCAGTGCTATCCAAAGTTTTGAAGAATATATATTTTTTGGCTGGAGTTACACTTTAAAAATGTACCTGTTTCGACCTACATACAAATTCAACTTAAGAACAAGCCTACAGAACCTATCTTGTTTGGAACGTGCCTGTACTTGGCAAAACACCATGGATTTCAAATAAGAAGAAACCTGTAAACCTTTTTCTGTCATTGGTGAGAGGTGGTTATGATAGATGAGAGTAAATTTTACTGTTAGAGGTATTCATTTGTTTACTAAGACTGTTTTATTTTTTATATTTGACAAAAATGTTATCCACTTGTCCCTTTTGATCACATTGAGATGGATCTTCTATATTTTTCTCAGTGGCTAAATCAGACTTTGTTTCAAGATCTGGATAATTTGCATATTTGTTGAAAATGAACCTGTTAATTCCTTATTTTGTTATAAAGCATATGGTGAATTTACCAAGGCACCTTCAGGCAGTGGGAAGCTTTAATTTCAGGCCAGTTCCCTAAGGCTTTGACAGTTACATCTAAGGAATGCGTAGTTTTCCAATCTGGAGCCTACTAGTAAGCGTTTCACCCATTAATTCTTAGGCACTGCAGCGTCATATTTAGCTGCAATGCAGTGTGTAGGGGAACAGTTGATCATAATGTGCCAGGCTTTCTGCTCTCAGGTTGTTGCTTGATCCAAAGCAGCCTAATAGACCCCAAATTGTCCTCATTTTCAGAATGTTTATCTTCCATCTAAAGTGTTTAAACAACCTTCACTTCTTTCCATTTACTGGTGGCTGGAATCTATTCAGCTCCTCCAATTCAGCCTATTCAACTCTAGTAAGTGCCACAGATTCAGTTAAAAGACTTCATTATCACCTTTTCTGGCTACAGAAGGAACAGACACTTAGTCATGGAAACAAGTTGTAAATGTTTCTCAGAGCTGTGTGTGTGTTTTGAGGAAGGGATGGGGATTTCAAAATGTGACACCGTGAAACTATGCTCCATTCAAATTATTCATATGACTTTGCCGGGTTAAAGTATATTGGTCTCAAATGCACAAAGGGATGATGGTTTGGATCGTCGAACAATTTAGTCCAAAAATTAATTAAGCCATAAGCTTGAGAATTGCAATAGACTTTCCCCTTACAATTTATTCTTTGGGGTATTTGCTTTAAGGGTGAAATGTGGCCCTGTCTAGTACACCAGGGAGCCCCCAGTGGCACAGTAGATTGTGTGAAAGCACCAATCGTGCTTGCTGTGAGGCCACATTGAGTCTTCCTTCAGAGGTGAGAAGGGAGGGTTATAAATACAGGAAATAAATAAATAAAAGTGCTGAGCTGCTGAACTTGTTGACCAAAAGGTCGCAGGTTCAAATCCGAGGAGCAATGTGAGCTCCCGCTGTTAACCCCAGCTTCTGCCAACCTAACAGTTCGAAAACTTGCAAATGTGAGTAAATCAATAGGTACTGCTCCGGCGGGAAGGTAACAGCGCTCCATGAAGTCATGCTGGCCACATGACCTTGGAGGTGTCTACGGACAATGCTGGCTCTTCAGCTTGGAAATAGAGATGAGCCCCAACCCCCAGAGTAAGACACGACTGGACTTAATGTCAGGGAAAAACCTTTACCTTTACCTAGTACAAAAAAACCCATTTCCTGTAAGAAAATAATATTGCTCAGAAATTAATACGAACAGATATGTGCGTAGGGATGAGTATTTGTATAGTTTGAAAGCATGGGGTCAATTTGCTTGAAAATCATTTTTGAATTGAATATTTAATTTTTCTGTTTTTTTTCTTGAATAGTTGGTCATAATTTCATCAGGATTTGACTGTAAGACCAAAATATGAACACTGTACTTGACACTGAATAATGTCTGTAATGTTATACATCCCTCCTCCTCCTCCTCCTCCTCCCCCTTCTTCTTCTTCTTCTTCTTCTTCTTCTTTTTTACAAAATATTATATTAGATGTTCTTTTTTTCCACAAAATGTACTTGACAAGTAGATTTTTAGAATGAAATCAAATTCGCAAGCAATGTGATTCAGATGTACAATAGGTATTTGGTGCGATTAGGACTTGTGTGATTTGAGAAGATAAAACATGGTTGATTGAGATTGGACACTTCTGATGTATAAAAAAATCTTAATATTAGTAAGTTATTTAGGGCAGGATGGGGCTGTGATAGTGTAGTGGCTTAAACTGATAAGCTGCAGAACTTGCTGACTGGAAGTTCAGCAGTTCGAAAGAGTGTGATGGGGTGAGCTCCTGTTGTTAGCCCCAGCTTTTGCCAACCTAGCAGTTTGAAAACATGCAAATGTGAATAGATCAATAGGTACCATTTCTGCAGGAAGGTAACAATGCTCCATGCAGTCATTCTGACCACATGACCTAGGGGCATCTACGGACAACACAGGCTTTTCGGCTTAGAAATGGAGATGAGCACCCCCCACCCCCAGAGTCAGACCCGGCTGGGTAAACATTTACCTTTTATGTAGGGCTGGAGTGAGGAGCATATGATTCTTTGGTAGCTACTTCTATCAGCCCTAGCCAACAAGAAGTGCTGGGAATAGAAGTTCAATGATCTCTCAGGGACCATACATTTACTATTCTTGACTCAATGGTTGGCTGATGGAAGCATATATGCCACTTGATGTCTTGACAACTTCTCAACACTACACACTGTCACCTTAGAGTAGCTTGCTGGTCCATAGTGGTAGGTTGACACAGGTTGGAGGATTTGATTGTGAGCTAGAATTCCAAAAACATAAGCATATATAGGTGAACAGATATGCAAACCTGTCATGGGGTGTTTTGGTGGTGTCTGAAGCTATTTTATGTTGGCAGGCTACAATAAAGAAGTGCAGGGGTCTAAGGCCCACTTTCTGCACTTTCTGCACTTTCTCCATCTCTGATTTGCTCAGAATATTTTCCAGTTGCTTGCTGTTCATGGGGAAATTTTAGAACTGTCGCTATTCTCAGCTGAAATAGACCCATTGAATTAGGTGCTAAATGGTAACACAGTACATATTTGCTTTAGCAGGTCTACTCTAGTAGGACTCAGCAATTAGATTTAGACCATATGTTCCTTGTTCTACTTCTATTGTTCTTGGCAATAATTCCAATAGTTGATTTTAACTAGACTTGACTTATTGAATCAGTGACTTTTTACATCTATGTAAAACACAATTACTTGTGTTAATTTGTGAAGTTACCATTAATTCAGTGGCTCTTCTCTTGTTGAGATTAACAATTGGATTTAGGCCTTGGTCTCTAAACCAGACTTGGAGTGCACAACCCATGAGGAGAAGAAAACAACATCAAACACCAGCAAAATAGGGCACTTCTCTACTCTATCTTCTTTAAATGTTTATAAAGTACAAGAGATGACTTTTCACATTTAACAATCCATTTCTAAGGTGAAAGACAGGCTTTTCTCATGGTATTTGCACACAAGAAAGTATGTTTAGAAAAATCCATTTGCAAGTGAGAAAATGCAACACCACTCTTAGATCCCAACTCTTTGAAACTCAAGCGTTTCTAAATAAAGCTGGAATAAAATGGCCTGTTTTCTTAGTGTTGAAAATGCTATCAGTGATGTTTAAATAGGGAAGATTTTTCTTCTGTAGATCCAACGTCATCACTCCCACCTGCCTGCCTTTCATTCTAGATTAATATTTTTTTCCCCTCTCAAAACAAAGAAACACACTTCAAAGTGCTATTTCAGGACTCTGGGCTGTCCAACTGAGTCATTGTCTGTCAGTCTTGACTCTAGTACACTTCAAAAGGCAAAAAACGCTGTGCTTTTGGCAGATCTGCTGAGCATGTGCTTGGGTGCATAAATCGTTTCCTTGTTAATGAGACCGTGTTCTTCCTAAAACTCGTGAGCCTCATCATGGGTTGTTGTATGACATGAAATGTTGAAAGGAAGAGATAGAAGTTACTCCTCTCACATTCAGTAAGTGGCAAAATGAAACCATGCTTTTGGTTCACCTTTTGGGTTGGCATTTTAATTCTTCTTAGACATTGAAATCTAGTCCTTCATTTGAAATATTAGACCCTGGCCTTCAATATTAGTATTTCCAGATAAGCTTACAGAGTCAGGTAGGGTATATTGTAAAATGGAGAGGGCTCCATGACGCAGGACTCTTCTGGCTGAGCATTTTAAGGTCCCTTCTTAAACTATAAACCCCAGAATTCATCAAGTGGCAGCCACAGGATTTCAGATGGGATGCATACTGGATTGTTGTAGGTTTTTTCAGGCTATATGACCATGTTCTAGAGGCATTTCTCCTGACGTTTTGCCTGCATCTATGGCAAGCATCCTCAGAGGTAGTGAGGATGCTTGCCATAGATGCAGGCAAAACATCAGGAGAGAATGCCTCTAGAACATGGCCATATAGCCCGAAAAAACCTACAACAACCCAGTGATTCCGGCCATGAAAGCCTTCGACAATACATTGAACATCTCTATGGGGAGAAACTGTTTCAAGACACACGGATTTTGGAAAAACTAGGGATGTATACTCTATCTATTCTATAAGCTCTAGTGTGATGCTGTTTAGGTAATTCTAGAATTGCTAAAGCCATCCCCATGAGATATAATGACAATTTAAAAGTGTGCCCTGTAATATTCTGGATGCTAGCGGCATTAAAAAACATTTTACAAGCTAACATTTTTGTTTATAAATTCTGGCCAGAAAAATATCTGAATGATTTCCAAGCAGAGAGGAATCATCTTTTATCCTTATAAGCATCCTAATAATTTTGATTTTATTAAAATTATTGGTGATCATTTCATCTGTTCTTCAAAATAGGTAAGTGGAGTTTAATTGGATACAGACTTGTTTGTTCAACTACATCCTTTCTGTTGGAGCTCAGCCTGTTTCAGGATCAGGGTGTCAATGAGATTCAAGATGAGTTTCAAGATGGCAATGGTTTGGTCAGTGATACTGATGCAGAAAATGACCAGGAGATCCCTGTAGTTTCCTAGGAGAATGTCCCTGAGGGGTGTGGGGATGATAGTGTGCTTGAATTGTCATCAGAGAGTTCCCATGAGAGTGAACAGAAAGATAGCTCAGCACCTGCAGAAATTAATGAGCAAGTAGATAATGAGCCAAGAGATAGGTGAGAAGAGATTAATCAAAACAGGAGGGCTGAACAGTGGCTTCGCCGATCTGCCCGGCTTCGACAGAAAACAATAACAAAGCCTCAATTAAAGAGAAACCAGTTTCTGACCGCTAGTGACCTAGCTAATGAGGGCATAAAAGTCTCAGCTTTGGGATGTGTAGTCAGATGAAGCATCGTTTAGAATCATGCCAAGTTCTCGTCCTTGTTTTTATGGAAACTTGCTTTGAAGTTTTATGCTAAGATATTTCTTGTTCATGGTTTTGGATTCCTGGATTTCATGATTGCTTACTCAAGCCTTGGATCAATGTATTCCTGATTTTCTGGATTGTATTGGAGATGTGTGGATTTTGCTTTTATGAAGGTTGCCGAACTCCACCTTGGACTAATTTGTTCCTGCTTATCTGCTTATCTGCTTAATTGAATTTACCTATTTCTTTAAAGTGCTTTTTTACTTTTCTGCTTTTTACTTATATTCAATAAAATGATTTTTTTTCATATTCAAAGTCAGACAGTTATTCCTGTTCTCGAGTGCAACACTTTCCTTTTTAAGAAAAGGACATCATTTGACCCTTAATTATTGAATACATATGAATTTCTTGCTGATCAGAAGGTTGGTGGTTCAAATCCTGTTGTTGTTTATTCGTTCAGTCACTTCTGACTCTTCGTGACCTCATGGACCAGCCCACGCCAGAGCTCCCTGTCAGCTGTCACCACCCCCAGCTCCTTCAGAGTCAAGCCAGTCACTTCAAGGATACCATCCATCCATCTTGCCCTTGGTCGGCCCCTCTTCCTTTTTCCTTCCATTTCCCAGCATAATTGTCTTCTCTAGGCTTTGCTGTCTCCTCATGATGTGGCCAAAGTACTTCAACTTTGTCTCTAGTATCCTTCCCTCCAGTGAGCAGTCGGGCTTTATTTCCTGGAGGATGGACTGGTTGGATCTTCTCAGTCCAAGGCACTCTCAGAACTTTCCTCCAACACCACAGCTCAAAAGCATCTATCTTCCTTGACTCAGCCTTCCCTAAGGTCCAGCTCTCACATCCGTAGGTTACTACAGGGAATACCATGGCTTTGACTAGGCGGATCTTTGTTGCCAGTGTGTACTCTTTACTATTTTATCGAGATTGGACATTGCTCTCCTCCCAAGAAGTAAGTGTCTTCTGATTTCCTGGCCACAGTCTGCATCTGCAGACAAATCCATGGGATGGGGTTATCTGCCACTGTTAGCCCCAGCTTCTGCCAACCTAGCAATTTGAAAACATGCAAATGTGAGTAGATCCATAGGTATCTCCTTGGCGGGAAGGTAAATGGCGCTCCATGATGAGCATCACCACTCAGAGCCAGAAGGGGAATCAGAAGTTGAACACTTCCCATGCGCCTAAGACTGTGTGATGTATTTTCGAATGATGCATGCAGATCCAAGTAAGGTGGCCTTTTGCAGTTGACAGATCGTGATTTTGTCAATGTTTATTGTTTCCAAATGCCAGCTGAGATCTTTTGGCACGGCACCCAGTGTGCCGATGATCACTGGGACCACCAGTACTGGTTTATGCCAGAGCCTTGGCAGTTCGATTTTGAGCTCCTGATAACGGAGCTGAGTTTTTCCTGTTGTTTTTCCTCAATGCAACTGTCATCTGGTATGGCGACATCAATAATCCAAAGTCTTTTCCTTTTCCACAATCGTGATGTCTGGTGTATTGTGTTCCAAAACTTTGTCAGTCTGGATTCAAAAGCCCCACAGTATTTTGTGTGTTAATTTTCCACTACCTTTGCAGGTTTATAATTCCACAAATTCTTTACTGCTGGTAGGTGGTGCTTGTTCCAGTGAATCATTTGGGCCACAGCGTTGTGTCCATCTGTGCAATTTTCTTGCAACAACTGAGGAGATGGTCCATGGTTTCATCAGCTTCCTTGCACAGTCTGCATTTTGGGTCATCCGCTGATTTTTCAATCCTGGGCTTAATTGCATTTGTTCTGATGGCTGCAAGAATCAGGCCTTCTGTCTCCTTCTTCAGTGTTCCAGGTCTTCTCCTTATCAGCTTTTCCTTCAATTTTGTCAAGTAACTGCCCCTGCAATGCTTTTTTGTGCCAGCTGTCAGCTCTGGTTTGTAGTGCAGTTTTCTTGTACTGGTTCTTTGTCTGCTGTGCTTTGAGAAGTTTCTGATTATTGACTTCAATTAAAGCAGGTTCTTGGCTTTCCTTTACATATTCTGTCAGGGCGTGATTATTATTATTATTATTATTATTATTATTATTATTATTATTATTATTAATTGTATGTTTTAGGAAACCATTTCAATCTTTCCAGTTCAAAAACAGTAGTCATATACATAATTGTGAAAACTGGACAGTGTGTGTTCTGTTAAGAAGCCAATTGCTGGGCTTCAAAGACACCGCAAACTTCAGATTGTGCCAACCTCTGCCCACACCTAGTAGATGCCTTCAACTTGGATGCAGAGCTGTGACAGGTTGGTTCTAGATTTTTTAACCAAAAGCACAGCAGTTCAGATACTAGGAAGATACAAATCCTGATGTTATTCCATTTAACCCTTGCTCAGAATATCTCCCTTACCCCATATCAGGAGTGCTGGCTTGCATGAACTGGAAATATGGAAGCCCTCTAAGTCTTGTTTTCTGCTATTCTAATTTACACTGATTTGGCTGCAGATCTTAGTTTCCATATATGTAGCACCAGATGAAACCACCAATGACAAAAGCACATTATGGTACTGTTGGATGTTTCTAAATGTGCCTGCTATGATTCAGTTACCTGTGAGAAAGATGCTTGAATGAAAAAGGGAGGGGAAGAAAAAGGTCAGAGGCTTTGCATTTTCCCGTTCCAGTCCTCCAAATTGGAAAATCCAAATGGACTGAATAAACCACACAGAAATGGTATTGGGATGATGACTACCCTCTGGTTGAAAATAAAAGGATTTTAAACAGCACCTTTGTGACAGATTGTTAAAAATAACCTACTGTTCTAAGGTACCCTGGTACCTTTCTGAAAAGGGCTCACACAGAAAGAGATTTCTCCCATACAAACAAGTTGTGAGTTATTCTCAGGCTAGCAGGCTAACTTGACAAATGATCACATGGAAAGGGAAGTCAAAGGGGTTAAACTGCATATTCGCCTTCCCCCAGCAAATAGCAAAAATAACTATGTTCCTCTCTCTGCATATATATGTTCCTATTTAAGGGGCTGCTTCTCAGTCAATGTTTCTCATGTACTCCATCATTCAGGCCAAAACAGGGAGTGGCATGTATGTCTGAACTTTAAAGGAAATGTATGAACTGGGCACAATATTCAGAACCCTTGATAGCTCTTTGAAATTTGAAACTTGAACCCATAGTAAATTGAATGCCTGGGGGTGTAGGGGTCCCTAGTTGACACTAGAAGCAGAGTTTGTTGAATGGAGGTCACTATGCAAATATGGCTTATCTTATAAGCAGCACTGCTTTCTATCTGTATACAAGGTACTGTTGTTGCTCTTGTGTGCCTTTAAGTCATTTCTGACTCATGGGGACTCTAGGGCAAACCTATGGCCCCCTGGTCACACTGAGCTGTTGAACTTGCTAACCAGAAGGTTGGTTGTTCAAATCCGAGGAGTGGGGTGGGCTCCCACTGTTAGCCCCAGCTTCTGCCAACCTAGCAGTTAAAAACATGCAAATATGAGTAGATCAATAGGTACCGCTTCTGCGGGAAGGTAACGGCATTCCATGCAGTCATGCTTGTCACATGACCTTGGAGGTGTCTATGGACAATGCTAGATCTTCAGCTTAGAAATGGAGATGAGCACCACCGCCCAGAGCTGGACATGATTAGACTTGTTGTCAGGGGAAAACTTCACCTTTACTAGGGCAAACCTACCATGGAATTTTCTTGGCAAGCTTTGTTTGGGGAGTTGGGTGCCTTTGCTTTCCTCTGAGCATCAGAGAGAGTGTGTCTTGCAGTAGGTTTCCAGGTCTGAGCAGAGATTCAAACCCCCACATCTCCAGAGTTGTAGTCAAACTGCTACACCTCACTGGCTCTCTTATGTAGGCTATGTTGAGGGAAAGGTCCCCTGTGCCTACAGAAGGTAGGCAACTGGAGTTATATATAATGGCTCATTGCTTGATGACTCAACCAAATGCATTAACCACCTCCATTCAAAGCATCATGTTTTGGCCAATTTGAGGTAATGTAAAAATGGAGTTGGGTGCAGAAGAATGGGAGGAATGGGGGATCCACTTAGTTATACAACTCTGCTGCACTGTGTGAGCACTAGTAAACACTTTCAGAACTACAAAGACATCAATGTCAGCTAATTCCTAATATAAAATATAATATAATATAAATATATAATATAAAATAGAATATAATATAAAATAGAATGCAGTAATATAAAATAGAATGCATTATATGTTGTACAATGGAATTCAATAAAGAAAACAAAAAGAAAACAATTGATACAGGAAAGACACAAACACTACAAAACTCTAATAGCAGTCCCTCCAAAAATTAAACGTTCAATTCAGGACAACAAAGGGGAGCAAAGATCAGCCTTTAAGAAATTCCCACTAAACAAATATTTTCAATAGATTAGTTAAATAGGATTCAGCACCTTGGATGGTTTTTTAAAAGTTTGGACTAGAAATTGGAACAAAGTCACCACCCCACTGACATGAACTCCACCATCTCCATTGCCATCGGAGGAATGTCAGCATGTGTATATGCCTGCCTTTGTTTCTTATTAGCATTTATATCTTTTAATCATTTAATAACAGTCAACATTTGTGTTGTGTTGTCAAGAGTGCCCAAAGCATGGCGTAGACCTTGTCTGATTGAATATTTTACAAGAACCCTGTAAGGAAAAATTGTGTTTTTACCACCCATATAATGGATGGTAAAGGACCGAGGGCCAACTGAAACAATCATAACACAGTGATTTCAGTTTAATTTCTGTGACTACATCCAATGGAATTGCGGGTTTTGTAATTTGGGGAGTCTATAGAGGATTCTGAGTGCTGCTCCTTAAAACATCCCAGGACTCCATAAGACTGAACCATGGTGGCTGAAGTGAAATCATGGCATTATCTCTTTGTAGTGTGAAAGGGCTTGAAGGCTCAGAGTTTACTTAGACAAAAGAAAACTGATACTTGTCAACCAAAAAAATGTATATTGGGGCTGGAGATGGGACTTAGTAGCCTATGGTAATTCCATGACAGAGATAAGCATAGTGAATTGCACTGTCTTTCAAAATAATGCCCAAGGGACATGGGACTGGAGGACAGGAAATCAGCTTTGTCCATTATTTTCCTGGCAACTGTCCCAAAAGCTAATAAATAAATTAAAACAATCTAAAATACTTTCTTATGGCTGGCTGACAACCTTTAGACTGGATCTTGTGCTTGAATGAGCCCCCTTTGACCTTCATAATGCAGAAATACACTGTAACTTTGAATATTGTAACTTTGTCCAAGGAATTACATAGTTATACAGAATATACACCTAATTTTTTTTGATGTAAAGTAAGACTGATACAACCATCTTCCTCTGGCATTTGACCAACTCGCTCACGTGAAATACTGTTTCGAATGGCAGAGTTCTCCTGGAAAACATGGTTTTGTAATGGAAAACCTGACAGACTTTTTGCTACTCCTGGTGCTAACAAGAGCCTCCAGAAATTTTTACACGTTTAGCATTTCCCATCAGGGTTCTCCTGGAATGTAATACATTTGTAGCAAGTAATCACTTGAAAATGTCGGCAGAAGCTTTTAGACGAACAACCTGCTGTTTTTTGAATATCTTTATTAAAGAACACTGATTGAAATATTAGTTTGTCAGCAGGGGATATTCTATATTTTCGCAAATGAGGACTCTTATCAAAGTCCTTTAAACATTTTGGCACATTGATATGCTTCCCCCCTTTCATTAAAAAAGGCAAGAGTTCATTTTTTTTGTTCAAAGTTCCCCAAGCTTTCCTCCAAAAAAATCCTCTGTGTGAAGAGGAAAGAACATTAAAAACATTTGTCCCAGAATTACATGATGTGAGTTATTTGCTTCAAAGTGCTTAAATCCTGTTCCAGTGACAAGAGAAAACAACAGCGATGAATAGAAATGAGAGACACACATTACTTCGGAAGTAAGCAACATTTATTTAGCAAAAGCACAACCCTGAATTCCTCACAATGTGTGTCTCCCTCTTGTTTGGAAAGAAAATGTTAAATTTTGACTACAATACCCAGAATCCCCCCTCAACATCCTCTGATTTGTAAGCTTTACTTCTCACACAAACATCCTTTGGGCACTGATGGCACTAACACTTTGGCTAGTTTACAAACTTTGTTATCAACTTCCTTCAAGTTGGCTTGACCATAACTGACCCCAGGAATTGACCATAAGTGACCCCAAGACTCAAAGACACCCAGTCCTGAATAGGCCTGCGCAGACTTAGGATCATTGTTTTTTGTTCACTTTATCCATCTGGAATGCAGTCTTCTTCTTTTTTCCCCTTCTGCCCTCCACTTAACACGTCTTTTCTAGTTAGTTATCTCCTCTTATGATATGGCTGAAGTATGACAGCCTGTTTAGTCATCTTGGTCTCTAGGGAGAGGTCAACCTGAATTGTTTTAGGACTCTTCTCCAGTATCACAAGCTGGATGCACCCAAATTGTGTTTCACACTGACTGTATCAGGGATAGTAGTAGTAGTAGTAGTAAATCTTTATATCCTTCTTTTCTCCCTAATGGGAACCAAAGCAGCTCATAACATAATACAATACAAATAAAAGCACATTTAATATAAAATACAAGACAAAAATCACACAAGGCACAATAACGTCTAGAAATCTATCTATCTATATAAATGCTCTGTGCATAATGAGTACCTTAAAAAAAAAGAACCAATGAACGAAATTACAGCAAATTTGGCAACAAAATGTCTCACAACACAAGGAGTGACCATCACTCAAAAAATTATGATTTTGTCATTTGGGAGTTGTAGTTGCTGGGATTTACAGTTCACCTACAATCAAAGAGCATTCTGAACTCCGTCGATGATGGAATTGAACCAAACTTGGCACACATGACCAACAGACAACACTAGAAGGGTTTGGTGGGCATTGACCTTGAGTTTGGGAGTTGTAGTTCGCCTACATCCAGAAAACACTGTGGCCTCAAACAATGATGGATCTGGACCAAACTTGGCACAAGCACTCAATACGCCCAAATATGAACACTGATGGAGTTTGGGGGAAAATAAACTTTGACATTTGGGAGTTGTAGTCACTGGGATTCACAGTTCACCTACAATCAAAGAGCATTCTGAAGTCGAGTCAGACTTCCCACACAGAACCCCCATGACCAACAGAAAATATTTTAAGGCCATCCAATCCAACTCCCTTCTTCAGGGCAAGAAAACGTAATCAAAGTCCTCCTGACAAAGAGCCATCCAGCCAGACAAAGAGCCATCCAGCCATAGATATAGATAGATAAGTATGATTCACACACAGAGAGAGATATAGTATCATAGATTTGAAAGGGACCCCTAACGAAGGACAATTATATGTTGCATGTTCCAGAGTGGGCAAACCAGACAATCTCCACATCAACACTGACAAAGAAACAGCAAGAAACACTGTTTATCCACAAGCATAAAGGAATTACATATATTAGAAACCATTACTTTATTTTCCAGATCACCAGACTGGGCCACAGCAACGCGTGGCAGGGGACAGCTAGTAAGATATAAATAAACATTAAGCATCAAAAACATTTAAAACCAATTACAATTATTGTGGAGACGCATCAATTAAATAGTATATTTTGCTAAGCTCAGTGCAAATCGACCTTGCTGTCATTAGCAATTGAATTCATTCATCAAAAGCTTGCTTGAATAGGTAGGTCTTCAACTAGTTCCTGAAAGGTAACAGTGAAGGGGCAATTTTAATCTCAATGGAGAGGGAGTTCCAAAGGGCCAGGGCGGCTACTGAGAAGGCCCTCTCTCTTGTTGCCAACAACCATATTTGCGATGGTGGTGGCAATGAGAAAAGGGTCTCTCTGGAAGATCGTCATGATCAGTCAGGTTGGTAAGAGGTGATGCAGTCAGATAAGTAAATTGGGCTTTAACAGTTTATTTATTTATTTATTTATTTATTTGATGCACTTATTAACCGCCATTCTCAGCCCTTACGGGCGACTCATGGCGGTGTACAGTACACATAAAAGACAAGTTACAAAAGCCAGAATCCACAACACATAGCTATACAACAAATACAGACTACATAAAAATCCGCTTCGTCTCTTAGTAGAATCATAGGCCAGTCTCGTCGTCCTTATACCATTCCAATTCTCATTACCGTAATGTTGTTACTTATTTATTTATTTATTTATTTGGAGCATTTATTAACCGCCATTCTCAGCCCACTCGGGCGACTCACGGCGGTGTACAGTACAAAAGGCAATTCACACAAAGACAAGTACAACAGCATATTAACCATACAACAATACAACAGTTAAAATTACACTAACTAATCCGCTTCGTCTCGTAATAGAATCGTGACCAATCTCGTATTCCTTGTACCATTCCAGTCGTCTTTACCACATTACTATAGCACTTAATTAAATGCCCTCTTGAACAGCCACGTCTTGAGGCTTTTTCGGAAGGACAAAAGAGAGGGCGCCTGCCTGATGTCTGTAGGGAGAGTGTTCCACAACCGGGGGGCCACCACTGAGAAGGCCCTCTCTCTCGTCCCCGCCAGGCGTGCCTGTGATGCAGGCGGGATCGAGAGAAGGGCCTCCCCGGATGATCTCAAGGTCCTCGTGGGCTCGTAGGCCAAGATGCGGTCAGCAAGGTATTTTGGGCCGGAACCGTTTAGGGCTTTGAAGGCCAAAACCAGCACCTTGAATTGGGTCCGGTAGCAAATCGGCAGCCAGTGGAGCTGGGACAACAAGGGCGTTGTGTGCTCCCTGCCACCCGCTCCAGTTAGTAACATGGCTGCCGCACGCTGAACCAGCTGAAGCTTCCGGGCCGTCTTCAAGGGCAGCCCCACGTAGAGAGCGTTGCAGTAATCCAGGCGGGATGTGACAAGAGCGTGTACCACCGTGGCCAAGTCAGACTTCCCGAGATACGGGCGCAGCTGCGCACGAGCCTAAGCTGTGCAAATGCTCCCCTGGTCACCGCCGAGACCTGGGGCTCCAGGCTCAGCGATGAATCCAGGATCACACCCAAGTTGCGAACCTGCGCCTTCAAGGGGAGTGCGACCCCATCCAGCACAGGCTGTAACCCTATACCCTGTTCGGCCTTGCGACTGACCAGGAGTACCTCTGTCTTGTCTGGATTTAATTTCAATTTGTTCGCCCTCATCCAGACCGTCACAGCGGCCAAGCACCGGTTCAGGACCTCGACAGCCTCCTTAGTAGCAGGTGGAAAGGAGTGACAGAGCTGGACATCATCTGCGTACAGATGACACCGTACCCCGAAACTCCGGATGATCTCACCCAGCGGCTTCATGTAGATATTAAACAGCATGGGGGACAGTATGGAACCCTGTGGCACCCCACAAGTCAAAGGTTGTGGGTTGAACAGGTGTCCCCCAACAACACCTTCTGAGATCGACCCTCCAGGAATGACCGGAGCCACTGCAAAACAGTCCCTCCAAGACCCATCCCCGCGAGGCGTCCCAGAAGGATACCGTGGTCGACGGTATCGAAGGCCGCTGAGAGGTCCAGCAGCACCAACAGGGACACACTCCCCCTGTCCAGCTCCCGGCGCAGATCATCCACTAAGGCGACCAAGACCGTCTCGGTACCATGTCCCGGTCTGAAACCAGACTGTGCCGGATCCAGATAATCCGTGTCTCTCAAGAATACCTGGAGTTGTGAGGCCACCACACTCTCCATGACTTTGCCCAAGAAGGGAAGATTGGAAACAGGCCGAAAGTTGTCAAATTTAGTGGGGTCCAGTGATGGTTTCTTCAACAGCGGCTTTATAATAGCCTGTTTTAGGCTCGCTGGAATCGTGCCTTCCCGAAGGGAGGCATTAACCACCACCGTTACCCACTCAGCCAATCCCCCTCTGGCCTCCTTCAGAAGCCAGGATGGGCAGGGGTCTAGGATGGACGTGGTGGGCCTCATTCCTCCAAGTATCTTGTCCACATCCTCGGGTTTCACAAACTGAGAAGAATCCATCAAAATAGGACAAGCAGGTGCTCTTGTTACATCCTCTGAGACTGCATTTAACGCGGCGTCCAGCCCAGAACGGATCAAGGCGACTTTGTCTGCAAAGAACCGAGCAAATGCTTCACAGCGCGTGACCGAATTGTCAGGGCTCCCACCTACAGAGGCGGGAGTTAAAAGACCTCTGACAATCCGAAACAACTCCGCCGGACGGTTCTTTGCAGACGCAATAGTGGCTGCAAAGAAAGTTTTCTTTGCAGCCTTTATTGCCGCGGCATATGCCCTAAGAAAGGACACAAACCGTGCTCGGTTTGACTCGCTCGGTTCCGAACGCCACACGCTCTCTAGTTCCCTCTTCCTTCGCTTCATCACTGCCAGCTCCTCAGTAAACCAAGGAGCTGGTTTAGCTCGGCTACTTGAGAGGGGACGTTCCGGAGCAATCATGTCAATAGCCCTGGTCATCTCCCCATTCCAGAGAGCCACCAAGGCTTCGACATGGTCACCTACCGAGGTGGCGGGAAAATCCCCAAGAGCCGTCAGGAAACCATTCGGATCCATCAGTCTCCTGGGGCGGACCATCTTAATGGGTCCTCCACCTTTGCAGAGGTTAGGGGGGGCAGTGAGCCTAAATCTGATCAGGAAGTGGTCGGTCCATGGCAACGGAGAGATGGACAACTCCACACCGCCACCCTGCTCCCATCCCTGGCAGAAAACCAAATCCAATGTGTGTCCAGCACAGTGGGTGGGGCCAGATATTTGTTGGGACAGCCCCATGGTTGCCATGGCAGACATGAAGTCCTGAGCCGCGCCTGTGAGGGCCGTCTCGGCATGGACGTTGAAGTCTCCCAGCACAAGAAGCCGTTGAGACTTCAACGCCAGGCTCGAGACCACCCCCGCTAGCTCAGGTAGGGAGACTGTAGTGCAGCGAGGTGGACGGTACACTACAGAATCCCTATACTGTCCCGGTCACCCACCCTCAGGTAGACGCTTTCGAAATTTGCGGTCTGCGGGATGGGGCACCTGGTCAGATGGATGGAATCCCTATAGACCACTGCAACCCCGCCTCCCCGCCCTCCAGATCTAGGTTGGTGCTGCACGGAGAAACCCAGAGGACAAAGCTGGGTCAGATTTACTCCTCCAGCTTCATCCAACCAGGTCTCCGTGATGCACGCCAGATCTGCCCGTTCGTCCAGGATTAAGTCCTGGATCCAGGTCGTTTTTCCGTTGACAGATCTGGCGTTCAACAGCACCACCTTCAATCCGGAGGGTCCGCTCACCTGGTTACACCAATTTACCTTAGGAGATCGATTTGGAATTTTAATTGTAGATAAGTGGTCCAAATTAGGCCGAATTTGAGGTCTCCTTTTCCCGCATCTCCTCCTTCCCACCACGACCTCTATGGGGGCCCCTCGGCCAGTGGAACACCTCCCCTCCTCCATGCCGCTATTCCTGGCTAGGATCTTAATCACAAATTCACCAGCTGTTTGAGATGTTGGCGTTTTGTCTTGCCAATTATGCTGACTTTCTTCATCCCCCTTCCCCCCCTCATTGTTTCCCACAGGCTCCAACCCACCACCTCCCCTGCCCCTTCCACCAGATAATAGTAATAGAGACAGTAAACATAGGAGGGTGGAGGACCACATGGATGGAAATGGACACTTCGGTAAATGAAGGAAATCGGAGGCAAGCGATAGCCGCGAAATAGGGAGGTCCCTAAGTACTAGTGTCTTAAAGTGCAAAGTGCAAGGTACATTCCGCAGCTACTAAATAGTTCTTAAGGTGTAAGGTATTTTAAAGTGCAACAAGATATTAAAGTGCAACAGCCTCAACAGAGAAATCTTTGGCCCTCTATATTACTAAAGTGCGGCAGGAGGAGTAGGAGGGTTAAAGTGCAAACAGTTGGTAAAGTGCAAACAGTTGGTTACGAAACAGGCGCCTCTGAGCGCTATATTATGTTCATATTACCACATTAGCAGCAGAGTTAGGATGGACTGTACCGTGCAAAGTTAGCAAAATATACACAGTGGTCGAGAGACTGGCAGTTAGTAAAATGCTATGATTCAGATGTAAAAACTGACGTTTGATGTAAGTTAGCGGATAGACCTCCGGAGATGGTCGACATGGTGGCAGTCAGCTCAGATGGTCTCTGTTCAGATTAAATTACACAGCAATAAAACCGTTCGGTCTACACAAGTTACAACCGTCGGTCTGTGCAAGAACGGCTCGCCTCAACAGGGTCTATACCGAGGATAATGTGGGTCCAGATGATAGGGCCTAGAATGGTGGGGCCTAGACGGAACGACGCTCACCACGCGGCGGCCCGCTCGATGGACCCGGGCGGCCGCGATATAGTTGGCCCAAACGGAGGGGCGGGGGGGAAGAGCCGGCCCAGATGGTCGGGCAGCAAGGCCGAGGAGACCAGGGCCTGACGTCGAGGCCCGGTGGGAGGGCAGTAAGGTCAAGATGGAAGGCAGCAAGGCCTAGATGATCAGGGCCCGGCCCGAAAAACCCCCGCCACGCGGCGATCCGCCCGGCCGAGGCCCTTACAGGATCTCGATTCGCTCCTCCACAGTTGTAGGCGTCAGTCTCCTCACCTCTCGGTCTCCCCGCAGCCTTTTCCAACAACGGCTTCCTCCAGCAACCCTCCTTCGCAGCGGCAGCTCCTCCGGCAAGGCGGCTCCCCTAATCGCGGCCTCGGCGGTATCACAGACCAGACAGGCCGCGGCTCGCCCCTTCCCAATGATGGGAGGGGGGGTAACTCCCGTGACCACGCGGCGGCGGCGGTCCAGCTCGGCAAGCCGCGACTCACACCCTCCTCCCAGCGCTCTAAAGAGGAGGGGGCGACACCCACCAATCTCGATGTTTGCAGCGGCAACAGCTTGTAATAGCGCAGCAGCGGCCCGAGCTCGCCGGTTTGTCCCTTCCCCGTTTCGAGGAGGAGCAGCTCCAGCCGCAATGGCGACGGCGGCGTCCAAGGCTGCAGTTGCACCGGCCGGGCCGAGTACTGCCTTCACCGCGCTCAAGCACAGTCGAAACCCACGGTCACTCACCGGAGATGCTCCATAGCTGTTCAGGTTTGAGGTTTTGAAGTTTGAGTTTTCTTACTCGTTAAGGGAGGAGAGGAGCCGCAGTTTAGGATGCACTGTCACAAGCATGGTTAGTATAGTAACATCACTAGGGTTGTGTAAAGTGGTGTAAACTGCACTGGGTGACACCATCAAAGGAGGTGATACCAAAATGATTGGCTACAACTTTTTCTGGAGTGTTTCCCTATAATTAGGTATAACCACAAAAATGGTTTTGTAAGTCCAACTTTAGTTTATGTGTACTGTATCAATATACCAACAATTCTAAAACTCAGTCTTGATTTGAACCTTCTAATGTGCATGCACTCTGCTCAGAGCTATCATAATTAGTCAAGGATGCTTTGAAGGATGTGGCATTGTCTGCATGTAATACAACCATACACTGTTGTTTTCACTGGTGATTGTTTCTTATAACCACCGATTTTATCAAATATTCTAGTATTTTAGCTGCAATATTGTGGCATGGTTTGATATGGGAAGAGGTCCATGGAGGTAACACTACAGGTTATTGCACTGGGTATCACCAACTCTAGGGACGCCACTGGGTTGGGGTGTGGAACTCCCTTCCCAGGAAAGTCAGAATGGCCTCTTCCCTGCTGTCTTTCTGTTACCCAGCCAAGACTTTTTTTATCCTGTTACACTACTAAAATGAAAAGTCATTAAAGAATGGGCTGAGGGTGCTGTATTGTTTTTGATTGAACTGTTTTGATTCCTTTTATCTTTTGATGGTATATGATCTTTTAAAGTCTAGTTTGAAATCATTTAAATTTTTCAATTGTTTATTTTCATTTTAATGTACATTTTTGGGGAGGATTTTTGCTGCAGTATGTTTTTAAATTGAGTCCTAATATTGGGACAAAGGCAGGGTGATGATAATGACAGGGCTGGATAACACTGTGGGTCTTTACAAGCTGTTGGAATGAAACTCCCATTAATCCTAGACAACATAGCCAATGTGGAGAGATCACGATAAGTACAATTCACTATATGATCTCCAGCTGTGGGTGTGGATGGTAAGAGAGCAAAATCTTCAGATTATGGGTTGCTTTTAATAAGTACATCTCCTGAGGACAGACAGTCGGCATGGGGAAAAAAATCTGTTGTGTGGTAAAAAAAACAGATTCATAAAGAGAAAAAAACATACATTTTAAATCTACCCCCTCCCCCTTTTGTGTTGGGACGAGTCCAAAGGAAAAAAACTCACTGAACCAGAAACTTCAGTTACATGAAAACTGCTGAGCAGAGTTCTGGCACGACCGTCAGTATAGAAGTCAAAGGACCATGGATTTCAGTCCCTGCTGGTGCTAATTAACAAACAGCCGGTGAAGAAATAATGTGTAGCTTGTTGGAGACTGATTATATTCAGTAGTGTTATATATTTTAAAAGGACTAGGAGATTTCTTGAGCAAGTATTTGAAGACAACAAGTAGGGGATCTAGACAGCAAAATAGGAAGTCAGCACTTATATTTTGCATTCTGTAGTGCTCAGAATACCTCAGACACATGCAATTAGATAAAAATAAACATAATACCTGGCAGATGGACTGGGAATAGTATCTCCATACTGGAGGATAGGTAGGTCAATTTCAGATTCCCAGCTAGGGAATGTTTCGTAGAATCACAGAACCATAAAATTGGAAGAGACCACAAGGGCCATCCAGTCCAACTCCTGCTTACTTACTTAGGCAATCCATCGTTTTCCAAGGAGGATTGTCTTCCAGTATTCTTGTGGGTCCATATGTGGCTCTGGAGCCCTATTCTTGCTCTGCATCTTCTTCCGCAGTGAGGGCATTGGTTTCCAGGTAGGAGGCGGTCTCGGTCAGGGTTGGCTTGACGCCCTTCCTCTTGGCACGTTTCTCTCTTTCACCCTCCATTCGTGCCTCTTCAAATTCTGCAGCACTGCTGGTCACAGCTGACTCCAGCTGGAGCGCTCAAGGGCCAGGGCTTCCCAGTTCTCAGTGTCTATGCCAGAGTTTTTAAGGTTGGCTTTGAGCCCATCTTTAAATCTCTTTTCCTGCCCACCAACATTCCGTTTTCCGTTCTTAAGTTCGGAGTAGAGCAACTGCTTTGGGAGACAGTGGTCGGGCATCCGGACAACGTGGCCGGTCCAGCGGAGTTGATGGCGGAGGACTATAGCTTCAATGCTGGTGGTTTTGCTTCTTCCAGCACGCTGACGTTTGTCCGCCTGTCTTCCCAAGAGATTTGCAGGATTTTCCGGAGGCAGCACTGATGGAATCCAGTCCAACCCCTGCTATAGAGGAACAGATAATCAAAGTTCCCCTGACAGATATCCATCCAGCCTTTCAAAAAAAGAAAAACCCTTTCAGACAAAGAGACTCTGAGGTGGAGTATTTCACTGCAGAACAGCTCTTTTCACCAGGAAGTTCTACATAATGTTTAGGTAGAATCTTTCTTTCCCTGCAATTTGAGTCCACTGTCTGTGTCCTAGTCTCTGAACTGGTGGAAAACAAACTTGACCCCTTTTCAATGTGGCAACCTTTCAAATATTGAAATATGACTCTCAAGTCTCTTTCCAGCTTTCTTTTCTCCAAGCTAAGAATATCTAGCTCCCTAAGTCATTCTGCATATGGTTTGGCTTTCAAACCTTTGATCATTTTGGTTGCCCTTCTCTGGACATGTTCTGTTTTGTCAATATCCTTCTGGACACAGTATTCCAGATATAATCTGACCAAAGAGTGGGATTATGACGTCGCTTGATCTCGATACTCCAATTGATGTCACCTATTGATGTCCAATTGATGACCCCTTCACACAGGGCTAAAAAGCCCCGTTTTTTCACCTTCATGTGTGGCTTTGGAGGTCCTTTGATGGTATTTGCCATGCACCTCAAATGACGCACAGCAGGCCCCACCTACTTTCCTCTACTACGGGGAGAAAAGCGTCATGCAGATAGTTCCAAAGGTGCTACCTTTTTGCCCCAAAAGGTTGTGTGATGGCAGAAAGGGCATTGGGATACATGCGTTGCCATGTCATGTCACCCTTTCTGCCATGTGATGGGGTGGAAAAGGGTGCCAATGCACATTTTTCTAGTCTCCATGTGTGATGAGGGAAGGAAGGAAGGTGTGCAGTTGCCCTGCGCACCTTCCCTTTTGTCTGCAAAAGTTGGTGAAACAGAACGGCCCAGCTGGGCCATGTGAAGAGGTTGCTAGAATTGCATTGGCTTTCTTAGCTTGTGATCTACTTTTTTCAACTATTTTCAAGCCAGAGGACACCTATCCTATATCTGTGCATTTCATTTTTATTGCTAAAGAATAGTACCATTACGGTACATTACTCCCTGATGAAATTAATTTTGTTAGTTTTGGCCCAGCTGTCATTTTTTTTAGTATGTCTATTTTTCCCTAAGAATCCCGAGGTCCGCTGAAGGAATTATTCCAATAGGCAACAGGAATGGAAAAATATTCATTTATATTCATTTCCTTGCACACTGAAATGTAAAATCTTTGTTCTCTAACACAGCAGGAAGGAAACTATGGCAATCTTTATCTTCCATGACGGCAATAGGCAAATATTTGTACCCCAGCAGGCACACAAAAGCTTTGTTTTTAATATATTCTGTGAGCACAGGTTGGGAGAAGAGTGTACTAAAAATAAATAAATAAAAATCAAGAGTTAAGGAGCAGTGTCATTACTTTTGAGTCCACACTTGGGATCTATAATCTACACTAGAAACAATTTTGCGTGTTTTCTCTCTCAAAAAAGCCTACCATCTCTCCAATGTTCTTTCATTGTAACCTAGTTTAGAATTTATATAGTCAGCTGCCCATATTTGTGAGATTGGCTTTGTAGATTTGCTTATTTATGGATGAAAAACTCAGAGACCTCCAGTGCTAATCTGATCAGCTTCCAGCAGATTTTGTGCTGGAGGACCTATACAATTCCTATGGTTTACAGTGGCCTTGTGTCCCTAACCCTGGTGAATATGGAGGACAGTGGGTGCTTGCCACTGTTAGATTTGGGGAAAACATTGACAAATTGTCCCCAGGCTATCTTACTGAACCACTGGAAATCACAGATAAACTAATAAATAACTCTGAAACTACCCTTTTGCCAACCCTGCTGTAGATAGATGCTGAAGCTGACAGATAATAGTTAGGAATGGATGAACCTGTCAAGTCTGGTTTTCATCTGTTACTTAGTTTTCCGGGCTTTAGTTTGTTTTATCCTGTTTTGGCGTTGGTTTGAGATTTTAAAGTCTGCATGGGAACTCGAACACTGGAAAACACATTTCTTCTAATACATTATTTATTCAATTGTAAGGCACCATCAGCTGTAAGATGCACCTTAATTACAGCACAACCACCACCAACAAAAAATATTTAAGATATACCTGTCATTCCAAGATGCACCCCATGTTTAGAAATGTTTTTATATGTCTTAAAATTGAAAAAAATACAGTATATTTAAATGCAATTATACCGCCTATAAAATTTTTGCAAGCCATTTTTTCTAACATTATGCCATTGGTGATATGTTATAAGCATTAATGCATTTTTTTTGCACATGTACTACATTTATATACTTTGACTTTCCTGTGTACCATTTATTTATTTATTATTCAAACTTATATGCCGCCACTCCCCTGGGGCTCGGAGCGGCTTACAGGAACGGCTGAAATCTAACACAATTTAAAAACAATTTAAAACAATTTAAAAACAGCAATATCAAAAATCAAAGGCCTGTCGAAACAGGTATGCCTTACATGCCCTGCAGAAAGCTGATAAGTCCTGCAAGGCACGGACTTCAGGTGGCAGAGTATTCCAGAGCGATGGTGCCACTCCTGTAAAGGCTCTGCGTCTGGTTGCTGTTAGACACAAGGTCTTGACACTGGGACTTTCCAATGGATATTGGTCCTCAGAATGGAGGGATCTCTGGGGTTGGTAGGGGGTAAGGCAGTCCCTCAGGTACATCGGTTAGGGTTTTGGTTGAAGCGTTGAACTGCAAAATTTGAGAAATGTAAATGTTAAAGCAGATATGCATTTTTTGGAATCAAACCACCAATAGGTTTGTTTGTTTGTTTATTTATTTATTTCACATATTTGTACCCCAACCTTCTCTACCCCCAAAGGGGGACATAGGGCGGCTTACAGCCAGCAACAATTCGATGCCCCACATATACAACAGATAAAACAACAGTTACATAATAAGTAAAACATTAAAACATAAGTAAAACATTTAAAATAGTGCAAGTTGAATTAGTTTAGGAGCTGGATGGTGAACTGCTATGAAATACAAAGCTTCTTTAGGTTGGGCTTGGGAAAAAAAACCCTGCCAGAAATACTGAGTAGTCAGAGCTAACAACAATGTCCTATATGGACCAAGGACCGGATTTTGAACTTTATCTCATGAAGCAGGCAAATTGTTATTGTAGCTGCATGATGTTATGCTCATCCACCCTTTACCGGTCTGCCTCCTCCCTGGAATTATCCCATCCCTTGCCATTGATGGATATAACCTGACAAATGCTTACTATCCGGCAATGTTTCTGCAATGTTCCTTCCACTTCTGCACTAGCAGTAAAGTGATGTCAGGGAGAGGGATTCTCCTCCTCTTCCCCCTTCCCCTCGCTATTCCTAAATTGTCCGATTTCCTTTCATTTTATGATTTGTAGTTATGTTTACATCTCTCCAGTTTTTCAAAGCTAAAATTGTGAAATTGCTCTATCTTTTTTTTTTACTAAGCAGAGGAAGTGTGGAAAGATGGGGTTTACGTGGATTTGTCGAAGTATGATTGTGGGACCACAAATTGCCAAATTGTCACAATTGTATGATTGAAAAGAAGCACAATTTCGAAAGTGCTCCACCTGGTATATATCCACTAATAATGATGGCATGACTGCAGGGGAATAGCAGGTTCACGCTATAAAACAGCTTCCAAAGCTCCTCAATTACATATGCTGGCACTAAAATGCAAAACAAATTAATCCTTCCCTCTTTGTTAATCATAAACCACCTCTTATCTTTTTCCCTGAGATAAGACTCTTCAGACTGGAATTGCACTTGACCAAAAACACAAGACCTCTGAAGGAGATGGCTGCTCTATATTAAGCCCCATCATTCCTGGCTAGCTCCATGGGAGGGGCGGGGGGGGTATAGTTCAACTTAAAGATGTCTCCACTTTCAGCAGTCATTGAACCCTTTCAGAGCACTGTGTACTGAGTCCTGTCATCTGAGCCATAGGAAAAATAATAAACAAACTAAAAAGCCAATTCCTGTATATACTGGGCATGTATGTGCCTTCAGGTCTGCTATTGACTTATGGTGAAATTGTGAATATTATAGTTTTTTCTTATACAAGGAATATGCACAGGTGGTTTTGCCTGTTCCTTCTTCTGAAAAAATCTAGTATACATTATTTTAAGTAGAAGGGTGCATAAAAAAATTGCCCCCCCCCCCCTATATCTAATACATAGCAAAGTTCCATGTTTAAAGATGAGGCAGTGATGCAGAAGAGGCTCTCCTGCTGGTTTTGCTGGTATCTTTTGAAGGGCACCAGGTGATGACAGGCAGGTAGGCATGGATAAAGGCATAGTGCCTTTCCTTAAGAGTTTTCTTCGGCAAGAAACACTCAGAAGTGATTTTGCCACTTCTTCTTCTGCAAAATAGCCTACTGCACCTGGTATTCATTGGCAGTCTTCCATCCAAATACTAGCCAGGTCTGACCCTGCTTAGCTTTCAAGATCAGTTTCAACTGTTATCTAAATTAGTGAGCCATGCAAAACGTGTTTTGGAAAGAATTGTTCTTGTTTTCCCTGCAGAAATGGCAGGGAGTCCTTTCCCCGGTTTATAACAATGCCTCCCTGCCTCCCTGATTGATGTCAGATGGAACAAACCAATTCATATCGTTGTGTCGAGTGACAGTGGCTAGATAAACAATTTTACTTTCTGAGGAAAGCAAACATCAATTGAATGCTAAACACACACTGATCTCAGATTTATTGCCTGTGTGCTGAACTATATCTGTCCTTCCTTATGTTGAGTCTCTCTCCGCTATATGCAGATCAGTGGGTCTCCGCAGCCTGAATGAAATGAAAGTGGTTTGCTGCACCAGTAATGCTTGTCATTTTACTGGACATGTCTTTTATTAGTGCTACAGGGTTGATTTTTTTTCAACAGATATATGGCCAGTTAGATATGACTACCTGGTGACATCAGCAAGCAAACCTGAACGTAATTTAAATGACTTTTTTCAAGGAGTGCCAAATACATGTGTATATTTATATACCTGAGACCGCATGGTGAATGACACTGCAGGTAAGGAGTCACTTTGTTGGCCTCTATGAATAGAGACAAGGATAAATTGAGCTTGGTGCATGTGCTGGGGCAGATCTATGAGCTATTTAAAGTTAGTTCACCCCCGACACAACCCCCTTTGCTGCTTCTCCTTGCAAGCCAACCTCTTGCCCTCAGTGTAGGGTGAGCTTTGCCAGTCACTTTTGGATCAAGTAGGATTTTTCTCCCTTTTCCATCTAACCCTCATTTTACCTGTGGGGTCTTGGTAGCTGGCTGTGGTTGGTGTTCATAAATAGGTTATCACCTGTAGGCATCAGGGGAAGAATATAATAATTTGTTGTACAGTACACCTTGGTTCTCTTTTGGTGAAGGTTTTGGTGCATCCTTCAGTCTTGGGACCTGGGAGATTGTGAAAAGGCTTGTCCTTGGAACTAACCTGGGGTTTGCTTTCTCTTATAGCTATGGTTCTCAACCTGTGGATCCCCAGGTGTTTTGGCTTACAATTCCCAGAAATACCAGCTTTTAGGATTTCTAGAAGTTGAAGGCCAAAACATCTGAGAACCCACAGGTTGAGAACCACTGTCTTATAGAGTCCTGGGACTTGTGGGGGGAGGAGTGCCCTAGGTTTGCCTTCCTGTAAATGGCTGGCCAGGATCAGCAACTCATAACATTGGATTGCTCTTGAGGTTAAGTTTTAGTTCAAAGAAAGGTTAAGGATCTGGCCTCGCCTAGACCCACATCAGACTGCAGACTGTAACCAGGAAATCAGAAGATGTTTACTTCTTGAGAGGAGAGCAATGGCCAATCTTGATAAAATAGTGAAGAGTAGAGTCATCACACTGGCAACGAAGATCCACATAGTTAAAGCAATGGTATTTCCCGTAGTAACCTATGGATGTGAGAGCTGGACCATAAGGAAGACTGAGTGAAGGAAGATAGATGCCTTTGAACTGTGGTGTTGGAGGAATATTCTGAGAGTGCCTTGGACCGCAAGAAGATCCAACCAGTCCATACTCCAGGAAATAAAGCCCGACTGCTCATTGGAGGGAAGGATATTAGAGGGAAAAATCATGAGAAGAAAGGAAAGCTTAGAGAAGACAATGATGCTGGGGAAAATGGAAGGAAAAAGGAAGAGGGGCTGACCAAGGGCAAGATGGATGGATGGTATCCTTGAAGTGACTGGTTTGACCTTGAAGGAGCTGGGGGTGGTGATGGCTGACAGGAAGCTCTGGCCTGGGCTAGTCCATGGTGTTATGAAGAGTCAGAAGTGACCGAACGAATAAACAACAGTGCATTAATACTATAGAATTGATGTAGCTCGACAGCGTGTTAACTGCCATAGCTTAATGCTATGAAATAATTGTAGTTGTAGTTTGGTGATGCACCAGCACTATTGTCAGGGAAAGCTTACAACTGTCTCAAAATACATTTCCCAGGATTCAATAACAGTGGGTCATGGCAGTTAAAGTTATAGTGGTGTTAAACTGTGTTAATTCTACAGTGTCAATGCATCCTAAGATGCCCAGAGAACAGAAGTTTTTCCTAATGTGCTTATCACATTTTATATTTGTTCTAGCTTCTCTCTGCATTTGGAAGGCCTTAGAATACATGTTACTAGTCCTCTTAAAAGAAGGGCCAATTGAGATATTTTAGAAATATTAGTTTCAATTATTGAATCTGGCTGTGATAGTCTGCAAGTTCTAGTCTTTAAAAAGTATACTTTCTTCTCCTTATTTTGTTACATCAACTTTTTTTTTAAAAAAAAACCACCAAAATGTGAAAATGTTGAAAATTCATCTCCATTGAGGGATTAAGGAAACAGATGTGCTTATCCTTCAAAATGACTGGAATTGCAATGGGGAGCTAATGTAACAGAAAAGAAAACAAATTAAAAAGCTTGGGAGGAGGGCTAGAGAGGAGATTTTCCCTCACTCTTCCTCTTTGAAGTTCTCCGGTTTGCATGAATAGGCAATAGCAATACAAAAGAATATTTCATCACATCTGAAGGTGAGTAGGTGGCAGAGGCGGTAGAGAAGGGAGTATGTTGGAACCGCAATCTCTCCTTAAGTATGATAGACAGACAGCTGTGAGAGTATAAAAGAGAATGAAGAGTGAATGATGTTTTTCAAAACCACAGCAAACCAACACCAAGTTGATGCCTCCCGAAGTGGAGAAATCCACACAGCTAAAATTACCATCTGGCTGAATAACATCCAGTGACCCAGTCTCCCCCCCCCCCCCAAAAAAAAGCCAATTCGCAGAGAAATCAGACTGAAGGAGGTCAGACAGAATAGATGAATATTGCAATGGCTGTCTCAGAGAAACAAGGTGAGGAATGGGAGATGTCAATCAGTCTCCAACCTTACTCTGAAAACAAAGCAGAGTAAACATTATTTTCTCTCAGAGCTTAGTTACTTTCTTGGAAAATAATTACCACAATACTTCAGCCAATATGAGTATGCTTTTCCAAGCTCTGAGAAGTGACTTTTCCAAGCTCTGTTTTTTTCTTTCTTTCTAAAGATGCAAAATGGAGCTCAGATTGGGATATGGTTATGTGCAATGGTCCTGACACAAACAAAATCTTCATATTTAGAAGATGCATAAAAGTACCATGGTTTTATACAAATATTTGCCTACATATGATATCATAGGCTATGAGGTCTGAGATTCTTGACAAGGCAAATCCCAAAGGAAATGAGAAACCTTGGGGTTAAACCTATTCAACACATTTGTTCTAGTCTGATATGATTTATTGAAATGAAAATGAGATCCGAGAACAATCTATTCCTGTAACTGAAGTATGACCTGCTGAAGTTCCAGGGCAAACTACACTGGACTTAGCTTGCAGTAGCTGAGATGAACTCAGGACATAGAGAGAAAGAGAGGGGAGTAGAGAGAAACTGAGGTACTTTAAAAACACCTGAAATTGTAGTATGGCATAGGATTAATTGGAACTATTCCTTCCAAATCTGAAGAGGGGAGTGCTGCACTCATTAAAACCGTTTTCATTTTGGGACTTAGACTGCACAAAATTCACCCATGGTTATTATTTGCAGCATTATCTGAAAATTTTGTGTAGCAACCTTCTTCAAGCCTCCACTAGTTATTTCTTATGCATATAATTCAATTTGTTTACTGTATATGTATAGGTGTGCAGTTTTCCTTAACTCAATGTTGTGTGTAGGGGGTACAGACCAAGTGCTCAGATCTGGGCTTGTTCAGGACTCAGACTCCATTTTAACTGTGTACTTTAGACTTCATTAGGAACTGTTTGCTTAGAGCAGTGGTTCCCAACCTGTGGTCCATGGACCACCAGTGGTCCGCAAGAACTAAAATATGGTCCCTGGCCTCTGCATTACTACACTGTTGCAATTAATTTTTATTGTTGTGTCAGGAGCAACTTGAGAAACTGCAAGTCTTTTCTGGTGTGAGAGAATTGGCCGTCTGCAAGGATGTTGCCCAGGGGATGCCCGGATGTTTTGATGTTTTATCATCCTCGTGGGAGGCTTCTCTCATGTCCCCACATGAGGAGCTGGAGCTGATAGAAGGAGCTCATCTGCGCTCTCCCTGGATTCGAACCTGCGACCTGTCAGTCTTCAGTCCTGCTGAGACAGAGGTTTAACCCACTGCACCACCGGGGGCTCCCACTGTTGCAACAACAACAACAACAACAACACTTTATTTATATTCTGCCCTTCTCATCCTGAAGGGGACTCAGGGTGAATCACAGTACACATACACAGCAAACATTCAATGCCGCGTTGTATAGACAATACACAAACTGACAGAACAGAGCAGGAGGTGCCATGGAAGATTGGGCTTGAGTCCAGGGGGTGCTGTTGCTCCATCTTCTATGACGAAGAGCCATCAGTACTTCCTCCTTCCTTTTGGTCCTCAGCATTCTCTGATCTTCCTTCTTTTATGGCATCGTAAAACACCTCTCCCACTTTTTTAGCGATACCTAATTTCCCTAATCACAGCTAAAGCTGTTTCCAAATTGCTTAGGTAAACAATGAGCTAGGGCTGACAGTTGGCCGCTCATGCCAACCCAGGGCTTTGAACTTGCAACCTTTTGGTTGATAGATCTTATAATTGCTGATGATTTACCAGCTGTGCTAAACCTCCAGCCCAAGAGCGACTCGTCTTGCGAAACCCTCTTATAGTACCAAGGCTTATTAAATATGGTTTTCTGTGGGTGAGAAGATGGTGACTACTGGATGGCATATGTTCTGTATCAGAAACTAGAGCTGATGTGGTCTATCTAATGCAGTTTTCTGAATCAGCACCCCAAATAACCAAACCAAATCTAAAGTTGAGCAAAAACTGATTTGTAAACCTTTTGGTCCTAATGTTGGAGAGTGGTCCCTGGTCACATTGGTCCCTGGTCAAAAAAGGTAGGAAACCACTGTCTTAGAGACTTCAGTAGAAACAGATGTGTGCTTTTTAGAAGTTGGTTGAAAAAGATTACAGGGACTCTGTTAGACTCTCAAAACAGAGATATGCTTTAGATTATGGACTGTTGATTGTGAGAAAGATGCCCTGTGCTACCTACACAGAGAAACTACTTCAAATCCTAACTGTATGCAAAGTACCTGCATGCTGAATACATGAAGTATGTGAGTAAACCAACTATGTTACTTTTAAAGGTCTGCTTATTATTGTTTCTTGAGAGCATTATTTAGAGTCAAATATATTTTAAGGGAGAGTAGATGTTTTGGGGTAACTAAAAGAACATTTCTGAAACTCTGCTATGTATATACATATATATGTTTTTGTGCATTGGCATATCTTTGTCCCTAACAGTTCAAAGAAATATCTAGGTATATTAGTTTAACAGCTGAGAATTGCCTTGCATAAATGCCATTTTCCCAAAAGATTATAGTATCATTTTTCAAAAGGTTATGACTTCTAACAAAGTCATGCCTTTCCAAAGATAATTATGGAGATTTCCATTTTCCAAAAATGCGGTCACTATTTTTTCAAGAACAAAATTAGAAAAGAATTATATCCCCAATAATATATTTATGAATTTTTATTGTTGTTGGTACTTAAATTAGAGTGTGCCTTACAATTGGTGACATCTTACAATTGAGGAGATAGAGGTGCTGAATATGTTTTCACTCTGTCTAAATTATCTCTTGCTGTGTTTAATTTTAGATCTTTTGAAATTGTTAACCTTGGTTTTATTTCTGTGTTGCCCTGTGCATCATATATACATGAGGCTGTAGGATGATGGAGAGCCTGCAAATTTTCTGAAAGATGTTGAAGTTGGTTTGGGACCAAATGAGAAAGAAGATGGGAAACTCAGGGCCCTTCCACACAGCCCTATATTCCAGAATATCAAGGCAGGAAATCCCACATTATCTGAGTGTGGACTCAGATAACTCAGTTCAAAGCAGATATTGTGGGATTTTCTGCCTTGATATTCTGGAATATAGGGCTGTGTGGAAGGGCCCTCAGAGGCTGGTTTGAGAGGGGGCATTACTTGGCCTCAATGCTGAAGGAAATGAAAGATGACAAGACGAAGGCACAACCATTGAGTAACCTGTCCAAATTTGCATCTCAAAGGGCGCACCAGAAGCTCTGTTCGGCTAAGCCCAATGATCTGATATGTTCCTTAATTTCCTCACTCATCAGAGGAAAAGATGAAGAATTATTGCCTTCTGTTTGTGACAGCGAGAGCTGTTCTGCTCTGTGCATCACAAAAGGAAGAAGTCTGTGCGGCAGATGTTCCACTCTCAATGGTGCAAAAGGTAGAGAGAGGAAAAGCGAGTTCTGTGGCAACAGCAAGAAATTGTTTACAGAGCAAAGAAGATCTGATGTGTAAAGATCTGGGGTGCCAATGTTTATGTTCCTGAAGAGAACTACATCTGCAATGAATCACATCCACTGAATGTAAGTGGAAAAAAGAGAATATCTTTATGATAAACCATTGAAATGTTATTTTTTTTCAATAATGCTGATGCATCAACCCTGAAAAGAAGATAAAACATATAATCTGCACATTTTACTTCTCTTTACAATCTGCATCGTGAGTCATTCAAGGTGAGGATAGAACAGTGATGGAATCATACAAGTCTCTCTGGCATGCCAATGATAAAGAATTCTGGAAGGTACAGCACAACACCATCTGGAGACCACACATGAGAGGACATGTTGCTGAAGGAACATATATGGAAAGGGAATAACCCTGCTCTTAACTAAGTTGGCCCTACCAGAGGCACCTGCTGTGTATAGCAATTGCTAGGGGCAACTCTTGGGTATTAAAGGAGAAAGCTGTGGGTCCTATCTGACTTCCTGCAGCCTCTAAGCTGGTTTGTTGTCCGGAGGTGTAGTGAAGGACACTGTCCTCCTCAACAGTATTCAATGATCATCAGTCAATTTCTATAAGCTAAATCAGAGAGGCCACTGTTTTATCTCTTACCTTGTGATGGAAACCAAGCCCTATTAGGAACTGTTGAAAGTGTATGGGTAGGTTAGTTTAGAAATGATACAACTATGAAAGCTGTCCTCAAATATCTGAAAGGCAGCCATGTATAAGATGGAGTGTTTTTTCTCTGTTGTAGATTAGAGCCTGTGGGCAGTAACTGTAGGGGAACATATTTTGATTCCATATTAGAAGAACATTCCCAATGGGGAGAATTATTTGACCATAGAGAACATTGTCTTCCTTGGCAGCTATAGGTTTTTCTTTTACTGAAATTAGTGAAATAAAGGCCAGAGGCTCACTTGACATTGACATTCATGTAGTATCCTGCAATACAGATATTGCAGTCTGCAAGGAATTGGATCAGATGAGCTCAAGGTTCTCTCCCAACCCTGTATTTCTATCATTTCAACTATGTTTGCCATCAGTGATTCCAGTCATACCTCTCAGGCAGGTTCCAGATGGTAGTACTTGAGGATAGCTGCTCCTCAAAATAGGAGCTGTCTATATGGCATCCCACAAGATGCCATTCTTTGTCCAATGCTTTTTAACATTTACATGAAACCACTGGGAGAGATCATGTGGAGGCATGCAGTGGTGTGCTATCAATACACTGATGACACCCAAATATATTTCTCCATGCCTTCCAAAACAGCTCTAGCTAAGTATGGCATGTCTCCTCTGAATAAATGCCTAAAGGAAGTATTGGGCTGGATGAGAAAAAACAAACTGAAACTGAATCCAGACAAAACAGAGGTGCTTGCCATTAAGGGTCCTAAACTAGAGGTGGTGAAATGTCAACTAGTTCTGGATAGAGTTACTCTCACCTGAAAGACTGTGTTCACAGCTTGTAAGTGCTCCTGGATCCATCTCTCCAAATGTCAGCCCAGGTAGATGGAACGGTCAAGAGCGTTTACTATTAGCTTCAGCTGATACACCGGCTGCATCCTTTTCTAGAATCCAAGGATCTGAAGATGGTAGTGTACTCATTCATAACCTCAAGGTTGGACTTCTGCAATGTGCTTTACATTGGGCTTCATCTGTCCCAAGTTCGGAAACTCCAATTTGTTCAAAATGCAGCAGCTAGATTGGTCACAGGAACATCCAAGAGTGAACATATTACACACATACTAAAGTTACACTAAAATGTAGGATATTATACTTAGGCAGAAAAAAAATGAAATGCACAATTACAGAATAGGAGATGCTTGGCTTAACAACAGTACATGTGAAAAAGATCTTTCAAGTTTTAGCGGACAAGTTAAACATGCGTCAACAATGTGATGCAGCAGCTAAAAAAGCCAAGGGGAATTTAGGTTACATCAAAAGAATAGGGAAGTCATGGTCCGTCTATTCTGCTTTGGTCAGACCTCTCTTGGAATCCTGTGGTCAGTTCTGGGCACCACAATTCAAGAGGGATATTGACAAGCTGGAACGTGTCCAGAGAAGGATGACTGAAATGATCGAAGGTCTGAAGAACATGCCCTATGAGGATCATCTTAAAGAACTGGGCAGTTCCTGCAGAAGAGAAGGTTGAGAGGAGATGTGATCACTATGGATATATATTTGAAATAATGTCATAATGAAGAGGGATAGACTTGTTTTGTGCTGTCCCAGAGACTAGGACTCAGAGCAATGGGTTCAAATTACAGGAAAGGAGATTCTACCTGAACATTAGGAATAAATTTCTCCCACCCTGGACATTCCATGGGTATCTAAAACCCACTTGCCCAGTTTCCAACAGAACTCACAACCTCTGAGGATGCCTGCCTTAGATGTGGGTGAAATGTCAGGAGAGAATGCTTCTGGAATATGGCCATACAGGCTGGGAAACTCACAGCAACCCAACTTCCTGATTATGAGAGCTGTTCAGCAGTGGAACTCTCTGCCTTGGAGTGTGGTGGAAGCTTCATCTTTGGATGCTTTTAAACAGAGGCTGTATGGCTCTCTGTTGGAGGTGCTTTTCCTGCATGGTAGGCATAGAACTGGATCGCCCATGTGATGTCTTCCACCTCTATGTTTCTATGATAATTTAATAACCATTCTCTCTTTTTGAAACAACTGATATGAAAAAAACCTCTTCCTTACAGTTTCACTCTCTGGCTTCTCACACCATCTCTGCCTTACAGAGCTGAAAAGGACTTCTGGATTCAGAAACAGCTGCTTATGTTTTCCACACTGTATGACAAAATGCAATATGTGTCATCCTAATGGTTTCTTCTGTGTGAAATTGTATGTGTGAGAATGGGAAGGGGAATGAAGGACGTATGCCATAGCATATGCTTTTCCTCTCCTGATTGTAGATGTGCTTTGTTTTGTGAAGGAAATATAGACTTCATTTGCAATTCTGATTGCTGGGAGACAGATTTCCTGTTTCCTAAAGGGAAACATGTTAATCTCAGGGGATACACATTTCCCTTAAAACCTAGTTTGACTATTCCATGTGATCATAACCAAAATGAGAATCTGAATCCTAACCTCTCCCTCAAGTTTAACTGGAAATTCAGTACTCCATCCTTTATGTTGTATCTGTTTATTGGCAGACAACAGACAACCAATCAGGAATGCAGGATCAAAATAGAGGGTGTTTGTAATAGACATTGTCTGAGCTTTAGAAACTTATCCATTGGCTTGTTTGCACTAACAATACATTTTGAAGTTCCTTCCTCTCATCTTTCACTGCACTCTCTTTCAGGCCAGTTATACCCAGGCAGCGTCAGGAGCAAGGAACTGGCTACCAAAACAGGGACAAATATATGTGTATGTGTTATGTACACATGTTCACACATGTCCAATTTCAGGATGTAGGTGGCAAAGTGGTATGGTAACTTGAAGCTTCTGTATTTTAGCTATTGTTTTCTAGTGTGGTATGACACAGGGTGGGATACATGGAGGTGACACCATGAGTTGTTCTACAGAGTGATACCAACCGAAGTGGCACCACTGTATATGTCTCTTCATCTTCCATCTTAGTTTTCACTCACACAGTGCCAGGCTATTTGGTGACAACACTTGGCAATTTATGACCTGTAGGAAAAAAGATTACTTTGAAAATAGTTGTTATACTTCAGAACATTTAATAGTCAGATCTGCAGTTTTGACATGTAGCTTCAGTCTAAAGTTTTTCTGACAGATTTAAGACAGCCACTGTTGGCATTTTAGGATTTGCTGAGTTTTATTCTGCATATATTAAATATTTTCTAGTCTGTGCCACTATGACTGAGCATGTATTGCTAAGGAAAAAATAGATAATCTTTACTTCTAAACTATGTTTATTGAGAGATTGTGTTTTCTAAACATTGCTAGTATGGTTCACTGTGTAACATATATATGCTACTAGCTGTACCCACCACGCATTGCTGTGGCCAACGTTCCCTCCCTCTTTCTCTTCTTCTTTCCCTCCTTCCTTCTCTCCCTCTTCCCTTCCTTCCTTTTTTTCTTTCCTCCTCTCCTTCCTTCCTTCTCCACCTTTTTCCTTCCCTCCACTCTCTTTTTCTTTCCCTTTTCTTTCTCTCCTTTCTTTCTTCTCTACCTCTTTTTTACTTCCTTCCTTTGTTCTTTGCTTTCACCTTCCTTCTCTCTTTCTTTCTTTCCTTCTCTCCCTCTTTCTCTCCGTCTTTCTTTCTCCACTTCCTTGTGCAGGAGTGGGTGGGGCCATGGAATTCATTTCCATGCACGCACTGCGTGGTTTTCTACCTTTTTTTAATTTTAAAGTTCCTTTCACTGTTTTTGGTTATTTTTGAGTGATGGTCACTCCTTGGGTTAGTAAGTGTCTTGTGGCCAAATTTGGTGTCATTTCGTCCAGTGGTTTTTGAGTTATGTGTGTCCCACCAACAAACATTACATTTTTATAGATGGATGGATGGATGGATGGATGGATAGGTAGGTAGATAGGTAGATAGGTAGATAGATAGATAGGTAGATAGGTAGGTAGGTAGGTAGGTAGGTAGATAGATAGATAGATAGATAGATAGATAGATATACAGATATATCCTTAACTTCAAACTGCATGTCTTTTCTGACTTTACATAACACTATGTAACATGAAAATTGTTCCTGGGTTATACATGCCATTTCCTAATTGGTCCTATCATGAAAATATGGGAAAAGTTTATTAAACTGCAAAAACTTTGTTTTTGCAGGACATCCTGCAGCACATTTTGCTATAGTTTTCAATGAATATCTCACAGAGTCTCAACCAATTCAACATAGTTTGTGGCAGCCACAAAAATGAAGTTTATGGAGTATAACAACTATTTTCAGTTAAACAGGAAATAATACTTTTGAATCAGGAGCAGAACATTTTTCAGTTGACCGTCCAATGGGACAGAATGTGGTCAGAGTTTTATGGGTCCATATTTGTCTCATGAATAGTGGCTGCAGGGAGATCAGTTAACATGGCTTTAAACTTAACTGTTTCATTGGGGCAGGGCTAACCCTAGAAAAAGGTGGGTGCAATGGTCACTTAAGATCCGCAAGAATACATGCTTTCATAAAAAATTAACTGAACAGTCTATACACAAAAGCAAAGGGACACACCTTTGAACAGAGCAGCCTGTTGTGGAAGCTTGTCATTTTCATGGCAATTCAGTTGCAGGAGTTTGATTTCTCTTTCGTTCAAAAGGGTGACATAAGCAATATGAAACTATTTAAATTTTAGCATCGCAATTGCATTTATTTGGTAGAGATATGAGTGTAAACTCTGAGTTGCTACAGAGTTCAAAACAGTTGCTGTCTCTGAGAAGTTTCTGAGAAATGTAGAGTTCTAAACAATGACATTATTCCCCCTCCCCACTTCAGTCTGTACATCCAGAATGCTATAAATAAATTCAAATACACATTGGGGTAACACCTACTAACTCTGAAGTGAGTCATCAAAGCTCCTGTAGCCATGCCCTTCAGGAAGGCAAAATCAAGCCATTGGGAATTTACATATGTATCTCGTACTTGCAATACTGTTTAAAACAGAGATAACAAAAAAACATCAAATAAAACAATAACTTGCTTATGAATTCAATTATGCCTTGTTGGTGCTATGGGTTCCACTTTAAAACATGTTTGGCTGTGAGAAAATATCTTTAGACAGATAAAAAAACAAGTTTGTTCTGCACAGCTTTGACAAGGAGGATACTTTTTTTTATTATTTTGCAATGATTTTCTCCCATCTTGCACTTGCTTCTGTTTCCCCTTCTCAACATTTATTCTGTACATTTACCCTATTTTTAACAGAGGTTGCATCTTGGACAGCTGCATGTTGTCTATTAGAATTTGGATGATTGTGAAATCTTTCCAGCTTTTCCCTCCCAGTTCAAGAAGCCATTTTGAACAAAAGCTTTACATGTATCCTCATCTTTGATGTGTTCGGAAGAAAAATATTCCTGACATTTTCTGCTAAGCAATAGGCATCCCGATAGGCTTTGACTCTTACTGAGTCATAAGAAGGCCACTCACGGGTTCTTTACCTTAGTACTGTTGGTTTAGATTTCACTTTACATTATGAATGTTAATATTTGAAAGCTCTCCCTCCTCTTAGTAAAACTGAAAAAGAAGTAATGGAGATTTCTCCTGGCCCCGAATCCAGATTTCCAGGGTAGATATATTTTCCCCAGTGGATGCATCACCCTCGGAATAGGCTTTCCACTTTTGAATAATGTCTACAGTGAATTAGTGAGAATGGTAGACTGAACACACAAACAGACACAAAACAAGATTTTGAAGGAGGAGGCTCACTGGTGAAACTACTCTAGATTGCTGTATGTTTATTGATCCGAACAAGGCAGGAAAGAAAAAGAGGGGATCCTTGGTATCTGTTGAGTTTTGATTCCAGAATTTTCAAATGAGTCCATCTCCATTATACACAATGTTCTAATAAAATGGGGTACCTTGTGTAAAATGGCAAAATCAAAGTTTGCTCTTTGGAATTTTTAAAAATATGTTCAAGTCATGGATGGTTGAGCCTGCGGATGGAGAATTCATGGCTATGAATGGATAACTGCAGTTAATAAACAAATGTGCAAACACTGAAAAGCTGGTGCAAAGACACAAACAGTCATGGAAACACAACAAATCAATGGGGCAACTCTGTGCTGCAGTTGTTATTGTGATCAAGTCTATCATGGAAACCTATCGGTATGCCTCACATGAGCTGCTGGGGGGCTAGGACCCCCCATCAGAGGGTTTTGGGGAAAGGAACTGAGGTCTGCAGATTTCCCTCCAAAGGCTTACACAAGTGTCTTCAATGCATCACATATTCAAACATTTCACATATTAAAACTAAAGTCACATGTGCCTATTCTTCAAAATCACATGTATATCACACGATGCCCCTACTGAAGCAGCTCCATTGGTTGCTAATAAGTTTCAGGTTCCAATTCAAAGTGCTAGTTATCACCTATAAGGCCCTAAACAGCTCGGGTCCTGCCTATCTTTGTGACCGCATCCCCCTCTATGAACCGACGTGGGTTCTAAGATATGCCGGGGAGGCCCTCCTCTTGGTCCCATCTCTGTTATAAGTGAGGTTGGTGGGGACAAGGGAGAGGGCTTTCTTGGTGATGGGCACCCGGCTTTGGAACTCCCTCCCCAGGGAGATTAGACAGGCCCCCACACTGTCCTCCTCTCATAGGGACTTGAAGACATGGCTCTTCAGTCAAGCTTTTGAGAATATTTAGCCCCTCATTGTCCTATGGAATAGTCACGCATCCTGCACTTTATCCCATGCCATTTCTCCATTACTCTAGTTGGCACTTATTTTATTCCAATGCTTACAGCCCGGCCATGGTGCCAGTAATTTACTGCCATGGTTAGAGGATCACAGTTTGATTGAGTCTGAGTTGATGTTTTTATATCTGCATGTGTTCTATTTTATTGTAATTTATATTGCATTCACGTTTATGTTTGTTTTTAGGCACTTTGTGCTGTTTGTAAGCGGCCCCGAGTCCTTTCGGGGAGATGGTGGTGGGATATAAGAATAAAGAGGGGAGGACAGAGGGTAAATGGCGACTGTTTCTGTCAATGTTATATAAAACATTTTATAGAGGATAGGGATCCATCAATCACTTATAGAGTGGCTAAGTCTTTTGCGGCAGGTAAAAAAATAAGGACACATTTTGTGGATGATTTTAGCAGATTAAGTTTTGACTTACTTACTTATTTTATTAATCATAGCCAGAGATTTTATAAGCGTCATACATGAAGCTGTGTAGATTGACTCCATCTCAAGGACTTGAGAATGCTTTGAATGTTGAGAATTTATGGTCTAAATGTTAATGCTTTTTTAAAAAAAAGCTGTTTTTAATGTTTTAAAGTTTTGCATTATTATGTAACCATAATAAGAAAATTCATTCATTAATCCTGTCAAGTTAGGCAAGCCACACTAATATTCAGTAATTATCTACTTAAAGTTGTGATCTGGGAACCAACGTTAGTTCATGTTCTGTTGGCTGCTGATCTGACCAAGTTTCAAGGTAAGAAAAAACAGTTGTAGCCAATGGGCTCAAATGTAGCTGTTGGCCCTAAGTTTTGTGCCTTCAATGAATGAACAATCCTTGACCTTGACCAAACCCTGCATAAAATGCCCTTGGAAGCACTTTATCCTATCCCCTAGTGCAACTAACCCCATTGCTTTCATCCCATCTGATCCTCCTTCCAGATACATTGCATTGCTTTCTCACCCAGTGTTTTAAAACTTTTAATCCTTGCAACCGGCCCTGCCCACTGTATTCAATTTTTGTGATTTTATACGGCTTGTGAGTTTATTTGCATTGGTTTTTTTGTATTTTTTATTTTCATGATATTTTATTGTATTTATGTTGTATATTTCCCTTGCTGTATTTGTTGGGCTTGGCCTCATGTAAGCCGCTCCAAGTCCCCTTGGGGAGATGGTGGTGGGGTATAAATAAAGTTTTTGTTATATTATTATTTTCATATCATTTCTGATTTAAAGAAATCCCAAAGCAAAACCAGTTTGGTGTGGATTTGTTATTGCCTTTCTCTGAGTTCAAAATAGTCTGACCAGTCCAAGGTCATCTACCAGTAGTTGGTTTCTATGGCCAAGCAGGGATTTGAACCTTGATTGTCCAGAGTCCTAACCCAACACTCAAACCGTTGGAGCCCCCGGTGGCACAGTGGGTTAAACCCCAGCAGGACTGAAGACCGACTGGTCACAGGTTCAAATCCTGGGAGAGAACGGATGACCTCCCTCTATCAGCTCCAGCTCCTCGTGCAGGGACATGAGAGAAGCCTCCCACAAGGATGGTAAAACATCAAACATCTGAACATCTCCTGGGCAATGTCCTTGCAGACAGCCAATTCTCTCACACCAGAAGTGACTTGCAGTTTCTCAAGTCGCTCCTGACATGACAAAAACAAAAAACAAAAAACTCAAACTGCTACACCACACTCTCTCTTTGGAGGAAAAAACTTGTCAGATAGCTTAAGAAACCTTTCTCCACAGCTGTGAAAGGATTGTTTTGAGCCTTTCCTGGACATGCCCAGTGTGTGAATGTGGCACCTTTTATACATGGAGCTTCTGTTCTTTGATTGAGTCTTAACCTTTTTCCTAGGTGGGGGTTGCCCCATTGGGGAAGAAAGGTACAGTATTACTGTGGCAAACTCTTCATTCATCCTCTAGCTTGGATCGAACGGATGGAAGCTAGAGATCAATGACAAAGTTGTTCAGCCCTGCTTCTGAATATAGATATAGTTCTGGCACTGTTTGCTTCATGTAAGTGTCTGAAATCTAGTTGCTAATACTGTTGCTTCTATATTGCTAGGTGATTTTTCAAGGCCAGCTATTCTCTCTGTCTTTATATGAGCCAGAGAACAAATTAAGCCAAAAGCTATTCATTATTTCTTTTATGTATTTTCTCATCCAAGACAGCATCTAAATTGCATCCTAGGTAGAGAAGGATGTCCCCCACCCCACACACACCTCTTTCACAAAAGTTCTGTGTCCTTCAGTTATCCTTTGACTATCCTCCAGGAAAAAGGAAAAAGAACTGAAATGACATCAATTATTTTTCCTCTCCAATTATCCTCTGATCCCTTGAGCTTTTCTAAGTAATTCCACAAACCGAGGTGACTTGATCTCCACAGCTTAAGCAATGTGGATCAATAGCAGACGTGGCCCATATATTTAGAGCACAGGGTAGCAAGGGTTGGGGGGATTTCAGCAATTCACTGAGTGCTGAAAATAGACCAAAATGAGAACTGACACAATCTTGCTTCTGAAAAGAAAAAGAAATTGTCCTAATACGTTGGACCTGTAATTCTGCCGGACTGATGTGGTTCCTTATCTAAGCAACTTAGCGGCACCTCTGTGTCAAAAGTAATATGTAGTTTAGCCCTTGGTGTACAAATTGAATGAGTTGTCCACAGGGATACATCACTCAGTGACAAAGTGTATGTTTTTCCTCTTTATTATTAATTACATACCCACCCTATATAGCAAGTCTTTTTCTGCAGTAAGCTCAAGTTTTTGTCAATGACTGTCCTCTTTCTTGTTGAATCCTCATACTATGGCAGGTCAAATTTACAGAGAAGAAGCACTAGCACAGAGTCACCCAAAACTCTTCAGTGCTGAGTAGGAAATTGAACCTGGATCTTCCAAGTTCCACTTTATTTATTCATTTATACTCTGCTTTTTCTCTCTGCAAGGGAGATACTACACTGTCTCCTTTGAATGTATGGTATTTCCTGTTTCAAAATGATCAGGCAACAGCAAATGGGAACAACCTCTTCCCGAGCCTTTAGAGAGCTACTTGCAGTGTGAGGAAACATGATGGGTCTAAATAAAAAAAAAATGAAGTATCTCCCTGTAGCATTTTAACCACAATTCCCATGTTTAGGAAATTGTACTCTAAACTAACTTTTCTGAGTTCTGTCCTAATTTTTTTTTGAAATGTGATGAATGTGTCCAGACTTTATATATCACTGCTTCTCATCCTCCCTTCATTGTTCTCCCTTGTATGAGCATTCAAAGTTCCCACATGCAGCTCTCCTGCTATGGCATGAAATGGAGGACTCTTGGGAACACTGTGCTCCTTGATTCTTCGGTACCAGGGATGGAAATTGTTTGACCCTCCAGAAGCGGTTGGACTTCAGAGCCAAGATATCAAGGGCATTACTCTGGAATATCAGTATACAAAGGGGTCTTGTAGCACCTTAGAGTGTGAGAGAATAAAGTTGGTAGCTTATGATTTTTCATCTGATGAAGTAGACATATTCTACAAAAGCTTATGCTACCAGATTAGTTCTCTCAGTTAGCTCTTAAGGGGTGATAAAGGCAAGGTTGAAAATGTTAGGAGTTGCAGTTCAGCCATGCCTGGAGAACTGTGTGATTGCCACCTCTGCAACAGAATTGGTGGAATAGTAGCCCAACACAGCTGCAGAATGGGAGAGCAAGGCCATCTGCTAAGCCATCTGATTACGCTGCAGTTCTTCTGTCAATAGATCGTCCTTCTTTCTTTAGCTTATTGCCTAGATAGATGCATAGAACATTAACCTATATAAACAGGGAACAGGGAACATTAATTTATCACATGCAGGGGGATGTCCCTGTCTCTCTTTTTTTTTGGAAGATATGGACACTTGATCCTGGGCTGATCTGTTTTTGTGAATTGTGTCTGTATGTTTCTGCACAGTTGCAGGACGTAATATTTCTATACGTAGACTCTGAAGCAAACAGAAGTACAGATGAATAGAGTCTATGAACATTACATTCATCCAGCATGAATTTGGTAAATTCCTGTATTTCTTTTTGAAAAGACATTTCTCCAATCAGTGGTCAAATCCAAGAATACTGTAGCACAATTTAGCCCTTTAACATTCAGGACATTTTGCAGCCCTGTAAGCCAGCATTTAATTCCTATTCTGTGAGAGTCAGAAGTTCAGAAAAAGCAGCTTGCCTGAGGCCACTCAGTGCCTACTAAAGGTTTCAAGCTAAGTCTGAAGATGTGAGTGTAACCAGTGGTGACTAATGTCTTCCAGTCTCAGTGAAATGATGAATCTCCTCTGAGTTCTCTTGAAAATGTTAAAGGAACTGTCCAGAGTTCTGAACCTATTTTGAGGATAGGGTTCTGCATGTTGGATAGCTCCTAGAGAGTGCTCTTGCTTCCATTGCGGTCATCTGCTGTAATATATACATATTTGCCAACACAGTGTGTCAAGATGCAGATCTACAATAGCCATCCACAATCAGTGATGTACTAGGATGGGTTCTGCATGCAAATCATATCTGAAGAGCCACAAGCTGCTCAGCCCTATACATCAGAGGATCAGGGTTGGTGTCAGCTTTCAACAGTGGTGGTAAAAATGGATTTGATTCAGTATGTGGGCAAGAGGGAGTCCCTTTTCATACAGTAAAAGTTACAAGATATTTAGGATACTGGTCCTAAGACTGGTAAAGGAACAGACTGAAAAGTATCCAGTTTTTAATTCAACTCTAGTGGATGAAAGGACTAACAAAGAGGCTTATAACGATATAAGACACTAAGTGACTCCCCAAGGAGGCTATAAACAGGGGTCGGAATTATGTGGTTATCCAGATGCCATTGGATTGCAAGGCCCAACATGTCAAGCCAACATAGTCAACTATGAGGAATATGGGGAGCTTTAATCAACAATGTGAGGAAGCTGCATGTGGAATAATGGTGAAAATTGAAATCAACAACATGAGGAAGCTGCATGCCGAATAATGTACACATATTCCAAGCAGTCCTTCTAAGACAGAGGAATGCAGCCACTACAAGCAAGGAGAGTATCAGCAAGAGAGTGAATGTCAAGATAGAGAGAGGATCTATAGTAGCCATTAGATCAAATCATTGCTGTGCACTGTTATTTAGAAACCAAGGTCAGGATCCATCTGGATTTAGCACAGTGTTAGCCATACCCAGGCCTGTAGCGAGGGGGTGGTTTTAGGGGTTAACCCCCCCCCGAAATGCTTCAGATTTTATTAAAAAACCTGGTTTACTCATGAATTTTAACTGGTTAACCAAATTCCCATGCTTAGTCTATGAGATGCAAAAAATTAAGAGTCCCTCCAGAACTGCAAGCACTATCTCAAGCAAATATTGACAATTTATTCACACTGTCATTACTTGCAGCAATAGCCGATGTAGTGAAGCAACCAAGTTGGGTGTGTGTGTGTTGAATGCTCTCATTAAGGAGGCCAGACTTGGTGGAGGTGGTTGACAGGGGCGGAGCTGCAGGCTATTGAAGGCTGCTCTGCCCCCTGCTGTGCTCTTTGCTTCAGCGTGAGCTAGGAGGCAGGTTTCAACCCCCCCCCCCCACAAAAATTTCAACCCCCCCAAAATTTTCTACCCCCCCCCCAAATTTTCAACCCCTCCCGAAAATTTTTCTGGCTACGGCCCTGGCCATACCAAAGCTAATAGAAGAATATACACTTTGAGAAATACAGGGTGCATTTTGCTAGATATTATGAGCTCACTATCCATTATGGATCAAATTTAAATAGAGATAAATATTGAAATGAGTGAGTACTTTTGCATCTTGCTATTATATCATGACACATGTAGATCGCAAGCTCAAGCTTGGGATCTTTGGACATGTCCACACATTTATCATTTAGTTTATCAGTTTTTACTTAGCATTGCATAACATCTGATTCATATACTGCTGAATAAGCTAAATTTTCCTATTTTTTTTGTCATGTCAGGAGCGACTTGAGAAGCTGCAATTTGCTTCTAGTGTGAGATAATTGGCCGTCTGCAAGGACGTTGCCCAGGGAACACCCGGATGATTTGTTGTTTTTATCATCATTGTGGGAGGATTCTCTCATGTCCTCGTATGAGGAGCTGGAGCTGATGGAGGGAGCTCATCCGCCTCTCCCTGGATTTGAACCTGCGACCTGTCGGTCTTCAGTCCTGCCGGCACAGGGGTTTAACCCACTGCACCACCAGGGGCTCCAATGTTCCTATTGAAAAACATGCTAATAGTTCTGTCCATCATCACTTGAAGTTGCAGTCAACAAATGTTCAGATAATCATTCTGTGGCCTCTAATGGATAGCTGATCTATTCTCTGTGGAGACTCATTGAAGGCAGCAGCAGTAACACATATCAGTTCAGAAGCAAATTCCAACTGGCACCTTTATCCCTAAATAAGAGGGAATGACAAGTCTATCCACAAGTGCCTGTAAACTTCACTAAACCCCTGGAAGCTCTTGTAATTATTCAGAAATGATACAGGAGGACACCACAAAACAAAGTCATCAATTCATCATTCTGTATGCAAGGCCTAATGGGCCATTAAACCATAACCACATTCTCTTTTTCAACTATTATTCTAGTGATACTGACATCTGGATTTAATAATAAAAAAGAAATATTGAAGCAAGCTGTTTATTCAGTGCTTCAGTGAGTCGGCTGCCTTTTTGTTTAACAAGACAAATGTTGGGGATTGTTTTTAAGTAATGTTAAAGTTGTGGGTTGAAAACAGAAACCTTTTTAAAACAACACAAAGGAAAAGAGTAAAGCTTCTGAATGGATAAAGATGTGAAAGCTTGAGATGATTAGAGTAACTTTTTTTAAGAAAGGGAAGTCTGGTTGTTTTTGTAGACATTGCAATTAAAATTGGATAAAAAGCAGCAGGATGAAGACAAACTGAACTGTTATGAAAAAATGAAGCTGAAACATGACAAGTTAAAATCTGATTGTATAACAATACTGTTACTGAGAAGACAAGGTAGGGTTGGTTGAATGAAGCAATTAACTCTTTTTATGCCAGGATGTTATTAAATGGAAGAAAATGCAGCCATTTGATGAAGAAAAAGAAGTAATGCTTTGTCTAGAAATTTTGGAAGAAGTGAAACAGCTGAAAAGTTTTTACTTTAATGGATACCATGAATGTAAACAGAGATTTGAAGGATGAAATGGCAGAAGCAGAGGAATCAATGTGATCTTAGAAGAAAGGTGATGGCAGAGAACTTGATCTAGAATATGAGGACATTACCCCAGGAGGATCCTGGAAATCCAAAAAAGCAGCAAGATCCCAGAAACCCAAAAAATATTTCAGAGAATGTACACCAATGTTTCTCAACCTGGGGGTCAGGACCCAAGGGGAGGTCGTGAGTGGGTGTCAGAGGGGTTGCCGAAGACCACCTGAAAATACAATATTTTCTGATGGTCATGGAGGTTCTGTGTGGGAAGTCTGGCCCAATTTTCTCATTGGTGGGTGTCAGAATGCTCTTTGATTGTAGATTAACTATAAATCCAAGCAACTACAGCCCCCAAATATCAAGTGTATTTTCCTGAAACTCCACCAGTGTTCATATTTGGGCATATTGAGTATTCATCCTAAGTTTTATCCAGATCCATCATTCTTTGAGTCTACAGTGCTCTCTGGATGTAGGTGAACTACAACTCCAAAAACTCAAGGTTAATGCCCATCAAAACCTTGCAATATTTATTGTTGGTCATGAGACTTCTGTGTGCCAACTTTGATTCAATTCCATTGTTGGTGGAGTTTAGAATTCTCTTTGATTGTAGGTGGACTATAAATTCCAGCAACTACAACTCCCCCCCCCCCATCCTACTACTATTCAAATTTATGTGTATCAGGTGCCAGATTTGGTCCAGTGAATGAAAATATATCAGATATTTACATTTTGATTCAGAACAGTAGCAAAATTAAAGTTATGAAGTAGCAACGAAAATAATTTTATGGTTTGGGATCACCACAACATGAGGAACTGTATTTGGGGGGGGGGGGGGTCGTCATGGCATTAAGAAGGTTGAGAACCACTGGTGTACACAAACACACACACACACACAGAGAGAGAGAATGTCAGAGTATCAATAAATTTGCAGAGGAGGAAGATAATACTGAATTTAGCTGGAAGAAAGACATATGGGGAAGTTTTCAGGAGAAAACTTTGAGGTATGGTGTGTGCTGTTTTGGTGCTTTGTTTGTTGGTAAGGAAACAAAAAGAAGACTTACAGAGTAAAAGAACCAAAGGAGGTCCATTATTTAATAATACCTCAGGCTTAAGGAAAAGGTAAATAAAATAAAAGTGGAGGGATTTATGAAATTACTTGAAGGATAAAAAAGAATAAAAGAAGATAAGTAATGATATTTTTAACACTCAGAAAAGATGATGATTAGGGGGCATGCATGGAGAGAGGGGAAAAATAAGAGAGGGAGGCATAATGGATGTTCTATTAGATCATTGTAAAATGGGAACATTAAGGAGGTAATTTGATTAATTTAACAGAAGCAGGCATAGCTAAAAGGTAAAGTGATATTGCTTTTGTTCAGACTTTTCAGAACGAATTTCATTATTAAATCATATTAATACTTTTAATGAACTTACAGAAATGTTAAATGGCCTTTCTGTATACCTTGGTATCTGAATTATGAGTTTCATTATCAATAATTATATTTTATAGAAAAGATGCTGCTGATGATTTTTTGTATTAGAAAAGCATTGTGACTTCTTTTTTATAGATCCACATAGTCTTAACTATTTTGAGAGGGTCAGAAGACAACTTTTTCTTTTTTTGTTTTGTTTGAGGTTTTCTTCTTTTTGTATATATCTATCCTTTCTTTTCTTATTTTTTCTGTTTATTTCCATTGTTGGTGAAATATGTATATGTAAAATTGTATTTTACATATGTGAAAAAAATTAACAAAGTCTTTGTAAAGAAATATGCTCATATGACAGATGTGCCAGTGCGTTATTGTGATGTAAACAATGATTTATGCCTAATTTGATGATCCCAAACAAAGAAGACTTACTTAATTAATGTGAATTTGGCAAATCAACATTTATGAAAGTTTAATTGATTCAGTATGTCTACTGAACAATTGGATTCATGCCAATGACACAGTGTATTGTCTTCTAAATGTCCTTTTCTAAGGGCTGGCTTGAACTGAAAGCTGTTGGTCACATCAAAATAAACTTCTTTTGAGCTCATCATTTTTCCCATCCAAAATAGCAAAAAGAATGAAGTAAATGAAAGTGCCTTCTTTCTTCTCCTTTTTGGATTAGCCACATGAATAGTTTCCAATCAATAAGGGGATATGCTACAGGATGATATTTTGGTTCTTTGTGGTCAATTAACTTTAGTGGGATGTTGATGTCACAGAAGACAGAGCAAGGGTGGTATGTCCAGAAAAGTCAGCCTTTTTGAAGAAATCACCCAAAACTGTTAGAAGAAAGACTACTTCTTCATGCTGACAAAAATGTTCATGCTCCACCCTTTTTTTGAGAGATTTGAGATCACTGTCGAAGGCTTTCATGGCTGGAATTACTGGGTTGTTGTAGGTTTTTTCGGGCTATATGGCCATGTTCTAGAGCCATTCTCTCCTGATGTTTCGCCTGCATCTATGGCAAGCATCCTCAGAGGTAGTGAGGATGCTTGCCATAGATGCAGGCGAAACGTCAGGAGAGAATGCCTCTAGAACAGTGGTTCTCAACCTTCCTAATGCCGTGACCCCTTAATCCAGTCCCTCATGTTGTGGTGACCCCCAACCATAATATTGTTTTCATTGCTACTTCATAACAGTCATTCTACTACTGTTATAAATCATAATGTAAATATCAGATATGCAGGATGTATTTTCATTCACTGGACCAAACTGGGCACAAATACCTAATACAACTAAATGTGATGCTAGTGGGGTTGGGGGAGGACTGATTTTGTAATTTGGGAGTTGTAGTTGCTGGGATCTATAGTTCACTTATAATCAAAGGGCATTCTGAACTCCACCAGCAATGAATTTGAACCAAACTTGGCTCCCATGAATAACGGAAAACACTGGAAGGGTTTGATGGGCATTGACCTTGAGTTTGGGAGTTGTAGTTCACCTATATCCAGAGAGCGCTGTGGACTCATGCAATGGTGGATCTGGACCAAACTTGGCATGAATACTCAATATGCCCAAATGTGAACACTGGTGGAGTCTGGGGAAAATAGATCTTGACATTTGGGAGTTGTAGTTGCTGGTCTTTATAGTTCATTACAATAAAATTGCATTCTGAACTCCACCAACAATAGAATTGTCTCAAACTTCCCACATACTGTGTTTTCTTACCGTCTTTGGTGACCCCTCTGACACCTCCTCGCGACCTCCTCAGGGGTCCCAACCCCCAGGTTGAGAAACACTGCTCTAGAACATGGCCATATAGCCCGAAAAAACCTACAACAACCCAAATCTGAGAGCATTTCCCTTAAGGGGCATGTACACTGTAGAATTGCTACACTTTGACACCACTTTAACTGTCATGCTACAGAATCCTGGAAGTTCTAATCTCTGTCAACAAGTGTTAGTGCCTCACCAGACTATGACTCCCAGGATTCCATAGCATTGAGTCACAACAGTTAGTGGTGTCAAATGGCATTGATTCTACAGTGTACATGCACCCTTCACCTTGAAGAATGTTAGGTAACTGGAAGGCTTCCACAGGAAACAGGATGGATTGGAACCTTTTACAAAACTCATAAACAAAAGGCTTAACCAGGGTTAGAAGACCTCACCCTGCCCCCCACCCCCCTCCAGCCAAGCATATCTTAATTTGCTACAGGATATGCTGGAAAATGTGATAGCTTCTCTTGCGTATTCCCTCCCTTGATCTCTCTTCCCATTCCAACCTTTTCCTTCTTGACTCCATGCAGTACAAAGCAGATCTCTATGTGAGCTGTTCCAAGCTAGTAGGAAGAAAGATGCACATAAAATGACTGGGGAAAACAGTCATATAATACTACATTCAGTGGTGAATGTAATGGGGTTTGGTTTTTGTTTTTTTGTCGTGTCAGGAGCGACTTGAGAAACTGCAGGTCGTTTCTGGTGTGAGAGAATTGGCCGTCTGCAAGGACGTTGCCCAGGGGGTGCCCAGATGAATTGATGTTTTTATCATCCTTGTGGGAGGCTTCTCTCATGTCCCCGCATGAGGAGCTGGAGCTGATAGAGGGAGCTCATCCGTGCTCTCCCCGGATTCGAACCTGCGACCTGTGGGTCTTCAGTCCTGCCGGCACAGGGGTTTAACCCACTGCGCCACCATAATGCCATGCACCATGTAATGGTCGAATGTGATCTTTGCTAGCTTGCAGTTTGACACCTTGGCAGGGGCGGCTCAACCCATTACGCAAAGTAAGCATTTGCAGTATAGTTGATTTTGCCCAGGGGCGCTCTTGAGGCACTATTGGGGGAAAATAGACCTTGACATATGCGAGTTGTAGTTACTGGGATGTATAGTTCACCTACAATCAAAGAGCATTCTGAACTCCACCAATGATGGAATTGAACCAAATATGGCACACAGAACTCTCATGATGAACAGAAAATATATATCAGTGATTGGTTGGGGGGGGGGGGCCAAAATACTGTTTGCTTACCGTTGAAAATTACCTAGGGCCGCCTCTGCACCTTGGAGTGAATTTTGGGAAGAAGGAGGGGATGCTAGTGCAAGCAACTGCCAAGGAAAGTTCCCTTCCTGAGATGCATGGACTAACACCCTCAAGCTATTTGTTCCTTTAAGTCCTGGGATATGTGTGTGTGTGTGTGTGTGTGTGCGCGCGCTCTCTCTTTTCACATCACTGCAAAGTATCATTGAATTTTATCCTGCTCTTTGCAGACTTCGCTGTAATGCTCTGCTTTATGCCTTCCATTCAGACTCTGAAAGAAAGAAGCAGTCTTTATAGATTTGCAAGACATTATGATACAGACAAGGTTTTTTTCTCTTCCTCTTTTTTTTTGTAAAAAAATATCATTTTGAGAGCCATTTTACTTCCTGCTGCTCATTTAAGCCTTTGTATCAAGTAACCTAGAATTAAGGAGACCAATCTTCTCCTGGTGAATGTGTCTTTTCAATGTGCCTTTCCAAGAATCTGCAAGAGAAAATTGTCTCTTTTTTTGGAGGTATTTCTATAAGAGCTATACTGGAGAGTAAATGTTCCCCTTGTGTGATATTATTCAATCCTGGGTGTCATTAACATCCTACATTTAATATATCATAGGGGGAGGGGTGACAGTTAAAATAAATTATATGACAGCTTTCACAATATTATCTCTCTTGCCATCAACATCCACAACAAAGTTAAGAGTACAGCATTCCATTCTCCTTCTGTAATAAATTCTCAATTATAGAAACTATGACAATCTTCTCTAAATATTTGAGTTTGACTTGGCTAATGTGAGAGAAAGAAAGGCATAATTGGAGCATGGAAATGTCACTACAGTTCCCACAAACCCTGCCATGATATCCAATAGTATTGTTAAATGGGAATTCTGGGAAATGTAATGCAAAAAAGTAAAGTTTCTAAACTTTGAGTATGATCCACTCCATTCTGCATTTATGGTTGGAAGGGACCCATCAAGAGTATTTCATCTTATTTCTCTGTATGTCTGTTTCATATTATTCTTGTCATTTTGTTCTTCCTTTAAGTCATGTGTTCAGATTCTTGCCACACCAGTCACTCTTGTGGCCAGTTTACTACCAATTTTCTTCACTGGCAGAAATGGAAATATGCCTTTGCTTCTTTTGCCCAAACTATGCCAAGGGTAGAGATTGTGCAGGAAGTAATGCAATGGGTAGAATGTGGTGGCTGCAAAACCTATCAAGGAGATTTCTCGATAGAATTTGTTTAAAGGGGGTTTGCCCTTGCCTTCCTATGATACTGAGACTGTAGCCAAGCAGAAATTTGAACCCTGGCCTCCCAGTGTCCTAGTTCAATTCTTAACCTACTAACACCACACTGCTTTTAACTATATCCAACCCATATATAATGCCTACGGTTGTTCTGCTGTCCTTTGCACATTCTTCGTTCTGGATTCTTCAACCTTCTGCACCATCATATCATCCTCATTTCTTGTACACAATTCTTTCTTTCTCCTTATTCTATTTAAATGCCTTCTATTGATTTTCAAAAGTCTCAGGGATCTTATGACCTCATTGGACTGATTTGCCTGCTCTCCATGGTTGACATGAAGTCCATATACAATGATGCATGGTGAATCCATGGGCCTTTGTGATGACATCCTTAGTTTAACCTACGAATCTGCTCACCTAATTCCCCAAAGTCTCTTCTCATTCCCATGTTCCTGTGTGCCTGAAGATGCATCTGTTTCCTTTTGCTGGTCTGTACCATTAAAGCTGCTTAGCTTGAGCCATCTGTAGTCCTTTCCGTTGATGTAACTAAAGACTGGATGAGAATTGTGTTGTTACTTGTCTTCCAATGTTGCTTGTCTGAAGCTCCAAGAATCCTTAGACATGGTCATTTAAAGATTCAATAAAAATGGACTGGGATAATTTATCTTTCCCTAACCAGTTTTGTATTTATCATCACTTTCATTTCCTTCTGTGCCCCATTTAACATAGGGCTTGCACACACTGGCAAAAAAAAACCTCACAGTGGCCCAGGAGACACTATTGGATGGCTACATGATGCCCAGGAACTTCCAGACTTTAAAGTGGGATAAACTGGGTTGAATTGATTTAGTCCCCTATGAAAGAAAGTCAGTGGGATACTCTGGCGTTTTAGCAAAACTACAAAGTAGCAGCTTCACATTTTGGGCAGAGCATAGACAGCACAACTGGGTCCAATGAAGACTGGCCCACTGTCCACACAGGCTGACATCATCTTCCTCTTTTCCCTATGCGCATCAGTGCAGGGGAAAAGATTTAAATTCAGCACATGTCACTAAATTTTGAAAGTCAAAGTAAAATAAATGAGATAAAATTGAAGTGTCCTTTCAAAATTCTCTCAAAGGAATGTAATGAGTAATGGAAATGTTACCCCTTACATGAAAAGTTAGCAGTCAATATGGCATTTTGCAAAAGGAGCATTATTTACTCCTATGTGCTATCAAATTGATTTTGGCCTATAATGCCCTTGTTAACCCCAAATCTAATGTCTTGTATGTGACTTGTAATGTGTTACTTACACGTTTTAGTTGTATGGACTTACACTACTCCTACTCTGCTCCAAATATCTATTGTCTTATAATGTAATTCCAATTTGTTATTTCTCAATTCAAAAGGGAAAAAGCATGATAACAAATGGTCTTTTCTTCCTTTTCCCTTTGGAACTCCCACCTTTATCTTTCTCTCTTTACAAAGCTAAAAATTAGATATTTTTGGCTGGAGTTACACTTTTAAAATGTACCTGTTCCAACTTACATACAAATTCAACACATGAACCAACCTACAGAATCTATCTTGTTTGTAACTTGGGGACTGCCTGTAATTTCAGAACCTGAAAGTAACTACATTAGTAATGTGCTAAATCATTTCTCCCTTTTTCCAAATAACTAATTAATGTGGTGGCTAATATTGCTCACCACAAAAAAATTGGAAATAACTAGTTATACATAACTAGTTGTGACTGAACCTGTTTGTCCCACTCCCCCAGTGAAACTTAAAATGACTTAACAACCTTCACTTCTCCTGAATTGCAGTGAGTAAGATGTTTTGCCTCATTATACCTTGGTGGTGTCAATCTGAAGGGGAGAATATATCTAGAAAGCACTGAACCTTGTTAGAAGTTGAAAATAGCAGGGATTGAGCTTGGAATGTTCATTTAAAAAACATGTCTTCTAACGTTTACCTTTGCATACTGTGTTTCTTTACTCGGAAGGGGAGCTAAATATGCAATTCCTCAATATTGCAGAAAAATATTCTCCATATGCCCAGATGCTCTCCAAATATTCCTAATTAAGAATTCTTTGGATTTTGAACTGATATTTGTAACTATTCATTGCAGCACTTCAGAAGAATCAGTGTAGCAATGCCCTCTACAAGAATGAATACATAATCCCCTATTGACCTTTCCAATCCAAACAATTTATGGTGTTAGGTTTGAAACAATTGAGTGTGTAACGTACATCTTGATCAAAATGAATGATGAAAAAAGATGAATGCAAATAAATAAAAATAACAAAAAAACCCTGATTTATATTTGATTCCATGCATTTGGTTAGCCTTCTTGAAGCAGGCAGTTCTCATATTCACTGCACTACAAATATCACAATCTTTGGCTATTGCTCAGACTCGTAGTACAACAATTTGGGGAAATATGTTGTTGAAGGCTTTTATGGCTGTAATCACTGGGTTGTTGTGAATTTTCCCAGCTGTATGGCCAGGTTCCAGAAGCTTTCTTTCCTGACGTTTTGCCCACATCTATGGCAGGCATCCTAAACTGGGCTCTACAGACCAATGGATACTCCACCACAGACATCAGAAGAACTGCAAGACCCAGAACAAGCCATGAAAGTAAAGACAAAAATCTACCTAGAGCAGTGGTTCTCAACCTGGGGGACGGGACCCCTCCGGGGGTCGTCAGAGAGTGTCAGAGGGGTCGCCAAAGACCATCAGAAAACACAGTATTTTCTGTTGGTCATGGGGGTTCTGTGTGGGAAGTTTGGTCCAATTTGATTGTTGGTGACGTTCAGAATGCTCTTTGAGTGTAGGTGAACTATAAATCCCAGCAACTACAACTCTCAAATATCAAGGTGTATTTTCCCCAAACTCCACCAGTGTTCACATCTGGGCATATTGAGTATTTATGTCAAGTTTGGTCCAGATCCATCATTGTTTGAGTCTACAGTGCTCTCTGGATGTAGGTGAACTACAACTCCAAACTCGAGGTCAATGCCCACCAAACCCTTCCACTGTTTCCTGTTCGCCATGGTAGTTTTGTGTGCCAAGTTTGGTTCAATTCCATCATTGGTGGAGTTCAGAATGCTCTTTGTTTGTAGGTGAACTATAAATTCCAGCAATTACAACTTCCAAATGACAAAATCAATCAATCCCCCCCCCCCAACCCCACCACTATTCAAATTTGGGCATATTGGGTATTTGTGCCAAATTTGGTCCAGTGAATGGAAATACATCCTGCTTATCAGATAATTGCATTACAATTAATAACAGGAGCAAAATTACAGTTATGAAGTAGCAAAATAATGTTATGTTTGGGGGTCACCACAACATGAGGAAATGTATTGAGGGGTCGCGGCATTAGGAAGGTTGAGAAACACTGACCTAGAGGAAAAGCGTTCTTATCTTACATCAAGGGAACCACTGATCACATAGGAAAGCTGATGAAGAAACGCAACCTACGAACTATCTACAGACCCACTAAGAAAATCCAACAAATGCTACATTCAGCAAAGGACAAGAGGAATCTTCTTATCTCTGTAAAATCTACTGTATACACAGGGGCGGCTCAAGCCATTACGCAAAGTAAGCATTTGCAGTATAGTTGATTTTGCCCAGGGGCGCTCTTGAGGTGCTCTTGGGGGAAAATAGACCTTGACATATGCGAGTTGTAGTTACTGGGATGTATAGTTCACCTACAATCAAAGAGCATTCTGAACTCCACCAATGATGGAATTGAACCAAATATGGCACACAGAACTCCCACAACGAACAGAAAATATATATCAATGATTGGTTGGGGGGGGGGGGCGGCGCCAAAATACTGTTTGCTTACCATTGAAAATTACCTAGGGCCACTTCTGCGTATACCATGCAGTTGTGGACAAGGCTACATAGGGACCTTCAAACGTAGCGCCCAAAAACGAATAAAGGAGCGTGAAAGGCATTGCAGACTACTTCAACCAGAGAAGTCAGCCATAGCAGAGCACCTGATGAACCAACCTGGACACAACATATTATCTGAGAACACAGAAATGCTGGACTACTCTTACAACTACCATGTCAAGACTACACAGAGAGGCCACTGAAATCCACAAGCATGTGGGCACTTTTAACAGAAAGGAGTAAACTATGAACATTAAGAAAATCTGGCTACTAGTATAAAAAAACTCTAAAATCGGGACAGTAAGTAAAGAGCAACACTCATAAATCAGGAGAATTCCAGACAGGAAACCATCAGGGACAGCTAACACCTCTCAACAAAGTATTCCCCCAGACAGGAAGCAGCCAGGCTTTGAAGCTGCAAGACCATTAAATGCTAATCAATGTGGCCAATTGCAACAGTCACACTTGCCTCAAGTAGACAAGAGTTCTTTCTCCCAATCTGGACATTCCACAGATATATACACCCCACTTGCCTAGTTTCCAACAGACCCCACAACCTCTGAGGATGCCTGCCATAGATGTGGGCAAAACATCAGGAAAGAATGCTTCTGGAACAATTTTGGGGGAATTTTGCAGGAAAGTTAAATTTAAGATTAAGAAATTACAAACAGCACTTCTGAAGTTGCCAATGGCAAAACATGCCACTAGGGGACAATCATGAACATCAAATATAGCATTATTTGGAAAATGCCATCATTTTCTTTTTATAATAATAATAATAATAATAATAATAATAATAATATCACTCAGTGAAATAATGAATTAAATACCACAATTTCTAACATTAATAACAAAATAGTCCCCCCATTTCTAACATTCAATGATAAAGAAATTATGTTTAAACCTGGGTTGATGAATTGTCAGTAGAAGATGAGAGATGGGAAAACTTTGTCTCATATGCTCACCATTTCCAAAAGCAGTCTCTGTTGCTTACCTGAAGTTGAAATGAATTTCAAATGTGTGCAAAAATTATTCAGGACTGAAGTCTTGCATGCCAAATGAATGATACTGACTTTCAGAATTCATTTTGAGAGTTTTTAAAGACCCCCAGGACTCATGTAGCCATGATGCATCCAAAGTTAACAGAAGTCCTGTGGATTTGAGCAATAGCTATGCCTATCCTCAAGTAGGCAGATAAATGTCAAAACAACCAGACAGTCTTCACATAATGAATGCAATGCACATTTTCAGTCTGTTTTATGAAGGCATAATTTTAGACATGATTCATCTGGATTTTTCCCTTTGAGTACATTTCGAGAACATTTCATATGGTTTTGTTATCCTTATTAAACAAATTCTTGCTATCTGCCATTAAATGAAGTGCAGTCCAACTTGTTAAGTCTACAGTTCTTTGTGAGCTCTTGTCATCTATCCTGCTTATTATGATCATGATGGGGATAACCCCACCTTTTGCGTTTGGGAAGTGTAAATGGGGGAAAATTTAATTTCAGTCAGTTTTATTTTAAACTAGTTTTGGTAGCCAGCAATGCCCAGGTTTAATTTTTTTCCTCCAGTATTTTCTGTTGGTCAAAGAGGAAGAATTTTCCACAGAATTAGTCCCAAACCATTCAGTCTGCGAGTTTTTTTCTTGCAGTTTCCCAACATTCAAGAAACATGTGTTTTTTTTCCTATCATTTTCCAATATTTTCCAAACATCATTATAATATACAAGATCAGTTATTCATGGCAGTTGTAGACTTCCCCTCATTCTGAAGTGAATCCAGAAGGGGGTTTAAAATAGTTTATTATCCATTCATATCCACACTAGATATGTAAAGAGTACTCATCCTCAATGAAAAAAAGCACTCTGATAAGACACTAATATACACTCTGATGAGAACAGCTACAAGATTATTTGCACTTTGAAACATAATTTTGGAAAATTCAGTTTTCCAAAATTATGTTAAACCGCTGAGCTGCTCAGTTTGTTGACCGAAAGGTCGCAGGTTCAAATCCGGGGAGCAGCATGAGCTTCCGCTGTCAGCCCCAGCTCTTCCAATCTAGCAGTTCGGAAACATGCAAATGTGAGTAGATCAATAGGTACTGCTCTAGCAGGAAGGTAATGGTGCTCCATGTAGTCATGCTGGCCACATGACCTTGGAGGTGTCTACAGATAATGCCAGCTCTTCGGCTTAGAAATGGAGATGACCACCAACCCCCAGAGTTGAACACGACTGGACTTAATGTCAGGGGAAAACCTTTACCTTTACCTTTAATATCACATGCTTTTTTTCACAGAGGATTGTTTACTGTGCAAATTATTATTATTATTATTATTATTATTATTATTATTGTTGTTGTTCAGCTTTATCTCTCCCATAGGAGACTCAAAGTAACTTACAATTAAAAGTATGATATAATTTAAAGTATACAGCTATGTAAAGTATAACCTTTTGTTCAAGAAAACACTAATTTTGTTTATAATATTACTTCCTGCACAAAAATGTTGTTCCTCGGTGTGGCTTACAAATGGTGCAAAATAAACACACAGTACAATTCAATAAAGTAAAACATATTGCATATAAAACAATTTAAAACTCAAAACAACGCCCCAAAACCTATGGTTACAACTATTATAAGACATGGCCAGGCTGTAAAGAAGACAAGGGAATGGGATAGTGCAAATTGTAGCTAAGGAATAAGGGTATGGGATGGAAGTGCAGTGCTGTGTCATTGATTGTGGACCATTGGGGCTAGATGTTCTCAAAGGCTTGTTTAAACATCCAAGTCCTCAGATCCCTACGGAAGGAAGACAGTGTGGAATAAAGAATCTGATGAGGAAGTTTATTGTGGTCTGGCACCGTGTGCAATCATAATAACTGATTGTTTGCCGTCGTCACATATTAATGCAGTTGCAGCATTTCTGGCATGGCACAAATGACAGAACTTGGCAAACAAAACAGACACAGGAAGATGTCAGCTATTGTCAAGATGGAGTTGATCAGGCCAGCTAAAACAGAATAGTATACGGTTGAATAATTCATTCTAATTTTAGACTGACATTGGCACACTGCAGAACTCGCAACCTACAATTCAGAGAATGCTATCCAACACAGCTGGACACCAAGTTGGGGAAGTTTGACTGAATTAGTCACAATTCTTCTGGGCCTGATCACAATGACTAGAACAGAAGCAGTGTTTGGCTGTAGATTGAGTGTTTGTCTAGGCTAATTTTTACTTTCCGAAAGCTAAGAGAAAGGTTCAGTCCTCATGGCATTGTCATGTTGCTTTTCCAACATTTCAGAACATGTAATGATTACTGCCTCAGAACATGTAATGTGTATACATTGTTCTCATCCTCATCCGTCTTAATTTTCCATTATATTTTTTTGGTAAGACATCACCTTGGGGCTACTAAACATCTCTCTCTCTCTCTCTCTCTCTCTCTCCAGGGTTAATTCTAGACTGCAGGCTGGCTTTTAAATCTGTTTTGCCCTCTGCACATAGAAATCTTAAACAAGGGTAGCTGGAATAATGGACAATGAAGAGATAGAACAGAGTTCCCTAGCTGTTTGCTTGTGCCTTGAGAACTAAGCAGCAAAGCACCTTCCACCATAGAAAACAATCCACTCCCAGTCACCAGTGATACAAACTGATAGCAATGCCTTGAGCTAGGTATTTTGAGACATGTGTTGCTGCATTTCCAGAGTGGAAAGATGCTAAATAGCTTCCAGGCTCAATTAAATGTAAAGAAGGCTCTGGCAAATCCAGGACAAATTCACCAACCAAGTTGTTTGTCTTGTTTTCCTTTCAAGTTAGTGTACAACACCGCACACCTGGAATATTTATCATGATCATATTTAATTCCAGGCTATTGATATGCAAATTCTGAACATGTTTGTGTAGATACAAAGCTCTGGTAAACATTGTTGATGGGTGTCACTATCAAAATTCATTTTTAATAAATAAATTCACTGTGGCAGTTTTAAACCTTGGGGCAGTAAAAGGAAAGGTACTGCTTATCAATTCTGCATGTGATTTTTTTTATTTTTGCATAACAATTGTTTGTTCTGTAGCAGGGCAGATGAAACTCACATGAAATCCATGGAATGTCTCAGATATGTCTATCCTTACATGTCTACAGTAATCCAGTCACCATCATCATCATTGTTATTATTTCATGCCCTGTATCAAAAGATCACAGGGCAATGCACAGGTAACATAAATGCAAACAAGTTAAAACTATTTAAAACCATACAAAATAGACTAGGTACTTATTAAAATCATTTGTGTTAGCATTTTGAGGCCTAAGGGCTTTAAGAAATATGTTTCACTTGTCAGCTGGACATCCAAGGGAAGTGCATTCCTCAATTGGGGTGCCATAGCTGAGAAGGCCCTCTCTTATATCATCATGCTGTATATTACTACAAACTTTATTGATGCATTGTCGAAGGCTTTCATGGCCGGAATCACTGGGTTGCTGTAGGTTTTTCAAGCTGTATGGCCATGTTCTAGAGGCATTTTCTCCTGACGTTTCACCTGCATCTATAGCAAGTATCCTCAGAGGTTGTGAGGTCTATGGCAGTGTATTAACCCCTCCTCAGGCAAGCAGATATTGGGAGAGGTGCTCCCTCAAATGTCAAGGTGCCAAGCCTTTTATGACTTTAAGTGAATTTTTAGCTTTACAGTGAAATCCCCCCCCCCCCCCGCATCCAACTTGCATTTCTCTCAACATTAAACCCAGTTGAATTTACGCAAAGGTTTATTTATTTATTTATTTTACTGTATTTGTATACTGCCCTTTTCAGCTCTAAGGTGACTCAGGGCTGTTTACAATGGCAACGATTTGATGCCTAAAAAAGTAAAACATTTAAAATAATTAACACATAATATAAAACCATAACAAGAATATTAAAACATAGATGATTTGCATCTCTTAACAAAAACATTTTTTTTATATTATTATTATTATTATTATTATTATTATTATTATTATTATTACTTTATTTGTACCCCGCTAGCATCTCCCAAAGGACTCGATGCTTACATAGGCCAAGGCCTCAAAACACAATACAACAATACAATACCTAGAGCAAATTAAAAACAGTTAAGCAGAATAAACAACAGCAACAACAATACATCGAGACATCAAGACACTATAAAACTGGGCCAGGCCAGAGAAATGGGTACAAGATTAAAAGTGCTGATGTGGCAGGAGGTATGTAGGATTATAAAGTAAGTGTAGTGTGCGGTGTGCAGTGATCTTAGTTCTACTAAAGTGCTTCTAGGACTTGGTATTGGGGGTTCCATGTTGTTGTCCAGTTGTTCCAATTCCTATGTCTTTTACCTTACATTTTCAAACACTTGCTCAAACAACCAAGTCTTGACTCTTTTCCGAAATGTTAAGAGGGAGGGGGCTGATCTAATGACTCCCGGGAAGGGCACTCCATAGCCAAGGGGCCACCACTGAGAAGGCCTTGTCTCTCGTCCCTACCAAACGTGTTTGTGACGCAGGCGGCATCAAGAGCAGGGCCTCCCCGGACTATCTTAAAGTCCTAGCAGGTTCATAAGGGAAGATGCGTTCAGACAGGTGAGTTGGGCCAGAACCGTTTATGAGTATATAACTACAGATTTAATGTGTAACATCCCAAATTAATGGGATAGAGGTGTGAAAACACTGAGATGTATTACTTTTGGCAGTATTGTTCCATTATCAAGCTGGAGGCCACTAGGGGGCGCTGGAAAGAGAATGATAGCCCATTTTATGGTGGAGGGTGGGTTGGAGAAGTAAAACTATTTCTCCTTGTTTTCCCGTTATTTCCTCCACCCATGTCCCTTCATGGAAACAACCCTTTTATATGATAAGGAAAAGGGATAGGGGGAATAACCAGCAAAGATGCGGGAAATTGTTTTCTTCCTTTAACTCCCTCCTTTTAAAATGAACTATCCATCTCTCTCTAGCACCCACTAGTGTCCTCTACTCAAATAATGAAACAGTACCCTTATGGCAAATTTAAGTCTAGTGATTCCAATGATCCTATTCTAAATGTGACCAACTTTGGATTAAAAGCAAGGTTTTTAATCAGTTGGGGGCACTAATTATCTGATTTACAAGGTAAATTCTGTGCAATAAGAACCATTAGAATGCAAGCAAACCATCTACTACCTGCACAAGTTGCTGTATTGTCTAGGAAGATGAAATATAATCAGAGTTGTAATGTCTGTATATTATACAGATACCTTTGAGATTTAATTGCAATTTGTGGGCTCTTTTTTTGTCAGTGCAGCTTGACAGTGTGTCAAACAATTCAGCTACAAAGCTCTACAGCAAGGTATACGGAATGGAATAAAATCCAAAGTTAACAAATATGTCAAAACAACTGTTCAAAACTAGCTAAAATCTCTTGGGAACACCTTGGAAAGGTCATTGAAAAATGGTGACCCATTTCGTAGGCAAGATTTTCTTTCAGACTAAGTTGAATGCATCTGCTTTTGAAAATAAATGATACTTTTAGATGTTCTTGTTATATGCTACGGCAGAAAAGAACATTATACAGGTTGAGCATTCCCTGGCAGGATTTCTGCAATCCAAAATACTCCAAAAAACAAAAATGTCTATATAGGTAGGTGATTGAGACTGCTTGCTTTCTAACGGTTCAATGTATGCAAAGTTTGCTTCATGAAAATATTAAAAATAATTTTGTATTTATGTATAAGGAGTATATGAATCATACATACACACAAATACAAATACTTCTGGTTCCAAATATTTTGGATAAGGGATACTCTACCTGTATATCTTCTTGGGTTGTGCTTAGATTTTTGGCTTAACATTTCAATTCTGAAAGCCAAATTAAGGATATTTCTTCTCGATGATGAGGCATGCACTCTACTATCAACGAGACTGCTGATATTTTGCAGTGCAGTAAACAAGTAAGGGGAAATTTCTCGGTTTCATTTGAGAATCGCTAGCATGATGATGTACTGGAAGAATCTATTAACGTATCTATGAGTCATAAAGATTTCATACCACTTATCTGCCATGACTTCATTATATGGAATCCTGAAACCTATAGTTTGATGAGGTGTTTAGAATTCTCTGCTAGACAGCAATAATGCCATCCATCCAGGAAGTCAAGTAGAGCAACTGAGCAAAGACTTCTAAATGCTTCACACCATGTAGTAATAATGCTATGGTTCTACTTTAACTGCCATGACTCCATACTATGGAATCTCGAAGCGTGAAGTATAGAAGAGAAGAGCTCTCTAGCAGAGTACTTCAGTGCTTCAAAAAACTACAGCCCTGGGTTTCCATATGATTCAGACCTGACTGATAAAGTAGGATCACGGTACTATAAATGTGAAAATGCCCCTTGATTTAATTATTGTCTAAGGCTTTCATGGCTTGAATCACCGGGGTGTTGTAGGTATTTTCGGGCTATATGGCCATGTTCTAGAGGCATTTTCTCCTGATGTTTTGCCTGCATCTATGGCAAGCATCCTCAGAGGTAGTAAGGTCTGTTGGAACTAGGAAAATTGGATTTATATATCTGTGGAATGACCAGGGTGGGACAAAGAACCCTTGTCTGCTGGAGCTAAGTGTGAATGTTTCAACTGACCACCTTGATTAGCATTTGACGACCTGGCAGTTTTTTTGGTGTGGCTGGTTAGTGCCTGGGGAATCTTTTGTTGAGAGGTGATTAGCTATCCCTGATTGTTTCCTCTCTGTTGTTTTGCTGTTGTAATTTTAGAGTTTTTTTTAATACTGGTAGCCAGACTTTGTTCATTTTCATGGTTTCCGCCTTTCTGTTGAAATTGTCCACATGCTTAGGGATTTCAATGGCTTCTCTGTATAGTCTGACATGGTGGTTGTTAGAGTGGTCCAGCATTTCTGTGTTCTCAAATAATATGCTGTGTTTAGGTTGGTTCATCAAGTGCTCTGCAATGGCTGACTTCTCTGGTTGAAGTAGTCTGCAATGCCTTTCATGTTCCTTGATTCGTGTCTGGGCAATGCTGCATTTGGTGGTCCCTATGTAGACTTGTCCACAGCTGCATGGTATACGGTAGACTCCTGCAGAAGTAAGAGGATCCCTCTTGTCTTTTGCTGAACGTATCATTTGTTGGATTTTCTTGGTGGGTCTGTAGATAGTTTGTATGTTGTGTTTCCTCATCAGCTTCCCTGTGTGGTCAGTGGTTCCCCTGATGTATGGCAAGAACACTTTTCCTCTGGGTGGATCTTTGTCTTGACTCTTGTGGCTTGTTCTCGGTCTTGCAGCTCTTCTGATGTCTGAGGTGGAGTATCCATTGGCCCGTAAAGCCCAGTTGAGGTGGTTCAGTTCATCTTGGAGGAGGTGGGGTTCGCAGATTCTTTTTGCACAGTCTACCAAGGCTTTAATGGTGCTTCTTTTTTGACTTGGGTGATGGTTGGAGTTTTTATGTAGATATCTATCTTTGTGTGTGGATTTTCTGTAAACGGTGTGACCCAATTGTTGATCTGGTTTGCGGATGACTAGGACATCTAGAAAAGGCAGTTTTCATTTATTTTCTTTTTCCATGGTGAATTGAATGTTTGGGTGGATGCTGTTAAGATGTTCCAGGAACCTGTTTAGTTCTTATTCTCCATGGCTCCAAATGGTGAAAGTGTCATCTACATATCTGAACCATATAGTGGGCTTTTTGGAAACAGCAACAAAAAAGCCCACTATATGGTTCAGATATGTGGATGACACTTTCACCATTTGGAAGAGATCACCTTTCCTTGAGGATTGTGGAAGAAGCTATTCACAACAGATCTTTCCATTATTGGACTCCTACCTCCAACAACATAGGATAAGAAAACTCTCATTTTCTCAGCAGGTGGTTGTCCTATCAGTTGAATAAAACCAGATGAAAGGATTGCTATTTGCATATGCAAGACTCTGAGAAATTGCCAGGAATATTTGTGTGGGTGGCAGAGAAGATTTGCCATTAAGCTGCTCTTTACATAACAAAAATAATTCCCCACAGTTTCATCAGGTGAGTTATAATCCACCTTCTATCGAGGTCAATGGCATCACTCTCACTGAGTTTAATGCATATGGATGGCTCCTGTGTGAATTAAAAATCCTGTGATTACGGAGGTGGAGATTTTAAGATTCTCAAACATTTAATGCAAAATGAAAGGCATGCTTATGTATTTGTTCCTCTGGCAACATTTCTCTTGTTTCTTAAGATATTATTGTCAATGGCGTTATGTTTTCATGTGCATAAGTTAAAACTGACTGGGTAGGCCTGCCAGAAGAGATAGGTCTGAAGTTGTGTCTTAAATTCTGACTTCGCTATTGGCGCTCTTCCAGAAAGTCATTCCCCAGTACAGTTGCCGGAAAAAGGGCAGGCATCCTGGGTGCCTCGTGATGCCCTGCATGCCCTCCCTCCTTCCCCCATCATATGGTGGGGATGAGACAAGGCACGCTGCCATGTTGCCCTTTTCTGCATCATATGGGGAAAAGGAGAGGAAAATGCTTTTTGAGTAGCTCTAACAGAGCTACCTGCATTTTCCTCTCCTTTTCCCCATATGATGGGGGAAAGGAGAGGAAAATGCAGGTAGCTCTGTTAGAGCTACTCAAAAAGCATTTTCCTCTCTGTCATGGCAGAGGAAGCATCTTGTGATGCTTCCCCTCCACTTTAGAAGGAATGTGGGCATGACCAAACCAGCATCATTAATGCTTGGCAGGCCCCATCCAAAAGAAGAAAAGGGGGCCCACAAAAATCCTGTGTGAAGAGGTCCTTGGGGTGGCTGATGAAAAGGTCCTCTGGATGACAGTTGCCAGTCAGGTTTTGGCTGGTTAGATTAAGCGTTCCCTAGAACTGGTGTCCGGGGCATCTCGTATGGGAGATGGCAATTTTTGGCCTTCAACTCCCAGAAATCCTAACAGCTGGTAAACTGGCTGGAATTTCTGGGCATTGTAGGTCAAAACACCTGGGGACCCACAGGTTGAGAACCACTATGTTAGATCAATAGGTAGTGGTAGCAGGTTGCTGTTATGTCAGTGGGTCAGTAAATATACTATTAATGTTTTAGCATGAGCTTGTTTGTTGCTTGTTTACAGCAATCCAAAGGTGACCCTATGATGGAGTTTTCTTGAGCTCAGAGAGTGTGATGCTGAAGCCATTCTTCCAAATAGGTCCCTCCAGCCCTTTTAGTGCCTTGAAAATTCATCCTAACCCAGATTAGATCCACTCCACACTAACTTAGAAACTTAAGTCTGTGAAAGAAATATGAATACCCTCTTGACATACCACCATTGTAAGAGGTCATCCAACAGTTAAATTCTCCAAAGTCCTTTTGAATTCTTCCTGTCATTTTTTTTTCAGTCTGGTTATGGAATATTACAGAGAAGTTAACATTTTTATTCTTTTTACTTGTGGCCTTTTTGTTAACTTTCTTATCAGATGTCATTCCACTATTCCATTTGGGTCACAGCAGAGTCTGATATTGAAATGGAGGCTCTTTATCTTGTCTTTGTCATGGTTTAAATGGCACATCCATTATCTGTACATTCAAGGAACTCTACCCATCGTACTGAGTTATGGAAAAATTTTGATACTAGAAGATTTGACCTTCTTGCTTCTCCCACTCAGAGTGAACAGAAATCTTCAACACATTTGATGGAAAGTGTTGCAAAAACTAAGCTATAAAATGGCAACACTGGAAAAGAATAATGGGGTGACTTCTAGTGATCATTAATGGCAGGAAAGTTCACCCTATGGTGACATTTCCCTATTACCTTTCCCAACTGAAACTTTCCTCTGAATCAAGCTCCATTGTGGTTTCATTAATATCAACCTCACCCTAAGGAACAAAACAAACACAGATCTTTATGTGAAATGTTACCTATTCTACATGAAATATGAGCTAGACAGAGGAAGCTGAGGATCCTTTTCACATGGATGAAACATGGATGGTGCAATAATGAAAGGTCAAGTTTTGTTAGGCACTGGAGAATGCTTTGGGGCAAGGCAAGCCCGTATGAAAGAGATGGGCTTCATTTGATAGCAGCCACTAAAGGTGACAGAATAACTTTTAAATTGATCCCTATGGGAAACTGGACAGGAGCTGGGGAGTATTTGGTTCAGGATTAATCATCCTGAAGGAATAAGGCTGAAAGTGTTTCTGAGTGCTTCAGTAGGGCTGGAGTAAAATTAGAACATAATAACTAGTCAAAGCGGATAAAGGTCCATGGGAGGAATGTATATAACAGAAACATTTGAAGAAGGACATAGCATGTATATGGTTCCATCCTTAATGTTAGACACTGCTAAATCAAAATGAAGAAAATAAGAGCTTCAGAAGTCAGTGGAATATGATAATCTCTATATGTGCATTCTATCAGGAGAACACGGAGAAGCAAAAGAGCAGTGGCATTAACAGGGTTGGTCTTACCCAATGTAGGAAAGGGGAGGCAACACCTAACAACTAGGAGACCACTTGGCTCTGGGAACTTAGTTCATCTCACCACCCTGGGAAGCCCACCTGACAGCCCTCTGTTTTCTTTTCCCCAGAGTAGCCCTGTCATGAGTTAGTTGGGTGCTATTCTTGCCATATGAGCATGAAGAAAGGCAATGTGATTGTCCCAGACAGAAGTTCTCTTCCCTGCCTTCTATCATCTCAGCAGCGAGCAGGTCCTGCTTCTGCACTGGGTGCTGCAAGAGCAAAGAAGACCATTGCCAAGGGAATGTAGACCTGCCAGGGGAAAGCAAAGAAGAGGAGATGAGTAGGAGATCCCTTGCCTCTTGCTGTTGCTACCTGGAGCAGGAGGAAGGCCAGACAATAATTTTGGTTTTACTCAGTACAATCTGCAGTCCTTGCACCCCCAAATGATGTTCCTGCATATCAGATGGGGTATTGCTTTGTGCATCAAAAAGATGCCAGAATGTGCACATTTCAAAAGAGGAAAACTGCTCCACTGAATTACTCTGTGGGATGATACCAAATGCCCAAAGCAATTTAGTTCTGAAGTTATATTACCACACTTAGTACTAGGAACATGTTTGAGCTGATTTTGAGTTGGAAAATGAAATTAACAAGTTACCCAGAGGAAAAAATGTTGTAGTAATGGGTGACTTCAGCTATCTTCTCGCAGAATGGGTAAATGCATATGCTGGCCATGACAAAGTGTCAGAAGTTTTAGACCATCTGGGTACCAATGCTCTTGAACAGCTGGTTATAAAACTCAGCAGAGAGGAAATAATTGTGGACTCAACCCTAACCACAGATCTTAATGTTATATAGAATGAATCAGTTGGAAACAGTGACCATAGTATTATCAAATTCAATGTGGGTAATTGTCAAGGGGGCAGCTGGTGGATTTAGTATTGTGAGGGCAAGAAACTGACTCATTGTTGTGTGCCTTCAAATCATTTCTAACTTATGGCAACCCTAAGGTGAACCTAGAATAGGATGTTCTGAAACTGGGAATGGGTAGCTTGCCCAAGATCACCTAGTAGGTTTCCATGACTGAGCAGAAATCCAAACTTTTCCCCCCAGAATTATGGTCCAATACTCAAGCCTCTACACCATGCCGCTTTTTAGCTACTGGGTCCTGTCTCTTCAGAGGTTGACACAGAGAGACTCTCCTTGTGTCAACCTCTAAAGATATAGGACCTTCTAAAGATAAAACCTTATTTACCTTCATCTATGTCTAAGAGGTTGACATAATGGTTAGCACATAATGTTAAGAAAGTTCTTAGGAGAATGATTTCCTGCAGAAAATGGGGTGGGGGTGGGGTGGAGTATGTAGAAGTACACAAAATTAATTCAGTTTGACGATATGAAATTAATTGCTGAAGAGAAGGTTTTTAAAAACATTAAAACCAATAACTTTGGAAAAGTTAAATACCTGTTAAATATAGAAACCAATGAAGAGTCTAGTACATCTGATGAATGACAAACAAGTTAAAGGTACAGATAGGAAGACTCCTGGACGAATGAGAATCTTTGCAGTAAACAAGCTTGCTCCTTCCTGACTGTGACATCCTTTCAAATATGTAAACATGGCTATCATGTCCTTTCAGCCTTCTTTTCCCCAAGCTAAACATAGCCAACTCTCAGTCATTCCTCATAGGGCTTGATTTTCAAACCTTTGATCAGTTTGGTCATCCTTGAATTGTGATGCCCAGAATTGTGATGCCCAGGACACAGTATTACAGATGAGATCCAATCAAAGCAAAATAGAGTTGGGCTATGAATCCTCTCAACCTTGACACTATACTCCTATTGAGGCAGCTGAGAATTGCATTGGCTTTTTAAGCTGTCCCTATAAACAAGTGGTTCCCAATCTTTTTTTGAGCAGGGATCACTTTACCAGGGACCACTTTGACCGGGGACCATTCACCAACATTGGTACTAAAGGGGTTATGAATTAGTTTTTGGTCAACTTTAGATTCAATTTGGTTATTTGGGGTGCTGATTAAAAAAATTGCATTGGATAGACTACATCAGCTCTGGTTTCTAATACAGAACATATGCCACCCAGTAGTCACCATCTTCTCACCCACAGAAAACCATATTTAATAATCTAGAGCTGATGTGGTAGTAGTATTCTTTTGTGGGTAGTCAGCCTCTCCTCTCAGCACTATCAAAGGATTTCATGAGACCGGTTGCTCTTGTTGCCACATGGTTTTGAAGCAACAGTGTAGTAATGGTGAGGCCACAGACCATATTTTCTCCCTTGCAGACCACTGGTGGTCCACAGACCACAGGTTGGGAACCAATGCCTATTAAGAGTTAGAGAGAGGGGGGGGAGGGGGGAGGGAGATAGTCATGAAGCTGCACTTTGCTGCTTCTGGCTGTAGTTGTGTGTGTGGCGTGAGGTTTTGTGGAAGGATACACTAGATACTTTGTTCTGCAAGGTCTAAAGAAGTATATTTGTGAGTGTCCCAACTGCATTTATATATGTCATAAACAAGATATTGACCCTTTGATGTTGGCGAGAAGACATGTGACTGTGGGGACAACTCTCTGTGTGTTTTGGAATGGGATGTAATTTACGAACCCTCCCAATTTGCCATGTGGGCCATGTAGCTCATTTGGGGTCATGGAGGGGCTGATCCTACAACATACACATTTATAAGTCAAACAGTGCTTCTCATCAGTCCATTGTCAGATCTAATTGCCAAAATTCATTTGCAAAGGAATATGGTTGTTTCTCCAATCAACCGACTGCTGATTTTTTTAAAAAAAGAGGGGACAAAGAAATAATTGTTTCTTACCACTCTCTTGAAAGCACAGTAATGAGGTTTTTCTGTCCCAGCATGATCTTACTCTTTTACTAAGCCCTCTTGACCTTCAATTAAAGCTCAAACATGTAAAAGTTGTCCAACTTTAATGGTCATTTTTTAAAAAAGAGCTGTCATCTAATCATTTGATTATGGAAATGTCAAGGGTATTTGTTTTAATAAAAATCCAGACTGGCTGCTTTAGAGAGATAATGCAATGTGGGTGGAGGAGTAGGGAAGACAGAAAGACAATGTTATGTAATGTTAGTAATGTGGATGTAATCCTAACTGCAGTCCCACGGTCCCACATCATATCTTTATCTTATATTTGGCTTACTTCCCAGCCTGTACCAGAAATATGTATGAACCTTAAGTCATACCTCCCCCACTTACTCCAGCATATGAATATCCTTTCTAGATCAAAGGCCTCTCTAGTCCAGTACGGAGTTGAAGGTGATTAGTTTTTAGAAGGTAACTCCTAAAATCCACCAGCCAGTACATTCAGTGAATTTTGGAAACTGACACTGTAGTCCCGCAAGCTAAGCTTTACAACAGTGGTCCTCAAACTAAGGCCTGGGGGCCGGATACGGCCCTCCAAGGTCATTTACCTGGCCCTTGCTCAGGGTCAACCTAAGTATGAAACTACTTGAAAGCACACAATAACAACAACAATCTTATTTCATCAGCTAAAAGCAGGCCCACACTTCCCATTGAAATACTAATAAGTTTATATTTGTTAAAATTGTTCTTAATTTTAATTATTGTATTGTTTTAAAATGTTTTTTGCACTATAAACAAGATATGTGCAGTGTGCATAGGAATTCATTCATTTTTTAAAATTATAATCCGACCCGGCAACAGTTTGAGGGATTGTGACCTGGCCCTCTGTTTAAAAAGTTTGTGGACCCCTGCTTTACAAGCTCTGTCTAAAATTCACTAAATGAAAGGTGGTTAGGTTGAGGGACTCCAGATGTTACTGCATCTCAATCACTCAGGGCTGATCAAGATAGTGACATGGAAGGTGGTTTTGTTTTGAGTTTCACAGCTCATTTCATTTTTCCCCATTTATTCCTCTGTATTGTTTGAATTGATCCTGGTGGCTCTATTTGGTTGGATTGCTATAAACTGCTGACATTATCCTGTAATTTTTTTTCTTTGATGGGTATAATGGGAATTTAGATATCTTATCTGTTAAAGTTGTTTTGAGCCCAGGTTTTTATTAGGAGTCACTCTTCAAGTTCATTCCTGGAAGCTCTTAGATGCCATTTGGGGATTTTGTTTGACTTTACGTTATTGAACTAATTGGAGTTGTCATCATTGTTTATTTTGGTTTATATTCTTAAAATTTCTGTCAGCTTTTTCTATACCAGCTGATGAGTTGGTAACAACAAAAGTTCAGGAATAGATGGGTCAAGAAATGTTAGATGTTGGTTCCAGCAGGCCTTGGAAAATGATTATCCCCGGGCCCTTCCCTGGCCATCAGCTAGGACCCTGCTCTGCACTTTATCCACTTCCCTGGCCTTATGCTACTTTGTTGCACTAGCCCTTGACCAGCCCTTTCATAGCTGACCAGCTCCACTTCATAATTCTGGCTATTGGTATTCTGAATCCTGTCCGATGGAGTAAAACTGAAACTGGCTTTTACATGTTTGTTATTGTTTTTAATAGGATTATGTTTATGTTTTATAATGGTCATTTGTGTATGGTTGTTTTGTTGTTCGGCAATTGAATGTTTTTCCATATGTTGGAAACCACCCTGAGACTTCTCGGGGAGATAGGGCAGTGTATAAATAAAGATGATGATGATTATGATGATTATGATTATGATTATAAACTGAAGTATTCCTGCAGTCTTTCTGTTGTTTTTTTCACTTTAGGTTGTGCAACAACCTCTTCTTTTCTCCTTTATTTGGTTGAATTTATCAGTAATTTATTCTCTGGGGTCCATTGAAGTAAAGGAAAAAGAGGTCTGGAAGTCCATTCTGGAATTTTTGTTGATAAATCAGCTCAAAGGAATATGTCAATTGCAAACTGCATCTCCTACCAGTCCTAGCATGGAGATGGAGAAATGATGGAAATGGCAGTCTAACAACATATCAAGATCCACTAGCTGTTAGTGTGTGTGTATGTATATATATATATATAAAAACTGTTCTGGCCCAACTTACCTGTCCGAATGCATCTGCCCTTATGAACCATCAAGGACCTTGAAATCATCCGGGGAGGCCCTGCTCTTGGTCCCGCCTTTGTCTGGCGGGGATGAGAGACAGGGCCTTCTCAGTGGTGGCCCCTTGGATATGGAACGCCCTCCCTAGAGAGATTAGATCTGCTCCCTCCCTCTTAACGTTTCAGAAGCAAGTTAAAACATGGCTATTTGAGCAAGCGTTCACAAATACAGAGTAACAGATATAGGAAACTATATAGGAAATCTGATGATTTGACGATGGAACTGGACAATGCTTGATAATAAGGAGACGCTAATTATGTTGTTTTTATTGCTTGTTGTGTTTTATGTTGTTTTAATGTTTTACAAAACATGAAAATTTAATTTTAATGTTTTGTACTATGATATTATGTATACTGTTTTGTTGGAAACTGCCTTGAGTCGCCGATAGGCTGAGAAAGGCGGTATACAAATACTGTAAATAAAAAAATAAAAAAATAATAAAAAAAACTTTATTTGTACTCCGCTACCATCTCCCCAAGGAACTCGGTGTGGCTTACATGAGGCCAAGCCCACAGCACATCAATAAACAAACAAACAAATAAATATATGATCAATTTTCATTATTAACAGTATATGAGGACTCCTTGTGTAGATGCAGTATATCTGTAAATTCTGGATGTTGGAAGGAAGCAACAAAAAATAACTGTATAGGTCCTTGGTCTGTTCCAGCCTGACTTTTATATTGTTTCATCCAACCCCTGTCATGAAAAGAAATGTGGCCAATATCATCTTTCTAAGTCTGACTTTGCTTAGAGCCAATGTGGTGCAGTGATTAAAGTGCCAGGGTGAACCTTGGAAGCTCAGGAACCAGTCACTACTGAATCATGAAGCTGGTTGAGCAACTTCTGTCATCCTGTCTCCCATTCTCATTTATCTGATGGATTATTGTGAATGTGAGCGAGAAGAATAGAGCCTCAAGTACCGTAATAGAGAATGTCACAGAAAAAGCAGTAATAGGAAACCCAGCTTCATGGAATCAGTTTTCCGGTGGCCAATACATGCCATTTCAATGGCATATAGGGACTGATCCATAAAGTGATAAGAGTAAATCTATTTTAATTGTGGGGAGAGAGGAAGTTGTGTTTTTTTTAAAAAAAACCAAAAAAAAAAACCCGGTTATGCCACACAACCAGTGAAAAAAGGAATTCATTTCCATTTCTCTAAACAACTATTCTAATTTTCAAAGATGTCAGCTGAACTTAAATTACTCATTGGGGCTTTTATTGCTGAGCTGCTAAAAAGTAGCTGTTTATCATAGAATCATAGAATCAAAGAGTTGGAAGAGACCTCATGGGCCATCCAGTCCAACCCCCTACCAAGAAGCAGGAATATTGCATTCAAATCACCCCTGACAGATGGCCATCCAGCCTCTGTTTAAAAGCTTCCAAAGAAGCAGCCTCCACCACACTCTGGGGCAGAGAGTTCCACTGCTGAACGGCTCTCACAGTCAGGAAGTTCTTCCTGATATTCAGATGGAATCTCCTTTCTTGTAGTTTGTAGTTTGAAGCCATTGTTCCTTGTCCTAATCTCCATGGAAGCGCCCTCCTCCCTGTGGCTTCCTCTCACATATTTATACATGGCTATCATATCTCCTCTCATCCTTCTCTTCTTCAGGCTAAACATGCCCAGCTCCTTAAGCCGCTCCTCATAGGGCTTGTTCTCCAGACCCTTGATCATTTTAGTCACCCTCCTCTGGACACATTCCAGCTTGTCAATATCTCTCTTGAATTGTGGTGCCCAGAATTGGACACAATATTCCAGGTGTCCAACAACATTCAAAGATGTGCCTGTGTATATATTGATATATAGACAGGCAAACAGAAAGACATGTGACAGCTGATGATTCTGATGTTAGCAGAAGTGTAAATCCAGGGTGAGTTTGAACCATATCAGAACTATCCAGGGCGCTGAACCTATTTTAGTGTAAAGCTCTTTGGATAAATCACTTGCTAAAACTTACTGCAGATTGACCATCCTATGGAAGGCACCAGGTACCACTGCATATAAATATGAGCGTCAATATAGTAGTAATTTGAGTGTTGGACTATGACTCTGAAGACTAGGGTTCTATTCCCTGCTCAGTTGTGGAAACACATTGATGATGATGATGATGATGATGATGATGATGATGATAAAGTCTATTTCTATCTTCCCCCCTTTCCCCAGGAGACTCGGGCAGTTTACAACATAAATAATACAATAAGTTCAATACAGTAAAATACATACAAGTAGAATAAACAATCAATAGATATAATAATAATAATAATAATAATAATAATAATAATAATAATAACTTTATTTATACCCCGCTACCATCTCCCCAAGGGACTCGGTGCAGCTTACATGAGGCCGAGCCCACAATACACCAATAGTAAAAACAATAACAACAGTAATACAAACAATAAAATAAAACTCATAACAAAAAATAAGCAATAAACATTTACAGTAACACAACGATGTTTAAAAGACCTATGGCTGGGCCAAATGTAGTAATTAAAATTTAAAAAATAACACTGAGCATGAACAGGTGAAATATGACTAGGATAGAACACAAAATACAACATAATCAAATAACAAAAAATAGCCATAAAATTATGAACATTAGATTGAAAAACACCATCATGACCTTGGGTGAAGCACACACGCCCAGCCTCAGAAACTTGTGATAGAGTCACTTCAGGGTTGCTATATATTGAAAACAACAGAAAAATGACCAGAAATAGTTATGGCGAAGTTACTGAGCAATACAATGTTAGAACCCTATCAATCAGATGTATCACAGCACAAAAGTTAATATGATTAATGAGAACCTTCCTTTTGCAATTGTATATAACCTGGAAGAAATATCAGAGAAGTCTGGGAAGTGTTCTCCCATTCCTCGCAGGCCATTGAATCAAGGTTGTTCAAGAATTGGAGAGACAATCCACTCTCTAACATCATGGTTGTATATGAAGGGCAGATCCCTCCATGGACAAAGATGGCAGCACATTTTGGTGTCCCTTTGGCACTGTACAAAAATAGGACAGAGGAAAATCTTCATCTGTAAATTACAAATAAAGATTGCATATTCAAATTTGCATGGTGGGATGTGAATTTGGGAGTAAATACCATAATTTACTGTAAATAATATAGTAACGCTGCACCATTTGGGAATATATATCACCATTTGAGAATAAAAGGGGGGAAAATCCTAGCATATGCTTTCATGGATTCAATGAAAGTATATACTAAAAAAAATCTTTTTTTTCAGTCTCAAAGGTGCCAGAGGATATACATTTTATACCAATCAAATGTACAAGGCTATGTCTTATGATTATGAAATGTAGAAACATCGTTCTTTTTACCATAGTGGGAAAGATGGCACCCTTTGAACCTATTCAGCCTGTCGGTTCTGATGTCATTCATGGCTCCTACTTTTAAGAAGATGTTGGGTTTTTTTATAAAATGGCAAAATTAGATATTTTAAACAAAATTATAGCATATACCATCCTAATGAGGAAGGCTGACCAAATGACTTTTGTAATAATAATAATGATAATAATAATAATAATAATAATAACAACGACAACAACAACAATATTTGTAGGCCACCCTATCTCCCCAGAGGGACTGAGGACGGTTTCCAGTATATGTGACAAACATTAAATGCTCATTAGTTAGGTGTTGTCCTTTGGTAGCCCTCCAAACACAAGATGAGCTCTCTATAAAGTAGAACAAATATCTAGGACCAACTGTACATGCTGATTGGGTGTACGTATTGTCTACTCTTTTATGACCAATCCCATGTTGCCTTTACAACAGATTCAAAAATGGTCCTGCATTTCAGAAGTTGGATTTCAAACAACAGCTGGACAGCTACACAATTACTGCATTTGCATTGGCAGTTTGGGCCATCTGCACCAGCTAGTTATGTTATAAAATAGTAATCCAATAGTGCAATTCAGCCTTTGTTTTTATTATAAATGGGTGGCATGAGGATCCTGATCTGTAGTATTGCACTGGGAGGAAATGTTAAAGCCTTCCTGTCTCTCAATTCAAAATGCTGTCTCTGACCTAGAAAAAAAAACTTGTTTATCTGGGGTCTAGGTTATCAGATCTTTTTTCATGAACCAGTCCAAGTTTTGGAAATACTTTCTTTCTGTTCCCACTGCATTTAAAGACATATTTGATGGAGGCTCCTTTGTGGGTGATCCCATGGAATAGAATTCTTCACAGGAGGCTAGTTTGGTCTCTTCTTTTTTGCTCTCCTTCAGCTAGCAAGGAAAACTAGCTTTTAACCTGTTGTCGTAGGAAAGGGAGATATGCTTTAAATGTGGGAAGGGGTGCTGTAATTTTTTCAGATCTGTTATGTTTAAAACATAACAGATCAGAACGCATCTCTCCCTGTGAACCACCACAGAGATTAAGATCTTCTGGGGAGGCCCTGCTCTCAGTCCCACCACTGTCATAGGCATGTTTGGTGGGAACGAGAGACAGGGCCTTCTCAGTGATTGCCCCTCGGCTATGAAACTCCCTTCCTAATGAGATCAGGTCAGTCCCCTCTCTCTTGTCTTTTAGAAAGATGATAAAAATGTGTCTGTGGATCTGAGCCTTTGGGACTGTGTAATGAGGCTGCAATAGGAACTCTTAGTATGCCAACCAAATTCGATATGGTTGTTGAGACAGTTTTAACTAAATGATTTAATGTCAAGATAATGTTTTTGTATGTGTATGGTCTAGTACATTTTGGCATTAAATGTTTGTCGTCAGGCCCGTAGCCAGGATTTCAATTCGGGGGGGGGGGGGGGGGGGAGTTTTGGGGGGGGGGCTGAGTCTGAGTGAAAGAGGGTCTAACCTAGCAAACCTTTTGTATCATTACCCCAATACCCCCATGCACATGGGATATATTGAGTATGGTGATCAGATCATGATATGAATAAACATAACAGTTTAAATAATGCACCAGTAAGGCCTTTTCGAACCACCATGAGAATTTCGGGGGGGGGGGGCTGAAGCCCTCCAAGCCCCCCCCCCCCCCCCCCCCCCCCCCCCCCCCCCCCCCCCGGCTACATGCCGGCCCAAAGGCTACTTATGGTCTCTTGGTATCCCACCTTAAAATTACAATCACACCTAATTTAAAAGCTCAACCTTCCTTAATTTTTAATCATTTAATGGCTGACAAAATGCGAACAGTGATGGGCATCCTGGCCTCTCTAGGGAGGGGGTTTCAAAGTCTAGAAGCCAAAAGCCTTTGTTCCTTTCAAACTAACTTGAGATGGTGGTGGACAGAGAGAAGGCCCTCTCCAGAAGATCATAGTGTTCTAATAAGTTCAAAGAGAGAAATATAGTATTTCAGATTATCTGGACCCAAGCCGCCTAGGGCTTTATCAGCACTAGGTCATAATCAGCACTAACATTTAGGAAACATTGTATGAACACCAAGCACAAAGTAGCTGCATGCAGTAACATCTTGTGGAAACTTACTAATAGCGCATAAGGTGCAGATGCAAAATTGATAAGAATATCAGCTCTGGCCTTGTCTGAGTATGCCTGCTCTGTTTGGCTGGCACTGCCTCCCGCCCCCGAAGTGCGATGTGAAGTTGCTGCCAATAGCGAGAGAAATAAGGTTGAACACTGTGAAAGTTACCCACTGTATGGCTATCAGCCTCCTCCCAGTAGATTTAAATCAAGGAATTTAAATGAGAACCACTACTCCTATTAATGTTCCTCCAGCAACAGCAAAATATCCCAGTGGGCAGCAAAAACAGGCAATTCCAGCTGACTAAGGTCTTCCTACTGGGGCAAACCAAGAATGGGCAATTTGGAAGTCCCTGATTGGACTCAGAAGTGGAGTTGGCAGATCAAAAGACGACCTAGCAAAATGGTGCTACCTACAAGAATCCTCCGCCTTGTGTGACTGTAGAGCAGAACAAATAACTCAGCACCTGCATGCTTGCCCACAATGCCCTGCCTCATGCACAGAGGAAGAACTGTTTAACATTACAGACAATGCAGATGCTGTTGCCCATTTTTGGTCTAAAAATATTTAGCTGATTGTGCTCCCTTTATTTTATCAGGTTTATAATTATTGATTTGTGCAATGCTTTTGACACAAAATAAATAAATAAGGCACTTTTTATTTGTAAATTGGCAGCCAATGAAGCTGTTGTAAAAGAAGTGTTGTGTGCTCCCTGATTAATAACCTGGTCACCACTCTTTGGATCAACTGAAGTTTTTCAGAATTTTTCAGACAACCCCACGTGAATCACATTACAGTAAACCAACCAGGATGTAAGCCTATCTCCAGGGGATAGGAGACAGGCTTGACTGGATTGCCCAGCTATTGTGAGCCAGGTCTGAATTATACCATTGATTTTAATCTCACTGGACTATATCCAGAATCTCTAGAACTGATACCGAATGTCATCCTTGACTAAGCCTCCAGACACAGCTAGGTTAATGCTGTGTTGTGCCGTAATGATAGCCTATAAAGCAGTGCTTAGAAGCAATAATCGTATCTTTTCTTCTGTCACTATATCTCTGAATCCAGTTTCCCAAGCAGCTTAGCTCATTACAGCTGGGGCAGCTCTAGTGGAAGATAAACTAACTGGAGATAAATCTGATGTAGTTTTACTGATTCAGGCAGATCTAGGGAGGAAATGAAAATGCTAAACTAAGGTATATCTTCATATATCTTCATATTGCCAGCAATATTCATATGGTCTGTCTGACTGTAGAAATTGTGTTCCACGGTAGGGGATATATGAGAGCAAGAAAGTCTCAAATTCAAACCCTCCACTCTCTCGTGTGATGTAATTCTTTATAAAAATTAAGTGAGAGCAGAAAATTTGACTAGATCTTTTAATCTCCTTCCCATTTGATTATTTTAACTGTTCTAGGATTCCAAGTGAGAAAACATAAGATATCTATTATAAAATGTTTTTCTTTCCATATTAGCCCAAGAAGTAGATTCAGCTCCATTCCCAAATATACATTTTAGCAAAATGTTGCTTCTAATTAGGCACAAGCTGAAAGATTTCTATTTTTCCCCACACCACCCAAATGTTTTCATGGATGTACAGAAATAAGAATCCAGATCTTCCTTGCCCAAGTCCTCTATCTCATATGAGCCTTTCTCATATTCCATGAGAAAGACAAGTCTGAGAAGCCCCTCTCATTTAGCATCATTTTCAAAGAGAACACAATAGTTTTATTTGATCAATTGTGCATTTGCTTGGAACTGAGACAATTTACTTTATTGGACTGCAACTCACAGCATTCTCAACAAACACGGTTATTGGTCATGCTCAGTAGGGAATTCTGGGGCTTATAACTTTTAATTGTTCTGGGTTCTTAGCTTAAACCAATTATGGCATTTTAACTCTATGGACACCCCTCCCTTCATACCATGGAAGCCTCAGAGTATGTATGTGGCAATATCATTTAAATTGCCATTTAAATGATATTGCCATACACATACACAGAGCTCAGATGTTAAGATCTTCTGGGGAGTCCCTGCTCCTGGTTCCACCCCCCTTTCAGGTGCGGCTGGTGGGGGATGAGGGACAGGGCCTTCTCAATGGTGGCCCCTCAGCTATGGAACTTCCTCCCCAGCAACATCAGATCAGCTTCCTCCCTCCTGATTTTCAGAAAGAAAGTTAAAACTTGGCTGTGGAATCAAGTGTTTGGGGAGTAGTGCAACCATATGTAACCACAGAGTTAATATAAACAAATCAGGACTATAATTGCGGTATTAGGTGCAATGCTTTTAACAGTTTATTTAAATATATTTATATGGTTTGTTTACTAATTTTAATGCTTAATGTGTTTTGTATTTTGTATGCTTCTATTTTGCAATGTGCCATTGAATTATTGCCAAAATGGAAGCCACTCTGAGTCCCCTTTGGAGTGAAGATAGAATGTAGTAAATAAATATGTGAATTGGATACACATATTTTCACATATTTTGTTCTTGTGTAGAAGAATGCAAAATTTCAGTTATTTCCCACCCCTATTGGAGGTTTTGTGCATTTTGAGTGATGTCAGGCATCTTGGATCCAATGTAAGTAAAAAAAAGCATACAGGTTAGAGTGGGAGATAGCATGAGGACACCTTTTCTGGATTTAATGCTGGTTTGGATGCACTTATGCTGTTTAATATGTTGACACCACTTTAACTGCCATAGCCCAATGCTAGTTTTAAATATTCCATTGCACCATGACAGTTAAAGTGGTATCAAACCACAGTGTAGATGCTTCCTTTGTTCCATGGAAAGGCATCCTCAGTTCTGTTGGGACCCTCTCCATATTGACAGAAGGAATACTGTGCTCTGTTTCAAACCACTTTCTTCAATTCTCTTCTTATGATCTCCTTTGAATTTGTCTCTTTTAGGGGCTACCAAAGACATGGGGAAGATGCTTGGAGGAGAAGAAGAGAAGGACCCAGATGCTGCCAAGAAGGAAGAAGAACGACAGGAAGCCCTTCGACAGCAGGAAGAAGAGAGGAAAGCAAAATATGCCAAGATGGAGGCTGAAAGGGAGAACGTGAGGCAAGGGATTCGGGACAAGGTAGGGGTCACTTCCAGAGAAGTCAGAGAGTCCACTTGTGGCATGATGGTTGGTTCAATGTGGTATCAAATGTCCTCTCAACTCTGTTTGTGCACAAAGAAATAGATTCATCAGTGACGGAAGCACTTCCCAATGTTTTTTAAGCACCAAGCTCTCCATGAAGCATAGGCAAACATTGCTTGTTTCCTTCTCTTTTGAACATGGAAGGAAATGATGCTGGAAAAAACTGCATTGGCAACCTAGACACCACGTTGTATTCTCCACACTATCAATTTGGTTCCATACTGATGCATTGAGGGGAGGTGGATGCTGAAGGTTATTTGGAGAAAACTCCATATAGTTAAACTACATGACACCAACAAATTGAAAAGTGGTCCTTTTTGAGAAGTAGTGTAGAAGGGGAAAGGGAGAAACAAGGGAAAAGTCAGTGTAATGTTCTTCAATATATGTCTTCTGAGAAGATTTGGCACAGCTCTATATGGAACGTCTTCAGGATGTGTTAATAACACTGCATTTAAAAGTATTCTTTTTATTGCCCTGCTGATGATTAATGCAACAAGATAGATGTGCATGGTGTTATACAGGATAATGTTAAAGGACTAGTTTTGTCCCCTGTCTGCATTTAAACAGAAGTGTTGCTCACGAAAGCAAAAGCCGAAGCAAAGGTTAAGTAGAGAAATCTATTTATCATTTATATATCATTATTATTGTATTTATTTGTGTACTGCTTTTTTCTCTTAAAGAGAATCAAAGTGGTTAGCAGTGGTAAAAACAATGCAATATACAATTTTAAATCTAAAGACTATAAGCATTCATTTAGACTTAAGTCCAGGACTATTTAAAAATGGATAAAAGCATTAAAACTGTTTTAAAAGACACAAACATCATACAACACCCCCTGAGTCAGTCTTAAAAACTTCCTAAGTTTTCATAACTTTCCGACTTCTTTCCCATGATCATGTTTTCACATTAGAGATAAAAAGAGCATTGGTGAATAATCTGATCTCGAGCAAAAAGAAGAAAAGAAAAAAGGGGGGCATTTTTGAGTATCAAGAAGCCCCAATGAAGGGAATCCTGGGCAGATGGAAATCTTTGTGGTTTGGAATTTATTCCATACCAAAACAAAACAGAATGTGGTTTTCTGCAAGGAAACAAAATACTTTTTTGGAAAGTTTCCTACACATGAAATGTGCTTTTCTAAACAGAAAGAAAATTTACAGTACAGAAAGATACTTTATTGCATACACACAGGTACATCACTGTATTTTGTGTGTATGGTGTTTTTTTTTAAATCAAATTGTAAGTAGTTCTAGAAAATTGCTCAATTTGTGAGGACTTTTTCCACTGTGGGGAGAAAAAAGTGTTAAATGATTGGTTTCCCCGCCCCCTCTTTTCTATGCTATGAAATGTACAAAGATTAACTACTTCAGTTGAATTAGAGAAAGGATTTTCCAGTTTGATATCAACTAGCATTCATTTCAGAATATTTTCCGGAGTTTTCCAGACATTTCAATTCAATTCACTAGCATAGTGTATTATCAGTAGCGTAGTACTACATTTTAGGGATAGAAAGAACATTGATAAACTTTTCGATCTCAAGGCAAAAAGGGTTTGGGTTGGGAGAGTCCTGGGTGCCAAAAAATCCTAGATGGATGGAAATTTCCATAATTTGGCCTTTATTCTCTGCAAAAATAAATCTTAGTTTTTTAAAAAAAACTAAGATTTTTTAAAAAAAGCTTTTATACATAAAGTGCACCTTTCCATGTAGGAAAAATCTTTACTCGGCAGAAAATGTTTTCTGTTGCTTTAAAAAACAACTTTTTGCAAAATAATGTTTTTCTTGCAGAATTTTTTTTAGAATAAATTTCAAATTGCAAAGAGTCCTAAAACACAGAACAGTTTCTGAGAGCTTTTAAAAATGGAAACAATAAAATCTGAAGATGGGAACAAGATTAAAAAAAACCCTCCTGGGGGAAGATTTAACTGTCAGTTCAGATGAGTACTAGTACATAGAACACAGTGAATATGTACCATAGCCTTCATTTGAGGCAGCAGAATACCTTGGACCATTTCCTTCATCTAATGAGATCTATTCAGAAACCAAGATATTGGCTTTAACAAAACATAAATCCAGGTAAAAGAATTTAGTTTTTTAATTAAAAAGATTTACAGTTGGCCTGCCACATTTGCTGATTTAGGGCCGCAGGACCTTTGCAAAAAGTGGAAAATTTGCAAATAAAACAACACTTTTCTTTACCTGAGAGACTACATCTCTAGGAATCTGTAGGTCCACCACTGTGACCATAGCATTGCACTAGAGGACATAGAGATTCATAAATAGATCATATTAATGAAATCTGCAAAAATATAATTCACAGTTATTGAAGGTCAGCTGTACCTCTCCTTCTAAATCCATAGATCTTACACCAGCATAAAACAAGATCTCTTTAAATAATGTATAAGTATTTAAAATTTGAAATAGAAAACAAATAATTAATGATGCATGGTTTAAAAAGCATAGTAAGCTATGTAATTGTTCACAACAAATTAAGAAAATTAAAATCTTGCACATTTGCAAACTGGATAAAATTATTAGACTGTTCATTAACAATAGTGGTCCAAGTGTTTGTGCTTCTTTAACTGCACTCACTTCCACAAAAGGGGCAGAGAGTCAAAGTTTTCTCCATTTCAAGTGCCTTTCACATTCCTTTCTTCCTATATATATCTAACTGCATTCTTCTGGTGACCACAAAATAGAAAATGGGAGGAGAGGGCATTTGTACTACTGATGAGCATTCTGGCCAATGTTAATTTTGCATTCTCAATATAATCAGCTAGGGTTGCAGACTGGAGTGGGGGAATATTTCCATAACCAATATGGGCAAATACCCAAAGTGATGTTTCTGAATATTTCACCTTTCATTCATGCGAAGCTATGTTTAGAGTGTCACTCACAGATTGATGGTTTATTTATTATAGTTTGCTTTTGATATGTTGTTTTCTCAGAGACATCCGTTTTGTGAGTTGCATTTGCAATGATGGGAGAGACCTTGAAGAAGGAACTGTTGCACTGCATTGGAGAATCCAAATATACTGCAAATGTTTAAGGCCATTTTACCAGAGGTTCTAGGATTCCCAGGGGATGTATCATTACTAAGTAGCTCTAATTTCACTTTATGCCTCATCCATGCACATTGGGTGGTATCTGGAGAGCAAATTAGATTTCATTTACCTTTCTTGCTGTATATAGAATTGCCAAAGGTATAAGACAGCAAAACAGAAATCAATGTATGTTTACTTATCCAGTTTTCTGTTGTGCTTTGATTGCATAATTCACTGAGTAGGTGGGAGGAGGAATTACTGTTCAGTGAAGCAAGATGCTGTTTGAAAGATGTTTTATTTATTTACGGTATTTATATACCGCTTTTCTCACCCCTGGGAAGATATGTCAATCTGATGGTGCCCAAGGCTGGTGTACTGTTAAAGCTAAATGGACTTCACTATGCTAGTTTCTACATGGCAGGCCTATCTACCAGAACAGTAGCAGGTCCTATGGCATCTTTAGGACCTATACACAGTTATCCTTTTTTGGTGGCAGTGACAGGAATTTACAATTTCAGCCACAGAGCCCAATGGCTCCCCTCACACCCTGAAGAACTACTTTCAGAGCAGTTCTGTGACTGAAGTTAAAACTGCCATCGTTGCTGCCAGAAACGTGGTGGCGGAGAACAATGGCAGGCGCCTTGTCTTTCCATAGGGAAAGACGGATTGAGCCACCAAAAAAAAAAAAAAAGGCTTTCCCCCATGTGGTGTGGCAGGGAGGGAAGCTGTGGTGGAGCAGGGCACAAAACTTCTGCGTGACTACTGCCGGGATGCAGCGAGATGCCTTGGTTCCAGCGGCACATCTGACAAGGTCATTAGAAAGTTAGGAAAGTAATTTTTTCACTGTCTCTGTTAGAAAGGTTATTCTGTGAGCTATTGTTTAAAATGTGAATTTGAGCAAACTATAAATAAGCAGTAAAGGTGTTCAAGTATCTAGGTTGTGTTTGCACCCTCAATCATGAATCTTGGGCAGCAGTGAGCATGAACAACTGTAGCAGAGACTTTTGCTGCTGAAACTATACAGGAGATGCATCACAACTTTGGGATAGTAAATTGGCTGAAATGTTACCTTGAAGTAACTGGGCCTGGATATACACTGCTATATAACACAGTTTCAACTGCATAGAGGGCTATATGGCAGTGTAGACCCATGTAATCCAATTCAGTGCAGTTAATCTGTATTCTGAAACTGCATTATATGATTTCTGTGGTATTTTGAATCATTTTAGAACATTGTAGCCTTTGGAGGGGTGAACTAAAAGGCCACAAAATTTGAGTTGGGTGAGTGACTTGCAGCTCCACATCAAGCCATATTTTACAAAAACCAATTATCACACGGAGAGAAAGTGAGGTGAAATCTTCTGAACAGGTGCACAGACAGCAAAACAACCACCACATGGATATTAACTTTTCCCTTTGCTGTTCAAAGATAGATAGATAGATAGATAGATAGATAGATAGATAGATAGATAGACAGACAGATAGATATGGCTAGAGTTCCTCTTAAAATGTACCTGTTCCGACTTACATACAAATTCAATTTAAGAATAAACCTGCAGAACATAACTTATTCATAACTTGGGGGCTTCCTGTATTCCCAACTAAGCTTCTGGCTAGATGATTTTCTGTTCTCTAAATATTTGTAAATAATAGTAATGTGAATGCATTACTATTGTTTCTGCCTGCCCAATATGCCTGCTCCCTGGTCAGTTTTTAAAAAAGATTTTGGAGGAGGCATTAGTGCTAGCAGGAGCCATGATGATGTAGTGGTCTAAGCATGGGACCACCAATCTGGATACTAAGGTTCAAATCAAATAGAGAGAGATAGAGAGAGAGAGAGAGAGAGAGAGGGAGAGAGGGAGGGAGAGATGATAGATAGACAGATAGATAGATAGATAGATAGATAGATAGATAGATAGATAGATAGGGCTAGAGTTCCACTTAAAATGTACCTGTTCTGACTTACATACAAATTCAATTTAAGAATCAACCTGCAGAACCTCTTATTCATAACTTGGGGGCTTCCTGTATTCCCAACTAAGCTTCTGGCTACATGATTTTCTGTTCTCTAAATATTTGTAAATAATAGTAATGTGAATACATTACTATTGTTTCTGCCTGCTCAATATGCCTGCTCCCTGGTCAGTTTTTCAAAGGATTAATGGGAAAAACTTTAAAAGATTTTGGAGGAGGCATCAGTGCCAGCCGGAGTCATGATGGTGTAGTGCTCTAAGCATGGATCCAATCTGGATACTAAGGTTCAAATCAAATAGGCCATAGAAACCTATTGGGTGACCTTGGTCAAATCACACACTTTCATCCTCAGAGGAAGACAAAGACAACCCACACTCCTACGCCAAACAAACCTTGCAAAGAAAACTCAGATATAGGTTCATTTTAGGATTGCCATAAGTTAAAAACCCCCAGAATTCCATGGCTATTCCTCCTAAGCCTCCCTGCTCTTGGAAAATAGGGATGTGCATACCACATAGCATGAACTGTTCCCCCACATAGCATGAACTGGTTGTACATTAGGCATGTATATAGAATGCAGGGCACCATCTTGTTATTCACATTACGGAAGGAAAATGTCTTGAATTGCTCCAGGATGCATTGTAAATGAAAAAAGAGGGGGCTCAATTAGTCCTTAAAAAACCTTGCTAGTCATTGCTACATGATAAATCATTCTCCAAATCATCATTCTGCCCCATCCCTTGAGCATTTAATAGATAGCTGGGCATATATATCCCCCGTCATATTATTTCAGTTTTAAGACCAGTTCATTCACTAGCTCACCATTCCTTGCTTTGTCCTCAATAAGGGGAATCAAGCACAGATGACTCAACACTGACAACATCTCTATCTATATGTTTTATTATTGATTACAAGGCAGACTTCCCAAGTAGCCTTGTAAAATCAAATTACAAGACCAGTTAAAGAAAACACAGGAAAATATGTTTTAAGAGAGGGTACTTATTAAGTCTCACAATACTGACAAGCTTTGTATTGTGCAAACCCCAATAGGAGCTGTAGTTCATCTGGGCTTTCATCAGGCCCTGCACACTCTTGTTCTAAATCAAGAGTTATGAATCACTTGGCTGAATTCTTTCTTTATTCCCTCCATGTGTCAAAGGAGCTATTATGTGAGATGACTGGAAAGTAGAATATTGTTGCTAGTTTGATACAATATTCTGAAGAAAAGATGAAAATTTAGGCAAGCAATCACAGAAAAACATGTTTCACTTACATGGGATGGATACCCAATTGGGTTTAGACTATGCTTGAGAAAAAAGAGGCAAGTAAAAAAAAACCAATTATTACAAAGTTAAGTGACATTATAATATGAGAGAAAGGTTAATAATTGAGCAGTAAATTATATGAAGATGACAGTGCCCTAGAACTGTATGATTCAGACATCAACGTTCATAACTTGATAGCTTCGAAGTTTTTCTTCATTCTGGGAAAATTACAAGAGTTTTCATGGGGTTGAAAAGTTGTTCAAATTGCTCACCTTGATTTTATTCCCTCCATTTCATTTTTATCTTGGGAGAGAAGCAAACAGCCATATGAATTTGTGAAAACTCTGTTTCTCATCTACTCAACAATCTCCTTTCTTTTATTTCTTGTTACCTCAGCTTCATGCATCCACACTTTCTTATATTCCCATGTGAATCTCAGAAAAAGCCCAGCATTAAAAGCTTCACAAATGAGTTTTCTGGGATAAATGAGGATCTATGCAGTGTTTGGTTTAGGACTGAGAGGCCTATTTGAGTGCAAAAAAGACACATCCTTCTGCTTCTTGCTTTATTTTATTTTTAATCTTGAAATTAATTTAGTCATCTCCAAATCATACTGTAACCATGAAATATGATACACTGTTTAATTCTTGTGCCCCGAACATTGTAATTGATGCACATTGGGGGGGAGGGATCCTTTGTCTAGGGCAGAGTTTCTCAACCTGGGGGTCAGGACCCCTGGGGGGTTGCAATTGAGTTTTGTTTTGTATGTTTTGCATGTTTTGATATGGTCAAAATTGACTAATCAATAAAGAATTGTTGTTGGAAAAAGGTGGGTTTTGAAGGGGTTGCCAAAGACCATCAGAAAACATATTTCTCATGATCTTAGGAACCCCTTTGGCATAGAAGGCTGAAGAACTCTCCGCCTGCCCTTCTCTTCCTTTTTTGAAACAGACCTCCTCTGCTGTGATTGGCCGGCCTATCAGCTAAGGGGAGGGCTGTTTCTAAGACTCCAAGTGTGAGATGGGCAGCATGGTGTGCATGTACAGGTGAGGGAGAGCGTGTGAGACGGGAGGAAGACTCGTGCTAACAAGTCCCTTCAAGGCATGGTGGTTCTGCGTGGGAAGGCAGAATTCTCTTTGATTGTAGGTGAACTATAGGTCCCAGCAACTACAACTTCTGAATGTCAAGGTCTATTTCCCCCAAACTCAACCAGTGTTTACATTTGGGCATATTGAGCATTTGTGCCACATTTGCTTCAGATCCATCATTGTTTGAGTCCACAGTGCTCTCTGGGTTTAGGTGAACTACAACTCCAAAACTCAAGTTCAATGCCCACCAAATCCTTCCAGTATTTTCTGTTGGTCATGGAAGTTCTGTGTGCCAAGTTTGGTTCAATTCCATCATTAGTTGAGTTCAGAATGCTCTTTGATTGTAGGTGAACTATAAATTTGATTGTATGATTAACTATAAATCACAGGAATACAATTACCAAATGACAAAATCAACCCCCCCCCCCGCCCCGCCCCCAACCCCACCAGTATTCAAATGTGGGCGTATCGGGTATTTGTGCCAAATAGGGTCCAGTGAATGAAAATACATGTGGCATATCAGATATTTACAATAGGTTCAAACTACAGAGAGTCCTGGTTTGTTATAGGTTTTTCGGGCTATATAGCCATGTTGTAGAAACATTCTCTCCTGACATTTCACCTGTATCTATGGCAGGCATCCTCAGAGGTTGTGACCTCACAACCTCTGAGGATGCCTGCCATAGAAGCAGGTGAAATGTCAGGAGAGAATGCTTCTAGAACATGGCTATATTGCCCGAAAAACCTACAACCACCCAGTGATTCTGGCCATGAAAGCCTTCGACAATATACAGAAATTCCACCTAAATCCACCTAAATTCCACCTAAATCAAACTTCTTGATAGTAAGAGTTGTCAACAGTGGAATAAGCTGCTTTGGAGTGTGATAAACTGTCTTCCTTTTGAGGCTTTTAAAAGCAGGATTGATGCCCATCTGTTGAGAGGGATTTGGCTGTGTGGTCCTGCATGGCAGAGGGTTGGATTGGATGGCCCTAGGCTTATCTTCCAACTATGATTGTCTGATTAACTTCTTGAATAGAGCTTAAGAGCACAACCCACTGTAGATTTCTCTTGTACAAAACCCACTGAAGAGAATGAGAAATATCAAGATAGTGGATTGAGCAAAGACTCTAGGCTAGAGTTCGATTTCCTACTTATTCATGGAAACCCAATGGGTGACCTTGAGGAAGTTGCACTCCTTCAGATTTAGAGTCAAACAAAGAAAGGCAAACCTTCTCTGAAGAAAGCTTGCCAAGAAAACTCCATTACAGGTTCACCTTAAGGTCACCATAAGTTGAAAATGGCTTGAAGGCACATAACAACAAGAAGTGGAAAAGAAATTGACGTGAACTGAGATTTTTTAAAATGAATGAATCCACTTTGTCTTCCATGAGATGATTAACAAAAATGCATGTCTCTTTTCGTTTTCATCCTCGAGAGAAAACTGGGGCATCAGGGCCTTCCCCATTGATTTTCTTTTCTTTTCTGAGCTATATGCATGTAATCTCTCAACTAGGTATTTTTGAAAAATTCATACAAATGGTTTCATCCACCAAAAATGCATTAAAATCATACACAGGGAAAATGCATGCTAAAATATGCAAAATTTCCTTGAGTGGGGAGAGGCTCACAACTAGATTCAGAACATGAATAGATTCAGAAGGGGGGAAACAACAACAAAAACAGGCAGCCTGCAATCAGGAATATTTCTGCAAATTACTACTGCTCTGCTTTCCCAAGCAATTCCCCTTCAATCTGTTCTGAGATCAAAGCCAACACCTTGCTTACTGGTGATGACAATAAAGGTGACACTAAGGATAATTTTAAATTAATGTATTTTTAGGTTGCCATTCATATGCACATATTCATGTTCATATTGGCTTAGATGTTTAAAGGCGCACCTAGGCTGAAAATGAGCAAGCCAGAAACAATACAACAGTAGCAGACAGATCCATAAAACACTGAGGAGAATGCAAAACATAATAGTAAAATTACCCAGCCTTTCTAGAACCTTTGAAAGATAGAAACAATTCTAGGAGAAGACCAGAAAGAGAATCAAGGTAGCAATTGCAGGCTATTGAAAAAAGAAAATCCTGGCTCCTGGTGATTGTCAACATTTTGCATTCACTAGAGTCTTTCAACATCCAGATAGAGCATGCAAACATCCTCCAGTTCATACTAATAGGCTCTGAGACTCTGTACCAAATGTTAATAAAAACCAAGGAAGGGAGACTATCAAGGAAGATCCATCACTGAAATGTTCTTCTCTGAGAAAGCTATGAAACTTATGGCATGGAAGGGGGGAAAACATGATAGCAGGTGACCGCACCCTGCTAGATAGTGGGAGTTCTGTCTCCAGAATCTCTAGACTGGACAAGCTGTGCCAAAATTTGAGCCAATGTTCCAGGCCCTTCAGTGACTACATCAAGGGTGCAGCTCCTAGCTACTGTGGGAGAAGTGTTGCAAGATGAGGGCAACATTCTTCAAAATAAGAATATTGTTCCCTGTTCAGATTTCCCCCCTTCAGTTTCAACATTTCCAGGATTGCAGAGAGTGGGATGTTGAAAATGATTCATACTTAGATCTCTTATAGTTTCCTTGGTACCTTAGCTTTGGTACCTTGGCTTCTTTGCTTTGGATGCCTAAGCTCTGTTTCCCAACATTGAACTGGAGTTTTGAATTATTGCAATGCTCGAAATTTGGTGTTGTTGGTAACTTTCATCAAGCCAGGTTTGCATTATAAGCACCATATGAATTAGATACCTGCAAGTCACTCTCTCTTCAACAGACTCACTCAGGACTTACAGACTCAGGTCACACCTTCCTTGAGTCAATTTATCCATCTGGAATGTGGTCTTCTCCTTTTTCTGCTACATTATTAAGCACTAGCTGTACCCACCACGCGTTGCTGTGGCCAACCTTCCCTCTCTATTTCTCTCCTCCTTCCTTCCTTCCTTCCTTCCTTCCTTCCTTCCTTCCTTCCTTCCTTCCTTTCTTTCTTTCTTTCTTTCTTTCTCTTTCTTTCTTTCTTTCTTTCTTTCTTTCTTTCTTTCTTTCTCTCCTTCCTTCCTTCCTTCCTTCCTTCCTTCCTTCCTTCCTTCCTTCCTTCCTTCCTTCCTTCCTTCCTTTCCTTCTCTCCTTTCTTCCTCTTCTTTTCCTTCTCCCCTTTTCTCTCCCTTCCTCTTTCTCCCCATTCTTCCTTCTTTATCTCTTCTTGGACTGCAACTCCCAGCAGTCCTCCTCATCAATCTACCTACCTACCTACCTACATATCTCTATCTAATCTCTCTATCTGGAGGCTTGCTGGGAGTTGCAGTCCAGGAATAGGAAATAATATGCAGGGATTGGGATGCTCTCAAAGAAATCGAAGGAGAAGAAAGCTTGCATCTTGGAAGCAGTGCATTTGAATCATCTTCCTATCTTAAAGGGCCTGTTCTAGGGGATGCTGGGAACTGTAGTCTGGAAGAGAGTGTGGATATGCTATAGGGCAGTGGTTCTCAACCTTGGGTCCCCAGATGTTTTTGGCCTACAACTCCCAGAAATCCGAGCCAGTTTACCAGCTGTTAGGATTTCTGGGAATTGTAGGCCAAAAACATCTGGGGACCCAAGGTTGAGAACCACTGCTATAGGGTATTTTGTTTGCCAGGGGAGTCATTTTTGCACATGCATTGTAGTGTCTTTTTGCTTTTTGGCTTTTAAAGTCCCTTCCGCTGTGTTTTTCAGTGTTTTTATGAATGATGGTCACTCACTGGCCTGATAGGTGTATTGTGTCCAAATTTGGTGTCAATTCGTCCAGTGGTTTTTGAGTTAAGTTAATACCACAAACTAACATTACATTTTTATTTATATAGATTCTCATCTTTTCTAGTGAATTACATTTTCTCATGAGGGTAGAAGTACAACAGTCTCAGTTTAGTCATCTTGGCTTCTAGGAAGAGTTCAAGTTTAGTTTGCTCTAGGACTCTTTCATTTTTTCTTTTATCAGACCGTGGTACCTGTAGAGTCTACAGTGTAGACTTTTCCAAATGAGTTGATTTTCTTCCTATCAGCTTTTTTCACTGTCAAGCTTTTATAACTAATTACAGAAATATAAAATAAGATAACATGGGCTATCATAACTTTAATATCCAATCATTTATATGAAAAGCATTTCAGCAAAATAGTATTAAAAACCAAAGCCCAAATATCAAGAAAAATCCATAGAAATCAGAGTACAGGAGTAGCATCAAAAACCAGGAATACAAAAGCAGAATAAATCCAAAACATGAGATTCAGGAACAGTCCTCAAAACTTGGAATCATGAGATATGAACAAAAGGGAACATGGAACTAGAAATCCCTTGACTTGACAATAGATCTATACTCAAACACCAACGTTGCCTAGATTGACAGACCCATCTATTGGGCTAGCTTATATAGAGAAAGTCATGCCTTCTCCCCTGAGAAACTGATAAGTGCTTCTTGGCTAAAAGGCATCTTGATCTTCGTAAACCCTCCTGGTGGAACATAAATCTCCTATCTAACTGCTCATTAGTCCGTCCACCTGGTCTTTCATTTTCATCCTCTGAGCTCAGAACTGTTCCTGACCTTGCTTCCCTAGTAAACTGCCTTTCAGGAATGTGGCCTTCAGACACAGACTGCTCATTTCCAGGGCTTAAACTCTCTTGCTGGCTCTCCTGCTGACTCGCAGACCCAGAATCCCCAGTATCATCATATTACTATCAGATCCATAATCCTCAGAGAGATCAGGTGTAGTAACAATCAAAGACTGTTCTGCAACAATGACCATGGAAACCCAATGGATAACTTTGGGCAAGTCATACTTTTACAGAGGAAAACAAAGACAAAAACCCCTGTGAACAGATCTGATTTGGTCGTGTCAGGAGCGACTTGAGAAACTGCAAGTCGTTTCTGGTGTGAGAGAATTGGCTGTCTGCAAGGACGTTGCCCAGGGGACGCCCGGATTATTTTGATGTTTTTATCATCCTTGTGGGAGGCTTCTCTCATGTTCCCGCATGAGGAGCTGGAGCTGATAGAGGGAGCTCATCCGCCTCTCCCCGTATTCGAACCTGCGACCTATCGGTCTTCAGTCTTGCCGGCACAGGGGTTTAACCCACTGCGCCACTGGGGGCTCCAGATCTGATAGGATCATATTAGGGTTGCCATAAGCTGGAAATGCCTTAAGATACAGAACTGCAACAGTGCATAGACAGTGACACAATGCACCCATATCTTTTTTGTAGACAGGGTTTTGGAAAAGTTCTCCTCTACTGCTGTATGCAGAAGATTTCCATGTTACATTTAAAATAGATGTACTTCACAGTCCCTGACCTCAAGAGATGCTGGTGTCTGTCAGTAAGAATTCAGAACAAAACCAACCATTCCCTTCTAAAGTTTTTGCAGTATTTTTTTATAAAATCCTCCCATTTCAGTAAAACAGTTTAATGTTTTACATGTACATTCTGAAGCAGAAGGAGGTAATAGAAAGTAACTTCTTCCCTACTATAACTAGAGACTCCCTAGAAGCCCAACTGAAAAGAGAAGCTTGTTGTCTGAAAATACAGATTTGAAGATGTTCTTCTCCCTGCTAGGCAACCTAGAATATTCATTTTGCAACTGGGACTCCTTCCTAGCTGTCTGTAAGCCGGAAAAATATTCTAAGCATGTCTGAAGGTCAGGGGCCTCAAACAAGAGATAATACTTTTTCCCTCCCTGTTAATCATGTCCTGTAATTCTGAAGATAACGTTTACATCCAGGGTGACTGCGGTCTTCTCTTGAGCAGACTTTAATGACATCTCCTCTTTTAATTATGGATCACTTTCCAACCATGTGAATATCAACTAGCCCAGATGATTAATGGGGCCATGGAGGATGTCTCTTAACTCCCCCTCCCTCCAGTGGTACGGTTTCAAACTGCTACTTGCAATTTTAAACAAAAGGAGCCGCTTTTAAAACAAGTGAAGGAATATTTTGAATACTTATATTGCTATCCCTGATAATTATGCATACTTAGTTGCAGAAAGAAATAAACAGTTATGATCAATCCTTTAATAAACAGCCCTTATTTAGTACGGTATGGCACACTGCATGTCTTTGCAATCTAATTACCATAAATGCATTAAAATACCCATTAAAAATAATTGTAGAGCATATTATACCCCCTTAGCAAAACAACAGCAAATAGCTTAAATTCCTTTCCACAATGCCCTTTGAATTAATATTATTATTTTTAGTACCATGTCTTCCATTTACGAAAGAATTATTTGTCAGAGAAGGATGAGAGGGGTTGAAATGGGAATGATCACGCATACCAGCCTTCAGTTCTTTTGCTAGATTGGGCTATCCATCACCATAAGACAGTGATGGAGGGCTGGAAGACCACATCAGGGAAAAAGCATGGACTGGAGGCAGTAGAATGAATGCAGCTTGACACCACTTTAACTGTTATGGTTCAATGCTATGGAATCACAATAGCTGTAGTTTAGCGAAGCACCGACAATCTTTGGATGAGATGGCTAAAGACCTTCTAAATCTACAAGTCCCATGATTTTATAGCATGGAGCCATGCCAAGCAAACTAGTGTTAAACTGCATTAATTGTACATTGTAGTTTTACCCATTGTCTCCCAGATGAGCAAGAACAACAATAATCATACCCGATTATTTCCATCAGTGCCTCAAGGCCGTTACTGGATGGCTGCGTGCCAGCAGGTTGAGGGTGAATCCAGCAAAGACGGAGATCCTATGGCTGGGTCAACCGGGCAATGGGGACATCCAGCTGCCTACCCTGGACGGGGAGGCACTATGCCCGTCATCATTGGTAAAGAGTCTGGGAGTCCTTTTGGACCCTCTGCTGACGATGGAGGCCCAGGTCTCCGCCGTTAGCAGAACCGCCTTTTTTCATCTGCAGCAGGCTAGACGGCTGGCCCCCTACCTGTCCAGGGACGACCTAGCTACGGTGATCCAGGCTACAGTCATCTCAAAACTGGACTACTGTAATGCCCTTTACATTGGCCTTCCTCTGTTGGTGATCCGGAAGCTCAAGTTGGTACAAAATGCAGCTGCTCAGCTTCTTGCGAGAACATAACACCAATCTTACTGCAGCTGCATTGGTTACCAATTGAGCACCGGATCACTTTCAAAGTGATGATACTCACCTTTAAGGCCTTGCATGGTCTGGGGCCGATGTACCTGAGGGATCACCTCACCCCCTACCAACCCCAGACATCCCTCCATTCTGAGGACCAAGATTTGTTGGAAATTCCCAATGTCAAGACCTTGCATCTAACAGCAACCAGACGCAGAGCCTTTACAGCAGTGGCACCATCGCTCTGGAATACTCTGCCACCTGAAGTCCGTGCCTTGCGGGACTTATCAGCTTTCCGCAGGGCATGTAAGACATACCTGTTTCGACAGGCCTTTGACTTTTGACATTGCTGTTTTAAATTGTTCACCTGTTTTTAAATTGTGTTAGATTTTAGCCTTTCTTGTAAGCCGCTCCGAGCCCCAGGGGAGTGGCGGCATATAAGTTCGAATAATAAATAAATAAATAAATAAGGAAGGAAGGGATCGTAGGTGCCCAGACCATGAGTTGGGATGTATCAGTAATATAAATACGGAACCAACATAAACTCAACTTTAATGAATAGAGTCAGCCATCTATGCAGTCTTTCTGAGGAATGTAGGGCTTTCAAGGTGTTAGACTGCAGTCGACTTACCCTAGAGGTGACATAGTTCAAAACAAGGATAATACACATTATGGCCCAGCAACATCTGGAGGTCCAGGTTCCTCAGTCCTCCTATCTACCAGTGTAGGAATAGATCTATACTGTAAAGTGAATGCAGTCTGACACCATATCATTGCCACAATTCAATGCCGCGGAATCATGAGAGTTGTGGTTAGGTGTGCACTTTGACTGAGAATGTTTGAGACCAAAATCTTAGAATATCTGACTAAGATCAGCTCTTTTTCAGAGGATCTGCTCATGGGAAGATGAGACAGTGTCCTTTGGGTGGCAACAACCCCATTGTGAAACCTTTTCATGAAAGAGAAAGCAACCTGCAGTTTTCAAGTCACTCCGGACATGAAAAAATAAAAGAGATTAGACTACATGCATTCCTGATGGTTATATATATATATATATATATATATATATATATATATATATAGGGAGGGAGGGTCTGTATTTCTGGGTTGTTCTTTTCTTATGGAAATGACATATGGGGCCCTTGTTAGGGTAAAAAAATGGTGTATAAAATGTTTTAAATAAAATAATTAAATAGGAAACTGCAACAGAATAGAAATAATGTCTTGCCAGGTTTATATGGCACCATCTGCCATAGCTGAGCTTTTCCTTTCTGTTCATGTACCACAATTAGAATGTACGTTTCAATAATTTTCACACACACTCAATATCAAATGTATCAACTTCCTAGCCAGAACTCAGATCTCAAAAGTACTGTGCCCCCAACCCCTTGAATTAAAGTAAATTTTAAGGGAACCTGTGGTCCCCAAGATTAACCTGTTCTCCCTTTTGGGGTTGCCCCAGTGATACAATGTAAACTTCTGTTCATGTTGACTTTTAGCAAAAGAAAGCATAGCTAAATGCAACTTACTGATTCGAGGGATATCACATCCTATAACAAATAGACATCTAGCACAATCTGAGATAGAAATGCTTCTAAATACCTAGACAGTATATTTATGGGCTTTAGTCTGTCAATTCCATACAGACCCAGATAAATTTACCACTAAGTATTGCCTCAGGAAAGAAATTTTCATCTTGAAACTTTAGGATCTATCTTGAGCAAAACACCCAGGAATTTTGTGTAGAGCAAAACAGAGCTAAAGGTAAAGTAAGAAATATTTTTGGAGGTAACACAACAAATCCCTTTGCTAGAAACACATACAAATCTCTCCCCATACACACATTAAAAGAAACAGGCAAAATTTATATTAAAATTGCATATGAAAATTTATGGGCTTGATACATCTTCAGAAACTATTATTGTTGCATGCCTTCAAGATTCTGACTCATAGAGACCCAAGGTAAAACTATCACAAGGTTTTCTGGGGTTGAGATTCCAAATGGGTCTCCATGGCCAAGCAAAGCACAGTGGCCTGTCAGAAACTATTACTGTGATTTAAATAAAAACACAATGTATTTCATCATAATAAAGAAAACTGTTGTACCTGCTCCACTAGCTGTCTCAGTGGCCATTGTTGATGGCCAGTTTTATTTCTCCCTGAATATAATTCTTTATCATTAAACCAGACTTGTAGCAGACAATTCTTCACATAGAGGACACACTACAAGTGCCACATCTGCACTAGGTGATTAATTCAGGACCATTCCGGAGCATTATGATCCAGACTAGCCCTAGACCTAGAGTGACTGATAGCAGCCACATTCACCAGGCTGAACTTTCTGTGATGCCACATTGGCATCCAACTGGGCCAAGGCTGTATCAGCCCTGATGGACTATCAGCTTGTCCTCTGTGTTTCCACCTCACCTCACTGCTGACCATGGAGTATGTAAGCCCTTGGTGTCACCTGTTGTGTCTGCTTTGGTCAAAACATGGTACCAGAACAATGAGCAAGGAGGATTGGAGCAAATCCCTCCTTCATGCTGATCTTGTCAGTGTCCCATACTTTGCTGCAGTAGATGTGACTATGATGGCCAAGTGCTTTCAGGACAATGGTAGTGGTGATACAAGGACCCATCCTCTTCCTTGTGCTAATCAGCACAGGGAAAGGGTGACAGTGGTGTGCATGTGGATATGGACTGGGTGAAAAGTGACCAAATCCAACTGTGCATATTGCCATGAAGCCCTAGTATACTCCAGAGTTTCCTGCAGGTTCCAAAGTATACTCCAGTTTTCCATAGTATGGAGCAAATTCAGATTACTTATCAGATATCCTTGAAGACTGGATTCAAGGTGAATACAGATTTGTTTATTGATGTGGACAAACCCAAAGAGTCTTTGGGAAACTATTTCTGTAAACAAAAAATCGAATCACCTTCTGCCCTGCTCAGAAAAAAACATGGAAGACATTTAATGGACAAAAAGAGATTGATGTTTTTAGGAGGTGTTCAAGGGTGATTCCATTTCATCCAGCTCACATCCATATCTTAGCTTTTTAGGAATTTGGTCAAGACCTAACAACAAACACTAGTGGAAAGGAACATGGTTGTGAATTGGATTGCATTTGTAAGACATGTAAAGGCCACACAGAGAGAACAGCAAAAACATACATTTGGAAAATATTTTAACAAGATGAAGACTCTCTTTTGAAATTTTGGGAGTTGCAGGTACAGGTAGGCCTCAAGTTACAAACAAGATTTGTAAGTCAACTATTTGTAACTTAGGGACTGCCTGTACTTAATTCCCTTAAAGACTAAAACTCAGCAAGGTGTGAAATCAATATATACCAAAGCTGTCTACTGACTCCTAATGAGATCTGGGCAACTTTGTCCCCTAAGTTTCCTTAGTAAATCCCAGCACATTGAAAAGCACTCTGTTTCCGTCTGCTTCTTATTTTATCTAAACTAAGTTCTTACTTGTAATGAGGTCACACACCAAGACACATACACAGACACACAAACAACTCAGAAGGGACTGGAAATTGCCAAGCTACTCTTTGCATGGAGTCAGAACAGAATAATGAGTTAAATGTTTCTATGTCCTTGCAGTCCCTTTTGAGGTTTGAAATGACAATCACACTGTGTTGCAGAAAATGTTCTTGTCTGAGCAAAGCAACGAATCTTAGAATAGCCCTGTTCAAGCATTGTGCCTGAAATAGTGGACAGAAATGGGACATTGCATTGCACATACCAGCCCGTCCCAGCCCCCATCTTCACAATAGTTCCAGCTCTTAACCTCTAAGTCTTGAAAACCAGGGTGGCTTTGATTTAGTATGCTGAACTGGGACGTTGAAGATCCCAGGCTCACATATCCCTTCTGAATGAAAGTCATGGAATGACCTTGGAACAACCTTATCTATTTCCAAAGGATGATCTCAGCTTTGTTATGCTTACATCATCCAAGGCAGAAGGGTTTCAATCTTCCATAGTTCTTACCCACCACCCAGCCCTTGCTTGCTGTTTTCCATCCTCAGTACGAATGTAGTGAATCTCCCATTCCAGGGATATATCCAGAAAAGGAGGAGTTTGAAGTCTAGCTATTCCAATTTTATATAGTTAGTTTATATGCTGCCATTCTCCCAGAGTGGGACTCAAGGAGCCTTCCAAAAACAGTGTTAAAACATGTACTACATGATGTAAAAAAACATTCAAACGTTAAATGCTATATAAAAATGCACAAAAAAGCTCCTCCTGCTTATGTATTAAAAGCTTGCTAGCTAAAGGAAAGCAAGGAGGGGGCCAGCCTAGTTTCCTAGAGAAGGGAGTTCCAGAGAGAGAGAGCAAACTGCCCCAGTCTGTCCTTGCCAGATTCCCTGACCTCCTTCTTATTTATTTTTATTTATTTCTTGCATTTCTATCCCGCCCTTCTCAACCCCCGAGGGGGGACTCAGGGGGTTCTTGCTTTACTTTTGGCAGAGCATCACTAGGGAAGGCCTGCACGTATCCACCTGCACGTATCCACAATCAGGCATGATTTCTCCAATCCTATCCATGAACTGAAGGTCCCTAGCCTTATGCTGGCCAGTCTACATCTGGCTACACTTCCTTGGCCACCTAATCTCCAAAAATGATTGCACTATGTAATTGTCCGGTAGTCAGATTAGGTCAAAGTCTCCTGTAATATATTCTAAAACTTAGAGACTTTGGGAAATTTATAAAACAGAGAAATCAACATGCAACCTTACTTTTGTTTATATATTTATTAAGTAAACAATTAGCTTATGGAGTTTCATTCCATTTGAAGGTTAATCATATCACATAGACATCTTTGTCTAGGTCAGGGGTCAGGCATGTAGCCGGGGGGGGGGGGGGGGGGAGGGGCTTCACCCCCCCCCCCAAATTCTCATGGTGGTTCGCGAAAAGGCCTTACTGGTGCATTATTTAAACTGTTATGTTTATTCATATCATGATCTGATCACCATAGTCAATATATCCCATATGCATGGGGGTATTGGGGTAATGATACAAAAGGTTTGCTAGGGTAGACCCTCTTTCACTCAGACTAAGCCCCCCAAAACTCAGCACCCCCGGAAAAAAATACCCCCCCCCCCCCCGAAACGAAATCCTGGCTACGGGCCTGTCAGGGGTTCTCCAACTTTTTCAGTCAGGGAGTCCTTTTTGAAGCAAAAGTTTCTTGTGGAGCCCCAAGAAATGTTTATATAATATATCAAGCACAATAAAAACACCCTCAACAGATGGCCACCCAGCCTTTGAAATAGTAGTAGTAACAACAACAACAACAACAACAACAACAACAACAACAACAACAGAAATCTCAGGGGTCATCCAGTTAATTCCCTTCTGCCATGCAGGAAAAGCACAATCAAAGCACCCCCTAACCAGTGGGAGGGAAATGGGGTTTTGCAAGCAAGGAAGATGAAGGAAAAGGGCTTTTGGGAGTGGGGGAGGTGGGGGAGGAGCAGGAAAGAGGAAAGATAGCTTGGAGGAGAGGAGGAGGAAACCACTGAGCCCCTCAGCATGCTTTACAGAGCCCCAAGGGCTCCATGGAGCACACTTTGAGAACCCCTGATCTAGGTACATTCTCTTATCATAGACACTATGTGGTCTGGGAGCCAAGTTGCTTCTACAGAAGTAATATGCTCTAGGAATTTTATGCATATTATCCATCCATCTGACAGAAGTTGACCGTGCTGGCGGACTTACAAATTCCCGGAGAAGTCTTCTCTCTAGGAATCTCTAAGCCCTCCAATGCAATTTTGGGAGATGAGTCACATTAAAGCACCTTAGAGAGAACATACAGTATTAAGCAAATCTGTGAATAATCAAATCCATAAAAGTGAAACCCAAAATATGGAGAACTAGCTGTTTGACCAATACTAAATCTTCACAGATCATTTAGTAACGTTATGGACATCAGATGGTTTCAAAGGCATATCTAACATCTATATCTGCAGAGGAGAAGTTTGAGGGGAATCTTTGGCCACAAATTTATCTCATCTCTTACTGCAGATATGGGAATTGTGGCATCTTTGAAATGCTCTCACATTGCAGCTCCCAGCATCTTGAACAGCCACAGACCCGTACCTAATATTATTGTTGCCTGCCATAGCACTGCACTTAATTCCCGGGCCCCCTAGAATTTTTGGGCTTGCACAAATCTTGGCCCAGCCTTTTAAATTTTTAAATTGCCTTGAACAGGCAGGATTACTTTTAATATATGTTTGTTATGATGACAATTTTTATGCTTTGTTAATCTTATGGTTATGTTTTTTTTTACTTTGTATGTTTTGTGTGACAAATACAACAATAAATAAACTCATAAACTCATAAAACAAAACAATAAACATTAAAAGACTAGCAGTAAACATTAGACAATAACACCACGACACATTTAAAACTAAGGCCGGGCCAAATGTAATGATTAAAAATTTTAAAAATGCTGGACATGACAGGTGAAATGGATAGGTTTTTGGAGATAGGTGCAGTGTGCAGACAATCTTAAATCTCTAGTAAAGTGCATTTGGGACATGATGCTTGGAGTTTCCTATTCTGGGAAGGCACACTGGAACAACCATGTCTTCAAGCTCTTCCTAAAGATGCCTAAAGACATCTATGAAAATACCTGGGAGCCCCACAATTCCCCTGAATAGGAATTGCAACTTGGATTTAACAGATGCTGCTGCAGTGATTCATAACTGAGCATTTGATTCTTAATAGCTTTGTATATTTTGGCCATAGCAATATGATTACATCAGTTTTAAATGTTTAGCTGCAAAGCAACACAGTTCATCTCCCCTTCCCTCCCCCCGAGAGAAGTAATTTCATCTGAAATTATTCTGGAGTACCTCAGCTGGCTTGGTTTATCTTTTTTTGCCCACTGACATAATAAATATCTTATTGGGTAGACATTACAAATTGTCTCCTCTTGTAAGTCTACTCCAGCTGAAATGAATCACACTAGTCGAGCATTTCATTTAGCTCCTAATAAGTGTCAAGCCAGCTACTTCTCCTCAGAGTACAGTATGTAATGATGTAATGGGAAGGACTGTTTAATAACCCATTACGTTCCAGTGAAATGAAAGGCAGGATGCTGGTGCTGACCTTTAAAGTCCTTCATGTCTCAGATACCATTAAGTTGGTTCACACATACAGATTCATATTGCACAATATAACATCAAGAGATGACCTGCACAATCCAAATAAGCTCTGACATATGGGAAGGGCTATGCAGAAACTGTGTTTTGAAATATTGCATTTTTTCCTGGAAAAAAATGCTATTGTTAAAGCATAGCTTTGATTAAAGGGTAGAATAAAGAATTTAAGATAATACTTCTGCCTGCCTGCCTTTCCTCCCTTTTGTCTCCTTTTCTCTCTCTCTCTCCAGAACCATTTTTTCCCCTTTTGATCTCCTTTCGTCAACCTTTACTTTCCATATAGGTGATTTCAGCCAATCAGGAAGCATGTTCTAAATATAATAGTACCACACTGCTACGAGACCAATCAGATCAGTGTGCTAGCTCCACTGACAGAGAGAAAGCCTATTTAGGACTGGGGGCAATGTTTCCCGACAGCTTTAAAGCAATTATTGAAAACCATCAAAGTCAGGGTGAGTGGAGTTGGAGCTTAGGTTTTTCAACACTACTTTAAAAATTGTGCATGCGACTTAATTCATATCTTTGATTTAGTCAAGGATGGTGACATTTTTCTGCATTTACTATTTAAATTTTTTTATAATGCCCCTAAGAGTTACCATTCTCAACACATTTAGCAAAATAAAAGTGAGAACAATTCACTAAAACAATGACATTAAAGTATCATTCTCATGCAAATGGGAAAAAAGCACTATGTCGGTGATGGATAAAACTTTAAAGTGTAAATGAAGACTGGAAGATTCAAGTGAGGATTAAGGTCCATTTGAAACTAATCAAAAAGGGAGCCCAGCAAACATTTTTCAAAGGACATTATAAATTTTCAAAGAGCTACACAGACACATTCTAGCATTTGTCAGCTGAGAAATGGGTTTGCCATCTCTTGAGCCATTAATTGACTCTGAGATATGAAAGCAATGTATTTTGCTTTTAGAAAAAAAAATGTATGTGCTGGTGGCAGAGTCGTTACTTGATAAACATTTCCTAGCTTCATATATATTGTTTAATGAAAATCAGCCTATTAATTAATGTAGTATCTTTTTGATAAGTTATTGTCCCTGCTACAATCTCTTCTAATAGACTGGAACTTGTACTTTCTTTCCAATCTTCTCTTGAAATTCCTTTGTTCCACAACAGTAATTTTGAGTCCAGGAAAGATCAAAATAGTCTCCCACTTGAGATATTGTCATTTCTAATATCAGATATGTACTCATTTATTTTTCTTGCAATGAGACTGTCCTGCTTGTCTTATACAGAATGAAGAAGGGCATTGTTGTCAGAGGATGGCATATATCATGTTAAAAGATAAGCTGCTAACTGCATATCTGATATTCCGGCTGGTATTATTAGGAATTTTAGTAATAGTGTTGCCAAAGCAGATGTGAGGGCAAAATTGGCATAGCATGCTCTTGTCCCTGTTTTGTTTTGTAACTCAAACCACAAAATCATGCAGGCTCTTTATTGTTAGCTGACCCTATGAATGAGAGATTTCTGAGTCACCCTATTTTTACCAGCTCTGCTGAGTTATTGTGTTTTGAACCTTTTGAGGAGGAGTCGTCGTTGGTAAGCTTGGTGTGTGTTTGTGTGTATATGCCATATTCTCATAGTTTGTGAGAAGTCTCCAAAATGGGTTGTAACCCACGGCTAAAGCAATTGAGTAGTCTCATGTGGGACCTCGTCTTATTCGTTCAGTCATTTCTAACTCTTTGTGATCTCATGGACAGCCCATGCCAGACCTCCCTGTTGGCCCTCACCACCCCCAGCTCCTTCAAGGTCAAGCCACTCACTTCAAGGATAACATCCGTCCATCTTGCTCGTGGTTGGCCCCTCTTCCTTTTTTCTTCCATTATCCCCAGCATCATTATTTTCTCCAAGCTTTTCTGTCTTCTTATTATACGACCAAAGTATTTCATCTTTGTCTTTAATATCCTTCCCTCCAGTGAGTAGTCAGGCTTTATTTCCTGGATTATGGATTGATTTTATCCAAGGTACTCTCAAAATTTCCCTCCAACACCCCAATTCAAAAGCATTGATCTTCCTTCACTCAGCCTTCCTTACGGTCCAGCTCTCACATCAATAATAATAATAATAATAATAATAATAATAATAATAATAATAATAATAATAATATATCCTGCTCACTCTCCCTGCAGGGATTCAAAGCAACTCACAACAATATAAAATCACAGAATATATAATAAAACAAAGAGATATTTCAATTTAAATACATGACCAACAGTAACCAATTACAAAAATCAATCAAACATAATAGACAAAAAGGACATTATACATAAATAAGATAAAATACATAAATACATAATACTTACATTACTATCACTAGAAACCTCCCAATCACTGTCCTAGTTAGATCCTATCCATAGGTTATTACTATGGGGAAAAGCATTGCTTTAACTATGCGGATCTTCGTTGCCAGTGTGATGTTTCTACTCTTTACTATTTTATCAAGATTGGTCATTGCTCTCCTCCCAAGAAGTAAATGTCTTCTGATGTCTTCCTGGCTGCAGTCTGCGTCTGCAGACATCTTCACACCTAGAAATACAAAGTCTGTCACTGCCTCCATGTTTCCCCCCTCTATTTGCCAGTTATCAATCAGTCTGGGTTTTTTTTTAGCTTTTGCACTTTCTTCTTTAACCTTGATTAGAAGGCTCCTCAGCTCCTTCTTGCTTTCAGCCATCAAAGTGGTATCATCTGCATATCTAAGATTGTTAATGTTTCTTCCAGCAATTTTAACTCCAACCTTGGATTTGTCAAGCTCCTCGTTGTGACAACGCATTTTGTTCCTTCATTTTCTGTTTTGTAGCCAATAGTCCCTGGATATCAGTGTTGCCTTGCCAGTTTTGTTTCTCAGTCCTTGAACAAATGTTAAAGTTTGAGAAATGGCTGTTGTAAACCTGTGAAGCATCAAAGTATAGGAACTGAGAAAAGATAGCTCCATGTCAGTCATGAATATACATATTTTCATATTATGGTGCCATGCAAGTGTCTGCTGAAGTACCATTGATCTGAGGGTATATATTATTCAATTTAGTCGTACCAGTTGAATGGGCCTAATTTTAATAGAAGTTACAAGCAGCATAGTTACCCATAATGACTTACTTTTCTTAATAAAAGGGGCAAGATGAAATGACATTTCAAAAGTGACAAGCAGCAGGGGTAACAAATAATACTTTCTAGGTTATTATTATTATTCATAGATGAATGTTTTCACAGAGGAATTTGTTTTATGCTACAAAGTAAGGGAAAGTAATAAAAAATGAGTGACATAACAATTAATATATGTTATTTTTATACAATATCACAAGGAACACAAGCAAACTACTTTTCACAAACTATATGTATGTACATGCACATCTTCAGGTTCCCCATCGATTAATGAATTTTCTTAGGCAGTGAAGACACAGAGATAGTTTTGTCAATTGCTCCCTCTGAAATATAGTTTTGCCAATTGCTCCCTCTGAAATATAGCCTACAGCACCTGGTATTCATTGGTGATCTCCCATCCACATGCTAACCAAGATGGACCCTGCTTAGCTTAATTTATGAGATCAGACAGGGTACTTAGGTACACTCTATATGAGTAGCGGATGCTACTCATATAAGTAACCTTCCCAGCTCTGTGCAATCTGGGAAAACATCCTCAATTGAATCTGAATTTGAACATAATTTTATTTAAAGACTTTGCCAAAATTTGCAGAGGTTCTTCATATTTGTGGGAAGGAAGGATTTTCCCATTCTTAATCCATCCCTTAAAGAGTTTTTTGCTACAGCCTACCCTTCCTGTTTTGTCCTCTCCCCTCCTTTCCTCAGCCCATTTAAATGGCAAGAATGGCCGCCTATTTAAAATGCACATAGAGTCCTTTATTAAGCTAAATGAACATTCAAAAGTATTCAGGAAAAAGAATGTGGGCTGTGATGCCACTTTATATCAAAGGCACTTTCCTCATCACATCAGTCCTTCTCTTGTAATTGTCACTTGACATGCATTGAGCGAAATCATGAAAATGTGTTGATGTAAGAGAGACTTCCTTCTTAACAGCATTATTAAGAGTGCTTTCTTTCCATTATTGGGATCTTAAAGGATTTTTTAATACCACAAAAACAGATGGGGTCCTAACTTCTCAAAAAGTAAATTCTCTGTATCCACAGGAGATTGGTTCCAGGACAACACAGAACACCCAAAATATTGCATGCTCAAGCCCCTAATAAAATGGTACTGGTGGCAATGGAGTTGACTAGTCCTGGAAGCCAGGCATGCCACAAAATACATATTCTTTGGGATCACTTGTCTCCTGGCCATTTTTAATAAGAACTTTAAAGCCTGACTTCATCTTTGCAAAGGGCCTCATCAGACACAAGTCCTTTCCCATTGTGACAAATTATGACTATTGGGATTTTATTTTGTATTGTGTGCTTATCTTGTATTGCTTTTTATTTTATTTTTTATCTTTATTATATTTTATTGATGTATTATTTTGTGTTGTATATTTGCTTTGATGTAATTGTTGGGCTTGACCTCATGTAAGCCACCCCGAGTCCCCTTGGGAAGATGGTGGCAAGGTATAAATAAAGTATTATTATTATTATTATTCCGGGACCCTATGCTATTGCTCAACACGGATCAGAATTAATGAAGGGAAGACGTGTGCAATGCGGGTCAGAAAGGGCGGGGGGACAGAAAGGGGTGGGGGACAACAAACAGCCAAGCATAGTACTTAAGACGAGTGAAGTAATGTTAGAGTTATTTACTGTTAAATGATAAACAATGGTTTACGAAGACGGTAAACAGGATAGAATTTTTTCCTCTCCCCCTTTCTGGCAAACAATGTTCCCACGAATCTGATGCAGCTGCGTCTCTCACTCACTGCGCTGTTTCACGCATGGGTTCCTCTCATTAATTCAGACCCACATTCTGCAGTTGGCGTAGGGTCCCAGCTATCATACTTTTCCCCCCATTGCCACACACTTCTAAGACATTTCAGGGACGAAGTGCTACAGAGCCATTCACATGACCTAAAACTATTTCCAGTACTCATTTATTGTCTTTCATCTCTGAAATGTAGAAGATGTGTAAAGAAACAGGGGTAAAGGAGATGGGAAGAAATCATATTCTGAGTTCCTGATGCTGGTGAAGATGAGAAAAAGAGGGGGGAAACACGTGGGATGGGATCTGCCAGATTCCCTCATGTCATTTTGGTTCAGTGATGTGGAGCAATGGGCATTCCTATGGGCGTTCGCCTATCAAGCCTTGACATTTCTCTCCTAAAATCCTGCTTCATGAGCCTGGAGTAGTAATTTTTAAAATTAATTTATTCATTAGAAAAGCCAAAATTTTAAGATATCACCACTTTGTTTTTCCTGTCATTTCTTTTTCATAGTAATCTTGGCTTTCAAACTTGTTGGACTTCTACAATTGAGAGTAATGAGATTTTTTTGTGACAGGAGTGACTTGAGAAATTGCAAATTGCTTCTGGTGTGAGAGAATTGGCTGTCTGCAAGGATGTTGCCCAGGGATGCCTGGATGTTCTGATGTTTTACCATCCTTGTGGGAAGGTTCTCTCATGTCCCTGCATGGGGAGCCGGAGCTGACGGGGGAGCTCATTTGTGGTCTCCCTAGATTCAAAACTTTGATCTTTCAGTCTTCCGTCCTGCCGGCACAAGGGTTTAACCCATTGCACCACCAGGGGCACCAGTAATGAGATTGGGAGGAGAGGAGAGAAACCCAGAGCGGGGGGTGGTGGTCTGCTTTAAGAAAGATGCCTCCTGCCTCCTCAAAAGTAAGGGCATTGGGAGAATAGAGGAGCCCATGGAGAGAAAAGGTTCCTGCCTTATGAACGATGACTCCCATCTCCTTCACACTCAGGAAGGACAGATAAGGGATTAAAATAGCACTAGACTAATCTAGGATAACAAGGCATGGGAAGAACACATAATGGCAAAAGGATTAAAATAGTGCTGGATTTCGAAGTTTCCCATTTTTTTTTTTAAAAAAAACAAGGGTTGAATGAAAAGTAATGCCTCCACCTTTGTAACTCCTCAACAGATGGCAGTACTGGTATATGGCAGGTACTGGCTTGCTCAGTAGACTCTCCTCTACAGTTTCATTTTGGCGGGAAGCCTTAGCATTGAATGGTTGTGTTGTTAAAGTGTGAAGTATGGAACCCTGTGCAGACGGTCGGTCAATGTGACTTAAGGAACTTGCAGTCATTGAATTCTTGACAGCAAAAGGTTTCACCTCAAATGAGATTCATCAGAGAATGCAAGCTGTTTATGGTGATTGTGTTGATGTGAATACTCTGCGTCGTTGGGCAAATAAGTTTAAAGGTGTTGGGGTGGGAACATCTGACTTGCATGACAAACAAAGAGTTGGACATCCTGTGACAGCAACCACTGAGTTTCACAAGCAAAAGGTTGACAGATTGATTCAGGACGATCGTCGTATCACTCAGAGAGAAATTTCAAGCGTAACTGGCATTTCACAAGAACGTGTGGGTCACAATATTGCTTTGCTTGGCTATTGGAAGATCTGTGCACAATGGGTTGCGGAAACAGAGTGTCGACTTCTTCCGTGATGGTTTCAGAAAACTTGTTCATGATTGGCAGAAATGTATCCAATTGTCTGGTGATTATGTGAAAAAGTGAATAGTGGTAGTTAAAGAGCACATTCTAAGGATTATTTCTGCATTTGATTTATTAAAATGTTCCCATCCAAACCCAAGTAACAGAGGTGGAGGCATTACTTTTCATTCAGCCCTTGTAATATGGAGTGAACAGCGTTTGCAATTGCTCATGTGATGGTTCAGAACACAGGACAGAAATGGGAGAAGGGTGGAGAACATAAAGTGTCTGATGGTATTTGTAAAACGAAATGATGTCTTTTTAAAATTGAAGGGGGTGATACACTTTGCCAAGAAAACTCCCCACCCACACACACCCTGCTTTCTGCAAAATGTCCAATGAAGTCCAAAGTGAAATTTATGAATCCCTATTAAAATGGTGTAAAGTGGCTGTGGAGGCAGTGAGAAGCCCCATCAAGTGCCCACTGCTACCTTGTGGAAGAACTGGATTGTCTTATTGTTTGCCTTTTTGCCTGGAAGCTGCCCCTGGGGAGATAGGGCAGCCTATAAATTATTATTATTATTATTATTATTATTATTATTATTATTATTATTAAAAGGAAAAGAGGGCAGCTGACATGATTCAGAATTCAAATGTGTAGTGCTGTGTACAGCTGAATCCACGAGGGGCTGAATCTGCAGATTGTGAGCCCACTAACATAGTGATTTAATGGACAGAATAATAAAGTTTTGGTTGATTTATCTCCTTGTCCCTTCGAAGACCATTCCCACTAGACCCTATGGAATTTAAAGAACCAATAACCAACTGCTATGGATCTTCTGTTCCCTCTACTTTCATTCTTATAGTGTCTGTTGCATAAGGTTGAAAGCAGGTTCTGTTATGATTTTGTTCTCCGTGCAGTACTTGAAATACTGAATGTGCTCAATAAATTCTGTTGCTGGTAATGGGGAGTGAATTTTAGCCACTAAAAAAGAGAATAATTCTTTATATTGCTGACACTTTCTGTTCTAAGGGGTTTTTGGTTCTAACTCCTACAGGGAAGTGCAAAGAAATCATTCAAGCAGACTCTGCAACAAAGAAGTCAGCCAGATGTGCTTTTGCATATAATTTTGTTACAAATATAGATAAATGAGCCCCCGGTGGCACTGTGGTTTAAACTTCTGAGCTGCTGAACTTGCTGACCGAGAGGTCACCGGTTCGAATCAAGGGAGCAGGGTGAGCTCCTGCTGTTAGCCCCAGCTTCTGCCAACCTAGCAGTTCAAGAACATGTAAATGTGAGTAGATCAATGTGTACCGCTCTGGCAGGAAGGTAACGGCGCTCCATGCAGTCATGCTGGCCACATGACCTTGGAGGTGTCTATGGACAATGCCGGCTCTTTGGCAGAGAAATGGAGATGAGCACCAACCTTCAGAGTCGAACACTTTCAGGGAAAACCTTTATCTATAGGCAATATTCTATAACCACCCAAAACAGTTTTCTGGGACAACTAAGTGTGGGGCAACTGAGCATGCACAGTTCCAGTATGTACCATTTCACAGCTTATTTGGAAGACAGACACCTACCTCTCCAAAAGAGAATGGTGGTGTCTGAATATAATGTGTGGCAACCATCAGCAAAAAAAGGAACTATTCCAGAGATTTACACACACACACACACATCCAAATTTAATATCCTTCTTTAGCTGGCATATTAAATTATAGTTTGAGCAACATCTCCATTGTTGTTGCTGGATTGTTGGTTTTATAAGACAGAGGAAGAATTCTAAATTTTTCTGTGTGAAGAATGACTTGAGAAACTGCGAGTCACTTCTGGTGTGAGAAAATTGGCCATCTGCAAGGATGTTGCCCAGGGCACACCTGAATGTTTGATGTTTTACCATCCTTGTGGGAAGCTTCTCTCACATGTCCCCACATGAGGTGCTGGAGCTGACAGAGAGAGCTCTACCCGCTCTCCCCAGATTCGAACCGCTGATCTGTCAGTCATCAGTCCTGCTGGCAGAAGAGTTTTACCCATTGCACCACCGTGGGATTCTAGTAAGGCATATAAAATACTAGTAAGGCATAATAAAAAAGATAATAATGCAACCCCATTAAAAATCCCAGTAAAAGATATTTGCCTGCTTTAAAAAGGAAAGGACAAAAGAGGGGTCGAAGCAACTGAACTCCACAGCCAAATATGTCTGTGATGTTGGGAAAACCCAGAGAAAGCCCTCTCCCAAAAATCTTAAAATTCAGGCTAGCTTATACATGCTAAAACATGTCCAAAACAAAACATGTAAATAACAGAAAAAAACAATATTACTCACAGGGTTGCTGTGAGTTTTCCGGGCTGTATGGCCATGTTCCAGAAGCATTCTCACCTGATGTTTCACCCACATCTATGGCAGGCATCGTCAGAGGTTGTGATGTCTGTTGGTAACTAACTAGGCAAGTGGGATTTATATATGTGTCCAGGGTGGGAGAAAGAACTCATGTCTGTTTGAGGCAAGTGTGAATGTTGCAATTGGCCAGCTTGATTAGCATTGAATAGCTTTGAATATTACTCACAGTATGTTTGCACAAGTTGAATATCCCTAATCCACAAAACTTGGGGGCCATAAATGTGTTGGATTTCAGATTTGGGGTGATTTTGCAATATTTGTAGTTGCATATATGTACATCAATGATAGATGGATCAGAGACCCAAGTCTAAACATTACATTAATGTATGTTTCATAACTAACCTGTAGGTAAGTTATAAATTTGTTTACACTGAACCATCGGAAAGCAAATGTGTAACTCTTATTGATCTTTATTAAATGTGTTTGATTAACTGTGTACCCTGAAGTTATTTTATGTTGACCCTAAGGTGAACCCATCACTGGGCTTTCTTGGTAAGATTTGTTTGGTGAGGATTTGCCTTTGTCTTTCTCTGGGGCTGACAGTGTGTGACTTGTCCAAGGTCACCTATGACTAAACTGGGATTCAAACCCTGGTCTCCAAAGTCATACTCCAGCATTCAAGCCCATATACTATGCTGGCTCTCCAGAATTGTTCTGCTAGATTTTATTTTGCCTCATTTCGTGTGGTGCAGACACAAAAAGAATATCAGTCATGGATTTTCTTCTGCCTGTTATATAAGCTTTATCGTGCAATTTAAAACTGTCCTGCTCCTTGTTTTTGACAAGGGAGAACTAGCAATGGGAACAGGCTATTTTGCATAGTGTGAATGACATGACATAATACTCATGGCAGGTTGTGGGGTGGGAGGGGAAGGAAATATCCAGGCTGCAGTCAGCTGCTCTGCTCCAGGAAACACACAGAGCTTGTAAAGGACAAAGCAAGGTTACTTGTATTTATACCAAGGGATATAAGCTGACAGATTGAGCAACAAGAAGTAATTGGGTCCACCTTGATTTTCTACTCCATTCACAGCTGTAATAATTGTACTTCATAATGGCCACTGGGTTTTGATTAGACTGAGACCCATTTTTCGTAGGAGAAGGTGGGCTATTCTGCTCTCTGTGGAAGAAGTGGTTGAATTTGACTTGACATTTTTAATTGAAAAGAGTTTGAACCATAATGCTCAACGAATTAATAAAACAGTTTGATAGATATTTTAAGCTGTTTAGAATTGGATCCACCTTCTAGATTCTGCCTCTCTCATTTTAGGATGTGGTTGGACCACTGCAGTAGGTTTAGCGGGAGTACATTGAGAGACACACAAAATGGGGAAGCAAAACAAAACTAAAACTTCTGAGTTTGACTTATGTTTTATTCAAAAATGTACAACAGTGCAGGAGGCCCTTAAGTCTATTTAAACTACAGATCATGAAGGCTTCTAAGGAGTGACAATACACTTCTTGACCAGGGGAAAAACAGTCTGAGGTATCGAGTGGGATCAAAATGTTTCATGCAACATGGCTTGGTTTGGGAGCCTACATGGGTCAGACTTTGTCCATCTTGCTTTAAAGCAGGCATGGGCAAACTTTGGCTCTCCAGGTGTTTTGGACTTCAACTCCCACAATTCCTCATAGCCAACTCACTGTTAGGAATTGTGGGAGTTGAAGTCCAAAACACCTGGAGGGTTGAAGTTTGCATATGCCTGCTCTAAAGTGATCTTGGGGGGATCCAGACAGGCCTTTATCCCAGGAGAATATGTGTTTTAAAAATGCAGATTTTCCTGAGGGCCTGTCTACACCCACCCCAGAAAGAGTGCACTTTTTGTGGTGAATGTCCAGATATTATCTCAGGACTAGCCCAAGAGAATGTCTGGAGGCCCTACCCCCCTCCCTCCAAGCCCCTTAGAAAATTRATGAAAACTTACCTGGCCTCCATTACAGGCTTCGGGCATCTCTCCCGGTGCATAGAAATGACACACCATGAGAGCGCGGGGGCGGGGGAGTGATTTTCCTCCCTCCTCCTCCCCTCCTGCTCTCCTGGTGCATAATTTCTATGTGCCGGGAGAGCTGGCCGAAGCCTGTAATGGAGGCTGGGTAAGTTTTCATTAGTTTTCTAAGGGTTCTGTGGCCTTGAGGGGAGGGGTGGGTATTCCCACAGTTTACCAAGCTTATTTAGCCCGATAAACTGTGGGGATGCTATCTGGACTGCAGTATTCTGCAGTCCAGAACCAGAAATAGTGGGCTTATCCTGCACCTTCCAAGAAGGCATGGAATAAACCCACTATCTAATTAATTCGCTACGAACCGGGGTTTTCTTGGTTTGTAGTTAATTAATTCGGGACTGTCCAGAACATTGTCGGACAGCCCCTCCTTTATTGCAGTAGACACCGCAATAAAAGTACTGTCTGGATGGGCCCCAAGAAGCAAATGATGTGGTACAGTTGAAGACATATTGCTGCCTGAGTTGAAGTAACACAAAGCATCCTGCTCCATCAGCCCATGAAAGGTGTATAGCATGCCACAATGCCCAAATCAGAAATCATCCCACTCCCCATTCCTGGATCTAAAGACAGAATAACAATTGAAAACAGTTCTCTCTTTCAAAATCTGCTGTTTGTTCTAATGCACCTGAAATAAAACTAATTCTGGAAAAAAGAAAGGTAATTTCCCAAATACTGCCCATATAATTGTAAGAGGTTGTTGGATTTTGAACTAAAATAGTGTTTATGTACGTAACACATTGCCCCTCCCCATCTACAGCATACAATTGCTGAGGGACAGAAAAGGGGAGGGAAAGCTCGAAAAGCAATGTTTTTCTGCAAATGCTATCAAAAATTAAGGAGGACTGGAAGTCTTGCCACTCTTGCTATTGAACACGAATTCTTGTGGTGACTGACAGGTTTTTCAGTGGGATGTCTCAGTGTGTCATGATATGCTTTCTCAGTAGAAGCATGAAAATGTGCACATATTCTTGAGACTGCTAGAATGGCCATAGGCAATTTGCAGGCAGGCATTGAAATATATAAAGAGTAGGGATGGCACCTGCCAAGCCACAATGCTCCCATCATCTTTAGAGCAATCACCCTGTAGTGCCCAAATATATGCTTGAAAGGGGGGTTAGTTACTTGTTTCAATGTACTCCTCGTCCTAGTACTGGTCTTTCTTCTCCAGTCTGAGGGTAATTGTAGCATCTTCAGATTACAATGGCTGTCATTCTCACTTAGGTTTCCATCTACTCTGAAGCTGGTCCAATGCCATTTCACTCACTAGGATACTAATTTCCAGATTGATAGAAAACGGAGTATGTTGTTATGCTAAGAGCTTCACTAATCACAGTTGTCATTCCTCTTCCTTCTGCTTACAAGTGATATTTCCCCTCCCCTCCACTGTGTTTCATCTGCATGATTGCTTTCCCACCTCCACTTCATCACCAATAAGCCTCTCAAAAAAGCAGAAGAAAGTCTTTGAAGTTTTCTTTCTCCTGAACCTAATATGCCCTGATCCTTTCTTTACTAAACAAACATGAATGGGTAATGATTTGAAAGAAAAAGATGATATAGAGATAACATTTGGCACCATATAGGCTTTCTAAGATTTCTATGGGTAGCTCTAACAAACGTTGGAAATGTGAGCACCATGTTGGGGCATTTTATCTTACGTGGTGCAGAAATATTAAACTGAAATATATTTGATGCTGGTTTAACATAAGATGAGCCCCCGGTGGCGCAGTGGGTTAAAGCACTGAGCTGCTGAGCTTGTTGATCGAAAGGTCGCAGGTTCGATTCCGGGGAGCGGCGTGAGCTTCCGCTGTCAGCCCTAGCTTCTGCCAACCTAGCAGTTCGAAAACATGCAAATGTGAGTAGATCAATAGGTACCGCTCCGGCGGGAAGGTAACGGTGCTCCATGCAGTTATGCCAGCCACATGACCTTGGAGGTGTCTACGGACAACGCTGGCTCTTCGGCTTAGAAATGGAGATGAGCACCACACCCCAGAGTCAGACATGACTGGACTTAATGTCAGGGGACTACCTTTACCTTTACCTTTAACATAAGATGAAACCAGAGTTTAATTTGTTGGGACTGGGTTGTTGTAGATTTTTCGGGTTGTATGACCATGTTCTAGAAACATGCTCTCCTGACGTTTCGCCTGCATCTGTGGCAAGCATCCTCAGAGGTTTTGAGAATGCTTGCCACAGATTCAGGCAAAACGTCAGAAGAGAATGCTTCTAGAACATGGCCATACAACCCGAAAAACCTACAACAACCCAGTGATTCCAGCCACGAAAGCCTTCAACAATACATTTGTTGGGACTGTCGGATAATCATTTAAAAAGAAAATGTGTGGAAATGCTACAATGTATAATAACTATTGCAAGAATTATATATGTTCAGAGATGGAAGAAACAAATCATCCCAATACATGAAGAATGATGTGATTGTACTGTTTGTTGTTTATCGGTGGGTATCATATTATGTTATCATATTATCAATGTTTAATTTGTATGGGTTGTTGTAGGTTTTTCCGGGCTATATGGCCATGTTCTGGAGGCAATTTTTCTCCTGACGTTTTGCCTGCATCTATGGCAAGCATCCTCAGAGGTAGTGAGGTCTGTTGGAAGTACCTCTGAGGATGCTTGCCATAGATGCAGGCGAAACATCAAGAGAAAAATTGCCTCTAGAACATGGCCATATAGCCCGAAAAAACCTACAACAACCAAGTGATTCCGGCCATGAAAGCCTTCGACAATACATGGAATGTCCTTTCTTGTAGTTTGAAGCCATTAATTTGGTTAGGTTAGCTTATGTTATTGCTTTGCTATTATCTTTTGGTTTTCACATGTATGTATGGCATTGAATTTTGCCTTTATAATGTTGGAAACTGCTTTGAGTTCCCTTAGGGGAGAAAACCGTTATAAAAAGGTTAACCCTACAATCTATATATATATATATAAATGCTCTGTGCATAATGAGTACCTTAAAAACAAAAGAACAAATGAACAAAATCACATCAAATTTGGCAACAAAACATCTCACAACACAAGGAGTGACCATCACTCAAAAAATTATGATTTTGTCATTTGGGAGTTGTAGTTGCTGGGATTTATAGTTCATCTACAATCAAAGAGCATTCTGAACTCCATCAACGATGGAATTGAACCAAACCTGGCACACAGAACTCCCATGACCAACAGAAAATACTGGAAAGGTTTGGTGGGCATTGACTTTGAGTTTGGGAGTTGTAGTTCACCTACATCCAGAGAGCACTGTGGACTCAAACAATGATGGATCTGGACCAAACTTGGCACAAGCACTCAATACGCCCAAATATGAACACAGATGGAGTTTGGGGGAAATAGACCTTGACATTTGGGAGTTGTAGTCACTGGGATTCATCGTTCATCTACAATCAAAGAGCATTCTGAACCCCGTGAACGAAAGAATCGGGGCAAACTTCCCACACAGAACCCCCATAAGCAACAGAAAATACTTAAGGCCATCCAATCCAACTCCCTTCATCAGGGCAAGAAAATGTAATCAAAGTCCTCCTGACAAAGAGCCATCCAGCCATCGATATAGATAGATAGATAGATAGATAGATAGATAGATAGATAGATAGATAGATAGATAGATATGATTCACACACAAACAGATATAGTATCATAGATTTGAAATGGACCCTTAAAGAAGGACAATGATATTTTGCACGTTCCAGAGTAGGCAAACCAGACACTCTCCACATCAACACTGACAAATAAACAGCAAAAAATGCTGTTTACCCATAAGCATAAAGAAATTACATATATTAGAAACCAACACTTTCTCATTGCTTTATTTTCCAGATCAACAGACTGGGCCACAGGAACATGTGGCAGGGGACGGCTAGTAATAAATAATGATGTTTTGTGAAATATGGAAAAATTGATTAGGAAATGATTAAGGAGAGGTCTTTGACTAACTTTGATTTATTCATCACTTTTCATGGCAATGGGAGCATTTATCATTTATCAACAGTGAGATTTATGAATTAGTGAATGTTTCCTAAGTTAGACATGCAATCATTTTATATTTTAAAAGGAGCCGTCTAATAAGGGGCAACTGCCATCAGGTATGCAGAAGTTTCATAGGCTTTATATTGCTCAATATATTTATATTGTAGTTCAGTTGTATATTTTATTTATTTTATTTACAGCATTTATATTCCACCCTTCTCACCCCGCAGGGGATTCAGGGCGGATTACAGTGTACACATATATGGCAAACATTCAATGCCAATTTTAACATACAACATATACAGACATACACAGAGGCTATTTAACTTTTTTCTGGCCTCCAGGGGAGCTGTTGCTTTCATCGTCCATCTGCGACACTGATTAAGTACTTCCGCATTCCCCGCATGCTTTTGCTGGAGTGCTTTGCTGGAGTTTTATGGCCTCATAAATTAGTTAATTTAGCCTCCCCACACTTTAAGGTGGTACCTTATTTCCCTACTTGACAGATACAACTGTCTTTTGGGTTGCAAAGGTCAACAACAGGCTACACAATTGGCTGGAAACCCACTCCAACCCAGGCTGGCTTAGTGTAGTGCATAGTATGTAGCTGTGTAGTTTTATACATCTAAAATGCTCATCTGTATGTTTTCTTTTGTCTCTTTCTTGAATAACAATTATCATTATTCTTATTGTTTTCATAAGAACTAAATGTGAATGGGTCTCCAAAACATACAATCCTTTCTTAAAATGAACATTGGAAACAATTCTGGATGGCTATTATTAGTGACACCTGAAATGAAAAAAATCTGGGCACTCCAGCTAAATGGGAAATTTCCTGAAATTAGACCTGGGTGACATGTGGACCTTCAGATTTTGGGGAAGGCTTGGATCTAGTTCAGGCTTTGGCAAACTTCAACATTCCAGGTGTTTGGTACCTCAACTCCCACAATTCCTAACAGCCATTAAGTTGGATGGGATTTCTGGGAGTTGGTCCAAAACACCTGGAGGGCCAAAGTTTGTCCGTGCCTGATTTATCCATTCTGGCCAAGGTGGGTTAAAACATAACTAAAACATATAATCAAAACACATAATCATTTAAAAACACTCCAGAGAATACACATATTAAAACATCTATATAAATAAAAATGTAATATTCGTTTGTGGGATTAACAGAACTCAAAAACCACTGGACGAATTGACACCAAATTTGAACACAAGACACCTAACAACCCAATGTATGTCCTTCACCCATAAAAACACTGAAAAACACAGCAGAAGGGACTTAAAATGCCCCAAAAGCTAAATGATGAAAAGCTAAATGACAATACAGAAAAAAAGGGAAGAAAGAGGGAGGAAAGGGGAGAAAGAAAGAAAGGAAAGAAAGAGGGAGGGAAAGAAAGAAAGAAGGAAAGGGAGAAGGAAGCATGGAAGCAAAGAGAGAAGGAAGGAAGGAAGGAAGGAAGGAGGTAGGGAAAGAAGAAGGGGGAAGGAAGGAAAGTTAGAGAAGGAAGGAGAGAAGGAAAGAAAAAGGGAAAGAAGGAAGGAATGTGGGAGCGAAGGAAGGGGGAAGATGTAGAGAAAGAGGGAGGGAAGGAAAGAGAGAAGGAAGAAAAGAGAGACAGCAGAAGAGAAAGAAAAAGAGGGAAGAAAGGAAAGAGAAAGAGAAGGAAGAAAGAAGAGGAAGGAAGATGGGAAGGAAAGAACAAAAGAGGGAGTGAAGGAAGGAGGGAAAGAAGGAGAGAAAGAGGGAAGGTTGGTCACAGCAATGCATGGAGGGTACAGCTCGTATTTCCATAAAATAAGTATTAAAATACATCAAATGAAAGTTAGACATAGAGTGGAAGTGAATATGTAGCAAAAAATTTCCTTTTTTCCTCTTTTGGTTTTTGAATTTAACAAGAAAGATATACTGCAATCAAGTAAACATTGTGAAGAAAAAACATTATTTTCACAACACTGCGTAGCACCTTGAGGGCAATGAAATTGCTTAGAAAAGCAAAATGGCTAGAGCCAGCAAATGTAATTGAAGATAATAAAAATGCACCTTATTTTTAGTTAAGGAAAAATGTGTTCATGTTCTCCGGGAAGGGGGGGGGGGGTTGAAGGGTTGTCCGTTGAATGCTTATTTGGTCTGAAGTCAAATTCATTAATTCGGGGAAACTACCTGACTCTCTTGGGGTTTAAACCTGAATCCATATCTTTTGTGCCTCCTATTTACTATTATTAGGAACAAATAAATGGCTAAAACCTTTCCTCTGGCATCAGCATTGAATGAAACTTGTAAACATCAATCACCCCCTTTGAGTGGATTGAACCTGGTTAAACATCAGATAAATTGGTTTAAAGGTCATTTTGTTTGTTTGTTCAGAATGCTTTTAGATTTTTATTTCTTGGGAGAAGCGGATTATAGCATTGTAGGAGTCATTTTTCCCCTTCAAGTTTATAGAGCAGGTGCAAGAGATTTTGTGCAAAAGCTGCCATTAGTGTCGGAAAGTTGCCGAAAGCAAGGATATGGTTATGTAACTATGATTTCTGCAGGTATTAAGCATAACCCTAATGAAGAAGCCTGCAAAATGTTATGATAGCGCTATTTTTTCTCCTATGATTGAGTGTGTTTCTTTTTTTTAGAATACTTTGTTGTTTCCCCAATTCCCCTAAACTAGACTGCTATTTTTGATCCTTCAGCCATTTTGGCTAATGAGCAGGCATGCATTGTGGGAAATGTAGTTTAACAACAGGGCCTTTTGCAGTCTCTACCATTGGGGGTCTGTGATTAGCCATGCCTACAACTTCCCTTTTTTCAGCGCCTGAAGAAAGAATTAGGTTTTAAAAATTCCCTTGCCTTTACCAAAGTTGCTTAATGGTTGTGATAATTAAAATAACCTTGGGAGATATCCGAACGTTATAGAATATTTCCGGGGGGAAATAGGTAAGTGGTTCACATTCGGATTTTCCCACCATTTTTCCTGCATGGTTCAAAACCCACTTCGGATGTCCAAATTTGTATGGTTTTTCTGAATTTCAGTCATTTCTGAATGAACCTATCCAACCCTACTAAATCGTTCTTCTTGTGGGAAGCCCCAGATCAATTACAGAGGATTTAGAGATAGTTAGATAGTTAGACAACAGTTTTGCAGCATGGGTGGCTCTAGGAATTTTCCGAAATTGGTTCCCACCTTTTCATTTTATGGAAGCCTTTTGCTAGTTCAAAGAGCTAATAAATAGAGGGAAATCCTCACTACCTCTGAGGATGCTTGCCATAGATGCAGGCGAAACGTCAAGAGAAAATGCCTCTAGAACATGGCCATATAGCCCGGAAAAACCTACAACAACCCAATAGAGGGAAATGTCTGGATACAATGCAAATGTATTTTCCACCTCAAAATATATTCTATTACATCTAAAAAGTTCCAAGAAATGTTTCACAAGAAAAGCAGAAAATGTGGTTGATAGTTATGTCGTAATCCTTACATAGAAATAGAGCTCATGTCCATTTGTGTTGGGATCTATGAAGAACTCTATTCTAATACATTGCTCAATCACTTTGAGGGATGTGAAAAAAGTGGGGAATTTCCCAAACAGAATAATTAGCATTTACAAGCAGAAGATGTGAAATAACCAGCTCCACCCCACCACCATGCTCTCCATTTGTGGAAAGGAGAGAATCAATTGAAAATTATCAAACTCATACTGATGGAGGAAAAGATACGGTGTTGCTATATCTCCCTGTACTAATTTTCTATGGAAAACGTGGCCTCTTTTTCCTTCCACTAATAGCCAGTGACACAAAGATAATTAGGTCTTCATTCAGATTACACTGAATGTAACAAAATGTATTTAGTAGTGTTTCTAGGTTGAAATTGTCAGATTGATTAGTAATTTCACTCATGTCCATTTGAATTTGCTGCTACAATTGATTTATAATTGGATATGCCCACCACACGTGCAGGGAAAATGCAGGACACAGCCTCTTCAATATAAGTCTGAACAATCCTTAGTAACAGGAGGTAATTTTATCCATTTTAAGAACCACCTAAGTGATCGTTTGATTTTCCTTTATATGAGCAAAAGCAGACCTCATTGGTCTTTCCTGCCATGTTTAAATCATGAAATTCAATGTTTTTATTTGCTCATGCAAATTTCATTTGTTTGTATAGAGCTCAAGAAATATAAGCTAGCTTTAGTAACCAGCCAAAATTTGATCTTGTTGAGAACTTGCCCTCTCTCCAGACGCAGTAGACAGCTGAAAATCCAACAGAACTTGTCAATTATATCCACAAGTGTAGACTGGGAATGGATTCATAGCTATGCCACTAAACAACAGAAACCTGAAGATCTTGCAGGTTTCTAACTACTTCAACCATCATGGGTCAATGCTATGGAATAATAGAAGCTGCAGTTTTACAAGGTCTTTAGCCTTCTCTCTCAAAGAGAGAGAAGCAAGCTACAAATCCCAGGATTCCTTAGCATTAAGTCATGACAATTAAAGTGGTGTCAAACTGCTTTAATTCTAGGGTGTGTGCAACTTATATGTTTCCAATGATAAATGTAACAAAAAAGAAGAAGCCTTCTGTTCTCCTGTGTTCCTGATACCTGTACAGCTTCATATAGGAAAGCAGAGAAAGGTAGAAAGAAATATGGATTTTTTTAAAATAAAAAATTTAAAAACATGTTTCACAAGAGTTGAAAAAAATTGACAAGAAAAATTCTGGATTGATGAGACTTTTTCCTTTTTGAACTTATTTTTTTTACAAAATGTCCACATTTGGGGGTGGGGGGAGAGTTGACCAAACGCAATAAAGAAATATTTTTATGTGCACAAAAGAAATGCTTCCTGTGAAGAAAGTGTTTTTTTGTCTGAGGGGGGGGGAACACAAATGAATTTGGGACAGAACATATCCCCATCAAAAAAACATTTTCTGCACAGAAAATAGAAATTTTCTGTGCAGAAAATAGAAATTTTCTGTACAGAAAATAGTGTGTTTCTTTGGGTTGCTGTAAGTTTTTGGGGCTGTATGACCATGTTACAAAAGCATTCTCTCTTGACATTTTGTCTGAATCTATGGCAGGCATCCTGAAAGGTTGTGAGGTTTGTTGGAAACTAGGAAAATGGGGTTTATATATCTGTGGAGTGTCCAGGGTGGGAGAAATAACTCATGTCTGTTGGAGCTAGGTGTGAATGATTCAGTTGGTCACATTGATTGGCATTGAATGGCCTAGCAGTTTTCAAGGTGTGACTTCTTACTGCCTGGGGGAATCCTTTGTTGAGAGGTGATTATCTATTCTTAATTGTTTCTTGTCTGGAGCTCTAATATCTTTATTTACTGTTATAATTTTAGAGCTTTTTAGTACTGGTAGCCAGATTTTTTTTTTGTTCATTTTCATGGTTTCTTCCTTTCTGTTGAAATTGTCCAAATGCTTGTAGATTTCAATAGCTTCTCTGTGTGGTCTAATATGGTAGTTGTTAGAGTGGTCCCACATTTCTGTGTTTTCAAATAATATGCTGTGTCCAGGTTGGTTCATCAGGTGGTCTGCTATGGCTAACTTCTCTGGTTGAGAAGAGTTTTCTTTGACATTTGAATTTGAAACAGACTAAATCCCAAATCGTGGATAGTCTTTGAAAATGGCACATTTTTTGGAGACTTTTTCACAGCAGGAAGAAAATTAGTAAAATTACTTGCTGCTTCAAGGATGGAATTAATAAAAGCTTGCATCCCTAAAGACACTTCTTCAAGCTTCTCTGTACATAGAAGAAGACTATGCTTTTCTTTAGTGTAACCAGACTTAAATATCTAATTCCCAGACATGAGATGTGAGTATACTTGTGGACCCATGTGTCTAGACCACATGCAGATCTGCATCATTTAAAGCTAAAAATGGCTGTATCTTCTATTGTAGTTTGGGAAGAGGAGTGGAGGAAGTTTCGCTCACAGAGTGAGGTATTTAATTGTAGTTTGGAATGATGTTCAGATTACTGCTGCCTTGGCTGCTGGCTCCATTTCTTGTATCTTCTCCTTAGCAATTAACACAGCAAGATTATTTGGGTTGGAAAGGATTTCAAGTCAGTTATTGAAATGTGTTCGCATCATAGCTGTTTCTAAATGTCACGAACCCCCATTCATTCCTTATGTTCTTTTTGTCCCAAAGAAGCAAAAAGCACTGGGTGATGGGAAATAGTCCATGCTGAAAGAAATATACTAATACACATGTTGGAATTAACTGCAGATACACTGCTGTTAAGACATATTGGAGAAATGTGTCAGGATTAAATTTGTATATCAGCTGATTAAATTCTGTTCTGCTGGTCCTATATGTGGGCTCACTTATTTGCACTCTTCAGATTTTTGTTGAAAGTTGATTGAAAATATGTTTGTTAAGGAAAAGCATGTGCAGAATGGTGTATGTTAGAAGAGCATAGGTTGTTGTTGTTGTTGTTGTCATTTCAAGTCATTTCATAGGTAGGAGCCGCCAGTAGTGCTGGCAGCAGGGGCGGCTCAACCCATTACGCAAAGTAAGCATTTGCAGTATAGTTGATTTTGCCCAGGGGCGCTCTTGAGGCGCTCTTGGGAAATAGACCTTGACATATGTGAGTTGTAGTTACTGGGATGTATAGTTCACCTACAATCAAAGAGCATTCTGAACTCCACCAATGATGGAATTGAACCAAATATGGCACACAGAACTCCCACGACAAACAGAAAATATATATCAGTGATTGGTTGGGGGACACCAAAATACTGTTTGCTTACCATGAAAATTACCTAGGGCCGCCTCTGGCTGGCAGGACTGAAGACCAACAGGTCGGAGGATCAAATCTGGTGAGAGTATGGATGAGCCCCCTGTCAGCTCCAGCTCCCCATGCGAGGACTTGAGAGAAGCCTCCCACAAGGATGGTAAAATGTCAAAACATCTGGGTGTCCCCTGGGCAATGTCCTTGCAGATGGCCAATTCTCTCACACCAGAAGTGACTTGCAGTTTCTCAAGTCACTCCTGACACAAAAAAGGTAAAAACAACTATTACTGGGTTTTCTTGGCAGAATGTGTTGAGAGGAGATTTTCCCATGCTATTCTAAGAGGCTAAGACAGTATGGCTTACCCAAGACAATTAAATGGATTTTTATGGCTGAGCTGAGGTATGGATCCTGATTTTCCAGTGGCTTAGTTCAACATTTGAACCAGTGCATCACACTGGCTCTCCAACAACATAAGTACAAACCTAAATTTCATGATGAGGTGTGATATGATATCCATTGTAGGGAAAATATATGTGACACTGGACATCTTGAGAGAAATGTGCTCATAAAAGGTTTGTTGAGTGTTCTACATTGCACAGAAGTAGGATTCTGGAATCTGCCAAATGCAGGTGGAGGATGAGATTTTTATTGTTTCCTGCACTACAGGTAATAAATAAGGTAATTACAAAGAAAAGCTTACTATAGCCATCTCTCTAATGTGCCATTTTATTCCACGATGCAAATTTTGAACATTGCAAAGTGTCTAAAACTATGCTGCCTCCTGCTTGTAGTCTGATCTGACACAACTGGCTTTTTCTACCTCAATTTATCATTCCTCCTTTGCAATCTTTATAAATAAAGATGTAATGTTTGTTTGTGGGATTAACAGAACTCAAAAACCACTGGGGTAATTGACACCAAATTTGGACAGCTTATACCTAACAACCCACGGAGTGACCATCACTAAAAAAAATAAAATGATTTTGCCATTTGGGAGTTGTAGTTGCTGGAACTTATAGTTCACCTAAAATCAAAGGGCATTCTGAACTCCACTAACGATGGAATTGAACCAAACTTGGCACACAGGCCTTCCAAGACCAACAGAAAACAGTAGAAGGGTTTGGTGGGCATTGACCTAGAGTTTGGGAGTTGTAGTTCACCTACATCCAGAGAGCACTTTGGACTCAAACAATGATGGATCCGGACCAAACTTGACACGAATATTCCATATGACCAAATATGAACACAGATTGAATTTGGGGGGAAATAGACCATGACATTTGGGAGTTGTCGTTACTGGGATTTATAGTTCACCTACAATCAAAGAGCATGCTGAACCCCACCAACGACAGAATTGGGGCAAACTTCCTTCACAGAACCCCCATACTTAAGGCTACCCAGTCCAACTCCCTTCACCAAGGCAAGAAAACGTAATCAAAGCCCTCCTGACAAAGAGCCATCGAACCATAGATATAGATAGATATGACTCTCTCACACACAGATATACTGTAGTATCATAGATTTTAAAGGAACCCCTAAAAAGGGCAATTATATGTTGCATGTTCCAGAGTGGTCAAACCAGACAATCTCCACATCAACACTGACAAAGAAACAGCAAGAAATACTGCTTACCCAGAAGCATAAAGAAATTACATATATTAGAAACCAGCACTTTCTCGTTACTTTATTTTCCAAATCACCAGGCTGGGCCTCAGCAACACGTGGCAGGGGATGACTAGTAATATTTATATGATCTTTCAAACTGTGAAATAGTATGAGGCATATGAGGAAGAGAAGTGTAGATGTTGAAAATATCTGAATTGTTCCAAAACCTGCATAGCCCAGTTCAAGCATTCTAGCTGGGTAGTATCATACCCACACAATAACAGATGGCGTTAAGTCCACAGTGTATTATTGGTCCTCTCACATCTTTTTCCATAGCCATGTTCTGACCCTGAAAATAGAACACAGGAAAGAGAAAAGTAGCTAGAGTGCATGGACATGTGCACATTATTCCATAAGCTATATCCATATGATCATTGGTTCCTACATCAAATCCAAAATATGCACCTGTTTCTATGTGATTGGGACAGATCTAACTGTAAACAGTGTGGTGTAGTCATTAGAGAGATGGAACTAGACTGGGAATAACTAATTTCTAGTCCACATGAAGCTCACTGGGTGATCTCAGACCAGTAGTGTTTTCTTGCAGCTTGATCTACCTCACAAGGTTGCTGTGATGGCAGTGAGGCCATTCAAGGATTGGCGGGTTATTAATATAATTAATAAAAGAACTAACACAGTGGATTCTTAGTATCTGCTGAAGATTGACTCCAGCACCTGTGCATACCAAAATCCATAGATACCCAAGTCTCATTATAAATAATGGCATAGGAAAAGTGTGTACTTTATTTAAAATGGCAAAATGAAGCTTTGCTTTTACAAGTTTTTTTTTAAAAAATCCATACTTATGGATGCAATGGGCCAACTCATATAGTATGAACCTTTGGCTGAAATGAAATGTTATGTGGCAACACAAATGTAGCAATTCCAGCAGCAGTTTCTCTGCTACAGAGAATATATACAGAAGAAATCTAACGGGCAAGGGATGCTGCTGAACCTTCTCCCTCCCACCTTTACCCTCTCCCATACTCACCAACATTAGCTTTACTTGGGACCCCTGTTGTATGTTCTTCTATCAAGTGGAGAAACAGGGAAAAATTCAGCTGAGCCCTAAATGTGAAAGAAGACTTAGTGCTGTTTGATTATCCCATGAAAATTACCTTCCCCATTCCCCAAATATCATCCCATGCTTTGCCATGAAATATCTAGTTTTCCACCTTTACCTTTTCTCAGATTCATTCCATTTCAGATAAATGAGGCTGTTCGATGGTCTCCTATGGTTCCCAATTTGTTCTCACTTTAGTCTCTGATTGGTAAGTCTAGCATGTGAAAATATTTAATCATACATTTCCGTCAGAACTGTATTCCTTCTAGGAGAAGGGGACTGTGTAATGTTCGCAAGTGCTGCAACTCTATCTTTTCATTTTGTTGGTGAGATTGTCTGGTTTATTACCTATCTTCATGCCATCTATACCCAGTTGGCGTTTCCCTATAGTTCAGCAGGGGAAAAATGATTGTCTTGTAATTGCTTTTTGTAGTTTCCCATGTGGGATAAATCAAGTTGGAGCTGTCTTGGCTTCACACCGTTTTGTAAATAACATCTTAACCAAGCCATGTTTGGATCCGTCTCTGCTACACTAAACTTCTCTTTAAAGATTTCAGTTCTGTTTCATTACTTTGTTCTTAGTGTATTTTCTGAACCCTGAAACCTGTGCAAAATGACTATGTCTAAATATTAACAAATGGAAGCTAATATTTACCAAAATATAATTGGCTCTAAATTGTACAAGGATTTGTTCTTAGTGAAAGCCAGGTTGGGAGGTAATATGCTTTGTTGACTTTTAATTTTTTAGGGCTTTGTATGTGCAAATATTTATGTGCAACATGAGCCAGTGTTATGTAATGGTTTGAATTTGATATACAACTCTGGAGACCATGGTTCCACTCTCCACTTTGCCATGGAAAGCCATTTGGTGATCCTGGGTGAATCATGTACTCTTAGCCACTCGAAAAACTTGTAATAGGTTCATCTGTGGGCTGCCATACATTGGGAACAACTTGAAGGCACACAACAAAAATTATGGGCAAAATAACATTCACTTTGTCTTTTTTACATCAATTTTTCAGCTGCAAAACTGAGGATGAAAACTAAGCAATGATACTGAGAGTCAGACTTACAAGGGATTGATACAATGGCAATTTTTGATTTAAGAAGGTGGATGGATAGTGGATACCATTTCCTGGCATTGTCCTCAGTCTATTTCCCCTCAGCTGAAAAGAGAGTTCGAAGGAGTGTATTTTGACAGGACCAATATGTTTTTGCAACTGTTTCAGTTGTAATGCAGAATATTTTGAGATGCCTTTGTCCTGAATGGGCCATTGAGATACATTTGTTTTGTAAAATATCTACTTGTGGTGAAGTTGAAACTACTAGAACTGGTTCAGTGCCATGGATCAATATAACTGCCTGCATTTTTGGAGTGTCCTTGGACATTTAGATATGGGGGCAGGCCCTTCAAAAATGTTACTGCCACTGAGACAAAGGATTTTTCAAAGTGCATCATTGCTATGTGAATGGCATCTGTTATGAGCAGCACTTGATATACTGAAAAGGAAAATAGAGATGACCTTGTGACTGAAACTTTGCTCTTGACTTGCAGATGGCCTCATTTAGCTAAAATTATTGTCTTCAGTGTATCTGTAATCACATGTATTGTTTCTCAGGGTATGTTAACAAATACGGGAAATATCTACAACCAGCAATCAGATGTCAGTGGGAATCAGACGGGAACTGTAATAAATGGGAAAGGGGATTCAAACCTCTCAATTCTATTTTCTGGATCAAAATATTAACACAAATGGAAGAGGAGGTAACTCCATGTAAAACCACCTAGAATTCAAAGGTGGCCATGCCAAAGAGGAAATTTTGCAGATTCAGAATTCTGGTGATTGGTAATTTTGGCAGGAAGATATTAAGGAATTGGGTGCAATACTAGCACTCTACTATCTACTTCAAAGTCCAGCTCTCCTTTGATACTCTATACCAGGAGTCCTCAAACTAAGGCCCGAGGGCCGGATGCGGCCCTCCAAGGTCATTTACCCGGCCCTCACTCAGGATCAACCTAAGTCTGAAATGACTGGAAAGCACACAACAACAACAACAACAACAACAACAACAACAACCCTATCTCATCAGCCAAAAGCAGGCCCACACTCCCCATTGAAATACTAATAAGTCTATATTTGTTAAGATTTTTCTTTATCTTAATTATTGTATTGTTTTTAAAGTTTTTTCTCACTACAAATAAGATATGTACAGTCTGCACAGGAATTCATTTGTGCTTTTTTCAAATTATAATCCGGCCCTCCAACAGTTAGAGAGGGACTGTGATCTGGCCCTCTGTTTTAAAAGTTTGAGGACCCCTGCTTTATACTAAGCAGGGACAGAGAAATATAGCTTATAACATCTAGGATTCTGAGGTGCTGTAAGCTATGTTTCAGAGGAAGGCAATGCCAAACCACCTGATTAAGATTACCCCCAAGTCAATAGGCAATTTAGGATGCTTCCAGACAGGACTTAAACCTGAGCTGAAGGTTTAAGTCCCCATGCCACCCCCCCAAAAAACCAGGCTTTCCCAGTGGTAACTACCAGGATGGCATGGGGAGACTCAACCCTACCCCCCCCCCCCAAAAGCCCTTAAATGAAGCACTACCAGACTGCCATTAAGATACCACTGGAGTCTTAGCAGGTGAGAAATGATGTACAGGAGCAGGGGGGCAGAAGTGATTTTACCCTGCCCTCCCCGCCCCCCCCCCCCCCCCCCCCGGTCTCCTGGCATGTCATTTTTACATGCCAGGAGGACTCCAGTAGTAGTAATTATCGCTTCTTTAAGAGCTTTTGAAAGGGGAGTTGGGAAGGGGGGCACCATCTTTGTTGTTTTATTGATGTATTCGTTGGGCTTGGCCTCATGTAAGCCACCCTAAGTCCCCTGGGGAGATGGTGGCGGGGTACAAATAAAGTATTATTATTATTATTATTATTATTATTATTATTATTATTATTATTATCTTGCTCCTTTGGGCTTTTGGAAGCCTGAAGAAGTGAGATGGGAAATGGGGAGTCATCCCCAGGTAGTTCAGGGTCATCCTGGAACTACCTGTGGGTGAGTCCCCACAAGCCCAATACCCCATTAGACACGGGCCTTTCAGGAAGGTTGAGATCTAATGTGGGGTCAGATTAATTCAGGAGAAATCGGGGTTTACCTGCTTTCTCCCGAATTAAATCGCCTTTACCAGAGGCATTGTTTGGATGCCTCTGGTAAAAGCCCGACAGACCCCGCATTTTGGGGCCTGTCTGGATGGACTCTTAAAGGCAGAGACACAGAGAGAGCATGCTCAACTATGAGATCCAGTGAGTACATCTATATCCTAGTTTAATCCATTTATCACTCTAGAAAAGCTATTATTATTAGAGCACTAAATGGTTAAACTATATGTGCAGACAGGTACTAGAATTGAAAAATACATATAACCTTTTAAAATATTATGATTATCACATGTTTTATTTCTTTATTTTATTTTACAATATATTTCCATACCTGCTCATTAATGGCATTTACCTGCACAACAAAAAATCAGATTCTATCTTCTCTATGATGTAAAAGATCATAGATTCGGACACAATCACCAACATCACAGCAGTTTGTAACTGAGTCATGATGCAGTTCATGGCATTGCATGATAAAGTCTCATTTGATCTTGTGGCACCTCTTCAATTTGAAATTATAATTCTAAGATGCTAAACTGGCTGCTGTAGGGAATGGATTAAGGGGTAGAATTGAAAAGCATGGATGTCAGATGGATAATAGACCATATAAGTAGATTGGAAAGACTGGGAGAAAGAGAGCAACATATAAACTTTGAGTCTGCGGAAGCTGGTTTTGAGTTTGCAGATCTGCTTCAGTGCTAATTACATGTATTAACCACTCTGACAGGGTCATTTGGATTAAAATAGAAAAGTAGAAAAAGGCCCTTGGGTAAAACACGACTGCAAATCATATTGATTAACATCCTAACTCAGAAGTTCAAGTAAATTTTCTCCATCACTAAAGTTATCTGTTCACAGAAGGTCTTGCTGGCTTTTCCTTAAAAGTATCACCGAAAGGCACAGAGCGAAATTCTGTTGCTGTTTCTCTTGGTTGGCTGAAGGAGTTAATGGTTGACATGTTTTGACCATGGCTCTGGTCTAAATTGGGGACTCAAAGGGTACTTTCATCCTGTTCTTTGAAGGTGGAACAAACCCTTACAAGAGATATGTAATCACTGCCACAGACAGCAATCCTGCCTCTCTTTCCTTCCCTGCATTTAGAAAACAAAAAATTGTAAAGTTAACACCATTGTGATTCAAATTTTCCCATCTCTGCAGTGAAATGTAAAATGAGTGTAAGAATATCCCAAGGCCTCTTTTTTCCAGAATTCTGTTCTTCCAGTGGCCAGATAGTTGCTTTTAGGAAGGATATCAAGACATGAATGCAACATGCTCACATTCCCCCACAACTGATAGAAAGTCAGCCTTCCACATTAACTGGGATTAGGGTTGAAGAATCCCCACAAACATGGAAAAATTGTAAATAAAAAACACAATTGTTTACCTGAGAGAACACCTCTCTATAAAAATCTCTAGGTTCTCTACTGCAACTCCATGATCAACCTCTTCTGGAAGATGACCATAAAATTATATCAGAGAGCCTACAAATGCCTAGAGCAGTGTTTCTCAACCTGGGAGTCAGGACCCCTGGGGGGGGGTCATGAGAGGGTGTCAGGGGGGTCGCCAAAGACCATCAGAAAACATAGTATTTTCTGTTGGTCCTGGAGTTCTGTGTGAGAAGTTTGGTCCAATTCTGTCGTTGATGGGGTTCAGAATGCTCTTTGATAGTAGGTGAAGTATAAATCCCAGCAACTACAACTCCCAAATGCCAAGGTCTATTTTCCCCAAACTCCACATTTGGGCATATTGAGTATTTGTGCCAAGTTTGCTCCAGATCCATCATTGTTTGAGTCCACATTGCTCTTTGGCTATAAGTGAACTACAACTCCAAAACTTAAGGTCAATATCCTCCAAACCCTTCCAGTATTTTCTGTTGGTCATGGGAGTTCTGTGTGCCATGTTTGGTTCTGTTCCATCGTTGGTGGAGTTCAGAATGCTCTTTGATCGTAAGTGAACTATAAATCCCAGTAACTACAACTCCCAAATGAAAAAATCAATACCCCCCCCCCCAAACTCCATCAGTATTCAAATTTGGGTATATTGGGTATTTGTGCCAAATTTGGTCCAGTGTATGAAAATACTTATAGTCCTCCTATCAAATATTTATATTATGATTCATAACAGTAGCAAAATTACAGTAATGAAGTAGCAACAAAAATAATTTTATGGTTGGGGGTCACCACAACATGAGGAATTGTATTAAGGGATCACGGCATTAGAAAAGTTGAGAAACACTGGCCTAAAGAAACATTCTCTGTAGAGTCACACTGGAGGAGATTCCTAGAGAGAGCTTTTGGTCAAATCTGTAAAGAATCAATTCCACAGAATTAAACCTGCAACTATAGAGAGCTGGCTGCACTTGCTCTGGAACAAGAGAAACCATATAGCCATCATGACTAGTAGCCACTGACATGAACTTATGCAACTCTCTTTTAAAGCAGTCTTAAATTGCCAGCTATTATTATCACAACTTATTATGGTAGCAAATTCCACTGTTCGACTCCATGCTCTATAATGCATTTCCTTCCTTTTGATTTACCTGGAACTGAAGAAACAGTAATGCCATTTTTAGTACGGTTGAGATCACTTTGTCCCTAGTCATCCTGCAGTGGAAAAACTGGGTCTACCTCAGAGAGAAAAAAAGAGATTAGTTTGTTTCTATCAAGAACAGCCTGGGTAAGAATGGAGAAACTCTTTGTGTGTGCAGATGCCCTATAATCAGAATTGTAGTTGCTATGTTGGACATTATAAAGATTTTATTCCCCCTTTCACTTGTGCCACAATTTTCTGGGATGATTGTGTCTCTGTGGTTTTTTCATAGTACATGTTCCTTATTCACTAGGAAAGCTAAAGGGTCATGAAAATACATGAATATTTTATTTATTTATTTATTTATTTATTTATTTATTTCAGTTGTATACCATTTTCTCACCCCAGCGAGGGACTTGAAGAGGTTTCCAACATAATGATGGCAAAATTTAATGTCTCACATACAGAAACCTAACATAATGATAACAACACACAGTTATCAATTAAATCATAAAACACACTGTCGATTCACAATAAAACATGGAATTAAAAACATATCAATATAAACATTAAAATCACACAATCTAATCCATGGGAGAGAGGAGTCTCATACCTTGCAATGGAAGTAGCCAGTGCTCATGTTTTGGAATTAGTGGAGCAGTTGTGGGAAGGACATTCTTGACCGTCAGCTCCATGCCTGCTTCTAAGCTCATGTACCTGTTACAGATCACTGGATGGGTTGAGCCATGTTCTTGCTCTGCTATCAAAGAAAGAGGAAATATTGTGATAAACTTTTTCTCAATTTAAACCAGAACAGATTAGCATAAGATGACATGCTTACTGTATATTTTGTCCAAGAGAATCAGTGGGTTAGCCAAGTGGCTGAGAATCTTGTCTAAATACAGAAGACCCCAGGTCCAATCCATGGCATCTCCAAGGGGTTCTGGAAAAGACTTGAAACACTGGCTGCTGCCAGTCAATGTTTGCAATACTGAGCTTGATGGACCAGCGATCTAAAGTTCTTCCCATTGTTCTCCTCAGTGGAGTCCCCATCTAGGCTTACTGTTTAAGATTGAGAAACGCTGAGAAAAAAAATGCAAAAGTAGTTTGATGTTCCTCTCTCTTTGATCCAAGATTGCTCCTGAAAGTGGAAAAAGTCTGTTCTCTAGAAAGAAAGATAGAACACAAATCTCCTTATTGGGCATGTACACAACTCTTTCTTTCTGATGACTCAAAAAGGGGGCAAAAACAAAACACATATAACCCACGAATTTTTGAACCTTCAATAAGCTCAAGTCAGCATTCTTATTTATAGTTTTATATACAATATAAATAACCCAGTGTGCATGATTAAACTTCCATGTAATGCTGAACAGACATTCGCCCACCCAGAGCTGATGATTCATCTGGATTAAGTAATTCTTTGGATGTCATATAAACCTCCAAATATTTATTCCAGTTTTTCCAGATCTGTTGGAAATTTACTAACTGGTGAAGCTTTCAAGAGTTTGGAAGTCTTTTAGCATTCTAACTCCTGTTTCTACTACCATCCTTCTTGCCACTTGATGTCAAGGCACAGAGGACTTGATTGTTCCAGTAAGGACACAGACGACCTTGCATGTACACAAAGACTTTATTCACATGGACAATTTTGCTGTCTGAGCACTTAAGATGCAATTTTAGCTTTCATTGGTTCTATTTCCAAAAGTTGGTTTATCACCCAAGCTTCAGATTGAGTCCAGAAAGAGCATCCCACTGCTGAAACCTAGTGGCAGGTACGGATGTCATTTGCAAGGACAAAACATTATTGTGATTTTATTCTCACTGCAGAAGAAAATCAATATATATCTGCAATATTTTCCTCACTTTCAAATGTCTAAAAATACTGTGGTGGGATTATTCTGCTAGCGGGGAAAAACACATGGGATGGTTTTAGTGCAAAAAAGTGTTTCTGTACAGAAAACAGGATTTATATGCAGAAAACAGGTGGATTTGTCCACACAGGAAATTCACAGCAAAGTGTGTGTGTGTGTGTGTGTGTACATAGTATTCTATTAAAAAATAGAATAATTATTCTGTAACACTTACAGATGTAGTCTACCAGACAGCTGTGCTGGTCTGTTATTCTTTCCAATGGCATCACCCAACTGCTACGAAACCTGCTTTACTCACTTGGAAATAATTATGGATATTTTTTCCATGTAGAGAAATAGGACCTTCTAACTGCAGAATTCCCCCAAAATAATTTGAATAATTTGATTAACTACAGAATAAACACAAATGTATCCATGTTATTCTTCATGTTGTTCTCAAACAGAGAGGCTGCCATGTCTTCAGACTAAATTCCCTTAAACAAGGAATAGGTCTCTGTGTGTCTCCAGATGTTGTTGGGCTGCATCTCTCAGTATCCCTCTCGTTGACTATTTTGGCTGAGGATGTTGGGAGCTACAATAGATCTGGAGAATCATACTTTCATTATAGCCCACCAGCTTAAAAATGGCATTTTACAAAGGGAAGATTTGTTCTTTTCATTGTGATTTCTTCTGCTGCTTTAATGCACCCTACTTTCTGGAATCTTTTTATTTTCTAAAAAAATTTTCAGAGTGCGAAATTCATTCCACTTATTCAACCACTTTTTCATACTTCACCCTCTTTTTCTGTTTCTCCTTTGCATTTACTTTGTTTCTTAACTTCTTTAATATTCATGCAAACTTTCCTAAGGGTCGTTGATTTGAAGCAAAGCCCTTGTTAATACAGCATTTCAAATTTAAGCATTTATTAATTCCAGCTGTAATGAAAAATCAAACCCAGCCATTTGTTGACTTCATCTGCCAGCTATGCCTTGTCATTAACCTAGTTTCCAAGTGGTTTCAGAAAGAGCCTCAAGATATTCAGTCGTATAAATAATAAATTCAGGAAGGCCATAATTAATGCAATCTTAAGAAAAAGTTCTGAAGGGGAAAAGGCAGCTTTTAAAAAATTCTGAAGCTACAATAATTAATGTTCAAGGCTAGAATGATACCTAGTCTAAGCATGATTTAATAATGCTGACTTGTACTATGACTTTTCCCCCATGAGCTGCAGAATAGATCAGTCATACATTGCTGAACAGACTTCACAATTCACAATCACCAGCAGTGATTCATGATAGCCAAAGCTAGCAGAAATGGGCATTTGCTGAGGTCCAGAAAATTACCTCTGAAGTTCAATACTGACTTCTAAACACTCTACACTAGGCTTGTGCAATTTGGTCAAAAAGCATCCCGTTTTGGGGTCAATTTTTGGCTAACCTTTCATTCTATTTACTGGGAAGTTACTCAAATTGGGAGGGGTGCTGCCATTTTCATTCTGCTTGCAGGGATACATGATATTCCCAATAATAATAATAATAATAATAATTATTATTATTAATTATTATTATTATTATTATTATTATTGTGTATTTGTACACATGTGTGCCTACAGGCCTGTAGCGAGGGGGTGGTTTTAGGGGTTCAACCCCCCCCTAAATGTTTCAGATTTTTTTTAAAAAATCTGGTTTACTCATGAATTTTAACTGGTTAACCAAATCCCCATGCTAAGTCTATGAGATGCAAAAAATTAAGAGTCCCTCCAGAACTGTAAGCACTATCTCAAGCAAATATTGACAATTTATTCACACTGTCATTACTTGCAGCAATAGCCGATGTAGTGAAGCAACCAAGTTGGGTGTGTGTGTGTTGAATGCTCTCATTAAGGAGGCCAGACTTGGTGGAGGTGGTTGACAGGGGCGGAGCTGCAGGCTATTGAAGGCTGCTCTGCCCCCTGCTGTGCTCTTTGCTTCAGCGTGAGCTAGGAGGCAGGTTTCAACCCCCCCCCCCCGAAATTTTCAACCCTCCCCGAAATTTTCAACCCCCCCCCAAATTTTCAACCCCCCCCCCCCGAAATTGTCAACCCTCCCTGAAATTTTTTTCTGGCTACGGCCCCGTGTGCCTATATACCATACTTCCAATAAATATGGAATTACCATATATACTCATGTATAAGTCACCCTCATGTGCAAGTTGAGGACTGATCTTGGGAACAAAATTATGGATTTTAGTATGCTCATGGATAATTGGGGATCAATTGAAAAAGAGAGGAAAGCACAATTGCCACCTCTGTCTGTCACTATCATTTATTTATTGATAGTGACAGACAGAGGTGGTATTTGTGCTTTCCTCTCTTTTTCAATTGATCCTCAATTATCCATGAGCATACTAAAATCCATAATTTTGTTCCCAAGATCAGCCCTCTGTCTGTCACTATCATTTATTTATTGGAGCCCCCGGTGGTTCAGTGGGTTAAACCCCTGTGCCGGCAGGACTGAAGACCGACAGGTCGCAGGTTCGAATCCGGGGAGAGGCGGATGAGCTCCCTCTATCAGCTCCAGCTCCTCATGTGGGGACATGAGAGAAGCCTCCCACAAGGATGATAAAAACATCAATCATCTGGGCGTCCCCTGGGCAACGTCCTTGCAGATGCCAATTCTCTCACACCAGAAGCGATTTGAAGTTTCTCAAGTCACTCCTGACATGACAAAAAGAAAATATTTATTACCAGCTCAAGGCAGGGCACAACATAGTTAAAATATATACATAAAAGCACATATTAAAATACTTGAACCAAAAGTTAAAAGACAACAAACATAAAAAATAGTGCAATTCATGGATCCATTGTTTTGTTCCATGAGGCTTCCAACTCATAGTTCTGCCAGCTTATTTATTTAGGGGACACAAGGTGGCTAACAACCACACACTTTGATCAATTTAAAACAAAGTAAATACATTTTTTTAAAAAAACAAAACAAATTAAATAGTACTCTCTGTGTTAGGTTAAAATGCACTTAAAATATAATAAAGGTAATTAAAATGCATTTTGAAATGCTTAATCCCCTGCAAAATCCCACACGCAACCTCCCCAGCCTCTAAGGTCACAATCTCCAGTTTATCATCCTCCAACTTTTAGACTTCCTGGCTACTGGGCAAGCCGGCTAGGGCTTCTAGGATTTGGAAGCCAAAACAGCTAGAGGGCCACAGATTGTGCAGGCCTGTTCTAAGGGGTGAGAAGCTCACTGTTGTCAAAATTCAAGCTTGGAATCCAGGTGGTTTGGGGTCTAGGTAGTCAGGATAGAATATGTAGAGACTGGTAAAGGCCCTTCCAAGTCTGAAGTATGGCAACCTACAAGCAGCAGCACCCTGTGAAAAGATTTAGGGAAAAGTTATGAAAGAAAGAAAGATGCTCACAGCAATTGATGTCAGCTTTGGTGACAGGCAGCATGATGAATGCTGACATTGGGCCTCTTTGCTGACACTATCTGCAGACATCTGCCACATTCCAGTATTTCATTTCCAAAGGTATGAGCTATTGGGCCAAAGACTTCTGCCCTGAAGTTCCAGCCAAATGACTTCAGTGGCCAGCACTGTCTGCCTGTTCTATAGAAGTGAAACTTCTGCCTTGATACCCAGACATTGTACTTACTTTTGCTTTGCTGCAAGATACTTACTTGCTGCTGTGTTGTGAAGTATAGGTTATCCCTCACTCACCACTGTTTAAAGAACACAGATTGTATTCCTTTTCTATGAAATTTTGGGTGCAATTTACATTTCTCATCCCTGCAGAAGAATAGCTTTCCCAGATAAACTGAAACAATTCTGATTACAGGGAAACTCAGCAAACCCTAGCCAATGCAAAATATATCTCATTTTTTATCATGCTGTGACTTCATCTAAGTCAAATAGCACCCTTTCGTGCTAAGCGATAGATATACAAAAAAGGGGGGAAACATTACTTATGGCTGGCAAGACAGAGTGTGGCTTAGAAATAAAAACTAAAAGAAATAGATAGGAAAACACAAGCAAAACAGCTCTTTATCATGTTCTGAATAAAAGGAGTCTTGGCAGCTATTGAGAGGTTACTTAATTGAGGTTGTTTGGGGGGGGGGGTGAGGAGGTGATCGCATTTTTAAACCTCAAAATCTCTCCCCCCTCCCCCCCCCCATTTTAACCCAGAGAATTGATAACAGGTATCTTTGGGAGATATCTGAAAAAAATCAGTTCTTTGTGAAATTCAAATATTTTCTGTCCCTGGTAGTTGGTTGCTTCCATGTCATTAAGGCGGTGGATCTAGCTCAGGTTTGAGACCAAACTTTAAAGAAGTTATCCAAAGTGTTGGACTCTATCCCTAGAATAGACTCCACAACTTGTGTGGTTTCTTTAAAGTTCAAACTAAACTCATATTTGCTTGGCCCAGATAAAATGTACTCATCTTGCAACTGCTTCAAGTAGTCCACATGGCATAAGGCTGGTTTCACAGAGGAATTGCTGCATCCAACCATTAGTCTATCACAAAGAGAACTGCAAGTTACTCTAGGGCAGTGGTTCTCAACCTTTGGGTCCCCATATGTTTTGGCCTTCAACTCCCAAAAATCCTAACAGCTGGTAAACTGGCTGGCATTTCTGGAAGTTGTAGGCCAAAACACCTGGGGACCCACAGGTTGAGAGACACTGCTCTAGAGCTTCCAAGAAACAGATGAATCAGGCTACATCCACACGCCAAAAAGACCTGCTAGTCCTCTGCCAGCCAGAATCAGCTCCAAGCAGTTCCTCTGCGGAACCTTGCCAGCAACACCTCACATGACGAAGCACCCAATTTGGACTACATTAGAAGTGGCATCACCAGCAAAGTTCTGCCAGGGAACTACTTCTGGCTGGAGCTACTTCAGCCCATCCAGCAGCCTGGACTTGAAAGGGGGTTTGAAGCTCTCTTGCGCTTTTTCCAGGAGAGGACCAGAGCACAGTATTCTTGATTATTTCAGCCAGAATCTCAGAGTGAATTTGCTGCCTCACTGAAGTGGAAGCCATTGACCTCTACTACATATTGTCCTGCTCTTCATCTGTCAGACTGACATTGAATCAGGAATGAGCAGTGTAAGCTGGAATGCTGAACTAGCGAGATGCTCAGTCAAATTTAGCAAGGCCATTCTCATGTCTTTACATTCCTTGCATGAAACAAGTCTTCATATTATTGGTCTACTTTGCACAAGACAGCCAGTGTGGCGCAGTTAAAGTATTGAATTTATTTATTTACCACATTTATACACCACCCCTCTCAGCCCAGAGGTGGCTCAGAGTGGTTCAGAACTGGCAACAATTTGATGCCTCAACAATTATAACAAATAAAACAATAATAGAATACTGTTAAAAACATTAGCATACGATATAAGAATATAAAAACCGTACAAAGCCTTAAAAACATTATTGTGAGCATCTCCATGTCAAGTCATTATTCAATTGTGTCATCAAGTGGTTCCATGATTTCGTATAACTATGTTGTATTTGGGAAGGCCTACTCAAAAAGCCAAGTTTTCACCTTTCTTCAAAAGGTCAGGAGGGAGGGGGCTTATCTTATATCCCTAGGTAGGATGTTCCACAGTCAAGGGGCTACTACTGAGAAGGCCATGTCTCTCGTCCCTGCCAAACGTATCTGCGAGGATGGCGGGACCAAGAGCAGGGCCTCCCCAGAAGATCTTAATGTCCTAGATGGTTCATAAGGAGAGATACGTTCGGATAGGTAAGTTGGACCAAAACTGCTTAGGGCTTTATAGGCTAAAGCCAGCACTTTGAATTGTCCCCAGAAGCAAACTGGCAGCCAGTGGAGCTGGCGTAGCATTGTGTGCTGTGCTCCCTGGGACTCTCAAAGGACAGAGTTCAAATCCCCACTCTTTCACAGAAACCTACTAGATAAGTGGTTCTCAACCTGTGGGCCCCCGGGTGTTTTGGCCTACAACTCCCAGAAAGCCCAGCCTGTTTTCCAGCTGTTAGGATTTCTGGGAGTTGAAGGCCAAAACATCTGGGGACCCACAGGTTGAGAACCACTGTACTAGATAATCTTGGGCAAGTCATGAAAAAGTCCTGTGATATGTTCCCCAGAAATGACTTGAAGATATTATAAGGGTGCTTGAGATCCGAAATGAGCATCCAAAATTCACTTCTGTCCTGAGGTTGGATAAATTACTTCTTTGGACTCCAGCTCTTAGAAGTATCCATGTAGCTGGAGAATTATGGGACATGTAGTCCTATATGCAGTTTACTTCTCTCTTTCTAGCTGTACAAATTGGATCCAAAGTAATAATGCCAGCATAGAAAACATTGACAGCACTGAAGAGGTGTTGAATACAGTCAGTGAAGAGGAGTTGGGCAGCAAAACTACTGAAGGCCATAAATTCAGAGTCTCCAGTCCTTGGGAGCATTTACACTATTGAATGAAAACAGTTTGACACCACTTTAATTGACATGGCTCAAGTATACAGAATTGTGGGGATCAGGCATGTAGCCGGGGGGGGGGCTTGAGGGGCTTCAGCCCCCCCCCCAAATTCTCAGGGTGGTCCGCGAGAAGGCCTTACTGGTACATTATTTAAACTGTTATGTTTATTCATATCATGATCTGATCACCATGCTCAATATATCCCATACGCATGGGGGTATTGGGGTAACGATACAAAAGGTTTGCTAGGGTAGACCCTCTTTCACTCAGACTCAGCCCCCCTCCCCCCCGAATCAAACTCAGCTCCCCCCAAAACAAAATCCTGGCTACAGGCCTGGTGGGGATTGTAGTTTTATGGGCTCTTTAGCCTTCTCTGTCAAAGAGTGATGATGCCTCACTAAACTGCATATCCCAGGAATCCATAATATTGAGCCATGGTAGTTAAAACAGTGTTAATCTATATTAATTCTACAATGTAGAGACAGCCTTTGTCTTTTCAGCTGTTTTAGCCTCCATTTTCTATTAATTCCATGCATGGAGGCCAATATTAAGGGACAATGGAAGTCAAAGGCCAAATCACCCGACTTCTCACTCTTAATCTACATGATGCATTTCAGAAATTCCAGGTGCACCCTTTAAATCAGACCAGTAATGTATCTTCCCTCCCTGCCTCCCTTCTAAATAAATAGCATGCCTATCTACCCACTCAGCCAGCCCTCTGGTACCAAGATAAGTGCATGGAGGGGGTGAGGGGAAAGTTATATTTTCTGCAGGCCTAGCACATTATTTCACAGTCATCTGCAGCGTTGAGCAATAGAGTGGAAAATGCCAGCTTGCCTTGTACTAAAATTAGGCTTTAGAAGGCAAAAAAACACTCTGTAGCTCAGTGGAGAAAGTCCAATTAAGATGAGCATGAGCGTTTCTGGACATATATTCTCAATAATGTGATTTTTCTCTCATCATTCTTGCTATAAAATCTTGTTAACCCGGGTGGCCATAAATATTCAGTGTGTGGGAGGGGTGGGTAGTAAATGTTATTTTGGGATATTAGTAAGTTTTTGCTCATTCTCTTCTCCCAATGTCAGTAATGTTTTGGATTTCCCCCTTTTTTGTCAATTAATACCAAAGCTGAAAATCCAGGATAGTGACTTCCTTTCATGTTTTAAAAATTATTGCACCATTCTCTTGAGTTCTCAGAAGCTAAGTTTTAGCTGATGATGGAAATACAATTATAAACTTTAGTTAGTACATGGTGATGTTCATTACAGAGTTAGCAACACCTGAGGCACTCCAAGTGGCCAGCTACTGGTCAAAGGACATTTAGTATAATGCCAAGTTTTTCAAAAAATAAATTACAACTGTACCCTCAGTTCGCTTCTGATATGATAAATAAATAAATAATACAGAGTTTTGCTTTGGTTTTTCTCGAGTAGTTGCATTGTTGTCCAAAAGACGGCACAGCCAGTTTCATAATTAGTTTTGCAAAAACTGAATATCTTATGGTGTCAATTGTGGAACCAGTCAACCTACTCTGTGCACAGCCGATGTGCCAAAATGCTTGTGCAAAATGGTGGTCTGTTACATTTATGCTAGCATGAGTTTTCATTCCACTGCATCAGACTGAGGCTAATTTAAAAAGCTTCACAACATTCCAATCTTTCACAACCTTTCAGAACAAAGTCAACAAATACCAACAGTTCAAGCTAAAAAGCCCTGAGACAAAGAACTAATATGATGCACAATGCCTCTATAAATAAATTGTTCTTCCAGCTCTCCTTCACATACAATGAAATTCTGTTAAGTCATTAAGGGTCAAAAACACTCCAACTTTCTTTACAACCACACAATTTCTTTATGATCGACAACTCACTGGGCTAAACCAATTAGTCCATTGGAGTTATATTAGCACTGATCCAGCAATACTATTCGATTTTTGGGCTCTAATGCATACAAAGATGCTCACTGGAAGAAGAATATTCAATATTCACTTTAATGTTCACTTCAATGAAAGCACTAGACATGCACGCATCAATGTCCCTTATGCACTCATCACTTGGTATGTGGACTGAAGTTTTAAATCACCATGCTTTTCCTGACTCATGTACTGAAATCAATAAATACAATACTCTGGATACCTGTGCCCATGTAGAATTATTATCAATATATATAATATGATATATTAACTGCCATCAAGTCAACTCCAACTTATGGGGACTCATTGAATAAGAGATCTCCAAGTTACCCCATGAAGAACATGGAGACTCCAGGCCATTGCTTCCTTGATTGAGTCCATCCACCTGGAATATGGTCTTCCTCTTTTCCCACTGCATTCTACCTTACAGAGCAAGGCCATATTTTTTCTAGGAGTCAATTCTTCTCATGTTATGGCCAAAGTATGATAGCTTCAGTTTAGTCATCTTGGCTTCTAGGGAGATTTCAGGTTTGATTTGCTCTAGAATCTGTCCACAATATTTGTAGAAATCTTTTCCAACACCACATTTCAAATGAGATTTTCTTTCTATCAGTTTTATTTTACTATCCAGCTTTCACAACCATATATAGGAATAGGGAATATGGATCATTCAAGCTTTGATATTCATTGGCATCTTCACACTTTAGGATCTTCTCTAGATCAATGTATTGTCGAAGGCTTTCATGGCCGGAATCACTGGGTTGTTGTAGTGTTTTTTTTTTCTTTTGTTTTTTTTTAAAAACTTTTTATTAAAAAACTCTAAAATTACAACAGCACAACAACAGAGAGGAAACAAACAAGGAAATCTAATCACCTCTCAACAAAAGTTTGCTCCAGGCACTGCCAGGCAATCAAATGCTAATCAAGGTGATCAGTTGAAACATTCACACCTAGCTCCAGCAGACAATAGTCCTTTGTCTCACCCTGGTCATTCCACAGATATATAAACCCTTTTCCCCAGTTCCAACAGACCACACTACCTCTGAGGACGCTTCCCATAGATGCAGGCGAAATGTCAGGAGAGAATGCCTCTAGACCATGGCCATATAGCCCGAAAAAACCTACAACAACCCACTTTTCTAGATCCTTCATTGCTGCACTGCCAAGTCTAGCTTCTTTGGATTTCTTGACTGAAGTCTCCAATCTGACTAATGAGTGATGCAAGATACAGAAAACCTTAAGCTATTTCATTATCTTCATTGTTTCATTTAAAGTTATATAAATTGTTTGTGGCCATTATTTTTGTTTTCTTAATGTTCAGCTGTAAACCTGCATTTGCACTTTTTGCCTTCCTTTCTTCAGTCCAAGTGTTTGCTATTTTCTGCTAGTAATATGGTGTCCTTCCTCCAACTTTCACGCCTCCTTGCTCTAATCTAATCCAGTTTTCCATATGATTTTTTGGCATAGAAACAAGATAATAATATACAGCCTTGCCTGGCCCCATTGTCAATTGGAAACCATATTCTGTCCTATAAATAAGAAAATCCAATGTTCTGACATGCCCATATTTTGGGAACCCTTTTTGTGATCTATACAAATAAAGGCTTTGTTATGGTCTATAAATCACAGGCTGAATTTCTTTCAAAATTCTTTGGTCAGTTCCATTATCCAGCATATGTTTGCAATGTGATCCATAGTGTTTCTTCCTTTCCTAAACCCTTCTTGTACATCTAGTATTTCTTGCTTCAGATATGGTAAAAGCCTTTGTTATAGAATGTCAAGCATTACTTTATTTGTATGGGGAATTAATGCAATGGTCATGTAATTACTGCAATACCCTTTATTGGAAATTGAAATGTATGTTGCATGTTTCCAATCTGTGGGTCACTGTTTTGTTTTCCAATTTGGTTGATTGATTTTTTTTGTTAGAACTAGGCTGTCTACAAACTAAAGCAGTTGTATTGGTATGCCATCTGTTCCTGGAGACCTATTTCTAACATATGATGTATTATATTAATGTAAAGTCAACATGTTTTTTCCAGTTTTAAAAGTACAACTTTCTTTTAGATTCATGACCATTGCATGATTTCTTTACCCACACCCATTAATTCTGCCATGGAGGGAGGAAAATGAGTAAAACTAATCCTTACAATAAGATTTATAGAAATCTAAGACTGACAGAGCTGAAGGGTGGAGAAAAATGTTTTCAAATCTTGAGTGCCTTTCTACATTGCAATTCTTACATGTTTAGAGTTGAGAAGGACTCTGAAATCAATTATAATGTGTGTGGGCAGCATCTGTGTGTCTGGAAGACAGAGATTGAAAAAGTTCCTTATCCACAGTTATGGAGCTCTTGCGATTCAAGGAAGGTCTCTGTTGCCTTGCTGAATGCAAGCAATTGTAAGCACACAGGCTATTGAAGCAAATCTCTAGCGAGTAGCTACAAAACCTTCTCCACTTGCTGAGAACAGCAAGACCCTGCTCTCTCCTCTCTGTAAGAGCAGGAGGGCAGGCTGCCTCCTGCTGGACTAATTGAGTGCAAAGTAATTAGCAGCTTTAAAGTTGCGACTGCAGCTAGATGTTCACAAGAAATAAAAATAACATATGGCTTAGAAGGGGGATCTGGGGCATTTTCAAACAGAGAAATTGTGAATGCAGAAGAATAGCTGTGCCCATTCCAGCTGAGATGTGGTATTGCAAAGTATGAAATAACAAATCATGTCTTCAAGAGGCTTCTGGGGGTATGATTTGAAATGTGAGCCCCAAACCCTTTCAGGATCAGGGCAGGCAGTAGTGTATGAAGCTGGGTCTATTTCAGGGGTTTCCAACCCTTCTGTAAGCTCTTGTACAGTTAATAGCTGGCAAGTGAAAGTATGAACAGAATGAAATTCTAAGCTCTTGCAAATGTGATAGTCCATTCACACATTATTGCCTTGTGTTGTAATCATCAAATGAATCATACATATATAGTCAGCCCTCCACATTCACAGGGGTTAGGGCAGGCATGGGCAAACTTTGGCCCTCCATGTGTTTTGGACTCCAACTCCCACAATTCCTAACAACCTACCGGCTGTTAGGAATTGTGGGAGTTGGAGTCCAAAACACCTGGAGGGCCAGAGTTTGCCCATGCCTGGGTTAGGGGCACAGGACCCCTGTGATAGTAAAAGAAAAGAGAAAAACAAATTGTATGTGGATGGGCGACACGCCTCCCGCCATAAGAACCAGAGATGACACGGACACATAGATGGAGTAAAACATGGCCACAGCTTAATTTATTGCTTACAGGAACAAGGGGTTGGCTGTCAGGCATGGGTTCTGGATCAAGATTGATCAGCCCGCTGCTGACCGATACGATGAGACCAACAGGGGGCCCACCAGCACAATACCGGGCAATAAAACACGGTACCCCTGGGAACCGCCGTATATTCCCTCCCCGGCCAGTAGGGGAGGGGCAGAAACCAGATCCAGGGCCCATGCCACATGCCAACACAAGTTGTGACGAACAGATAATGACCAAAAAACAGCAACACTATACAACAACATGACTTGTGCAGGGTGGGTGGGAGGGCAACTCGAAGCAGGTCTGGGCCTGCCTAGCCCAGCACAGCCTATATAAGGCTGTTGGGTGAGGGAGAGGCCGGCCCTTGGCCCCTTAAAGGTACTGGGTGGGGCCGCTGATTGGGCTGCTGTCCAGGTGACGGGAAAGCTTCCCACCACGCAGGGGTCTTCTGGGAAGGAGAAGCCTCCTGCTCCCCACGTGGCCGGTGGGAGAGCGCCCCCACCGCAACAGGCCTTGCCCGGTAAGTCGGGCAATGCATTTGTTGGGAGAACTTTACTGCGAGAACACATTTCTAGGAATTTCTAGGTTTTCCAGCATGACTCTATGGCTAACTTGGAATCTGACTCTAGTGGAAGCTGACTATAGAATTGCATTGGAGTATGAGAGAGATGTTCTCCCTTAAAATCTCTAGGACATCCAGCATGACTGGAAGAAGTTGACCATAGAACCTCACAGGAGGACCTAGAGATATCTAGAGAGAACATTTTAATCAAATCCATAAATAATCAAATCCGTGAAACTGGAAATGTGGAGGAGTTACTGTAGAGGAAGAAACCCAAGCAAGGATGAGCAGACTTTATTCAGCTTCCACTATAAACATTATTTATTTATTTATTTTCCGGCATTTCTACCCTGTTCCTTCTCAATCCCTGAAGGGGAACTCAGGACGGCCTACATTTGGCAGCAATTTGATGCCACTACATATAACAACGGAATATAATAACAATTAAACAATAAATAGAACATTCATTAAAAGCAATAAAACAATAAAAACGGTTAAAACAGTAAAAACACAGGTTTAACAACCATATCATCATTCCAGTCGAATTCCATATCCAAAGTGTTATTTATGCCAGCTGTCCAAAAGCCTGGCCCCAGAACCACGATTTCGATTTCTTCTGAAAAGACAGGAGGGATTAAGCCAATCTTGATGATGATGATGATTTTGTATCCCAGCTTTCTACCAATAATGGGACCCAAGGCAGCCAACAACATATTAAACAATACAAGTTAAAAACAAAAACAAACTAAAATCCAAATATAAATATACGATAAACAATTAAACAATTTGTAAATTAAAACATTAAATATTAAAATTGTTAAAATGCATTAAAAGCTGCATCAAACTCCTTTTACAAAATGCACTTGGTGCAGCCAGCTTATCTAGAATCTGAGCAGTGTCATCCACCATGGAACTTATGGGAAATGACATGGCAGTGTTGCATAGGTGAGAGAAAATAGCTCAGGCCAGCACTACTGATACTAGAGGCAATGATGGGGTGGCTAAGCCTTAAAAACCTCCCCACTTCTGACACACCTCTTGTTTATGGTTTCCCACAGTTACTGATCTCCAATTGTAGACTATGGGTACTGAAAAGGACTATTGAGAGAGTACTTACTGGGAAAATGTCCTCTTCACTTTCACATATTGCTGATGTTTCATATACTTTTAAGTCATGTCTGATTTATGGCAATACAAAGGCAAACCAATCAAGATTTTTTCAGAGTGAAGTTGCTTATGACTTCTTCTGAAACACCCAAGGCCATCCATTGGGTTTCCAGATCCAAGCAAGGATTCAGACTGATCTTCCATTCAAACCAGTACACCATGCTGGCTAGTGGCTATCACTCTTTTACATACCTGAAAATACTCTCCGAAAGAAAAGCATGAACTTTCCAAGCACTTTAGGGAAAACTTAACTGATGACAAATTGGGATGGGTTAGTGATGGGCAACCTTTTGAGCTTGGCGTGTCAACATTTGCCAAAAACCTGAGCATAACTTGGGTGGGGTGTCAACTTCAAGAAAAAAATCCCATAATTTTGCAATATTCATAGTTTAAATAAGAAAAATGTATATTCCATGCTGAGTTATGGAATGCTCAAATGTGCAGATGTTAAATTTGTAGAGCCTTTTACAAATTTAAGGATGGAATTAGATTGACTCTTATAAGGTGTACTTCTTTGTATGTGGCCGCGTGTCATCAAAAATAGCCATGTGTGTCAGTGCTGACACGCGTGTCATAGGTTCACCATCACGGGGTTAGGAGATTTTTACCAAACAGAAATATGTGTGAGTCTTCCTTAAAAATGTTCCTGGTTGTTGGCCATAAATAGCAAAATGTCTTGGCCCAGCTGTGATGATTTTGTTAGGGAGAAGTAGCCTAAGGTTCCTAAATTTGCTTCCTTCTTAATCGTAATCACTCCACAGATTCTGGAACTTGGACTATAGGACTTGAGTTTGGAAGAATTTCTACGAATTTTTTAAAACACCAAGCATTGCCACAAGCCATGAAAAAAAAAAACCTGTTGGACAACATGAGGATTATGATTCAAAGAACAGCAATTCATTTAATTAAACAAAATCTTCACTTTGTAACATCTGGGATTCCAAACGATGACTTCCTCAGTAAATTCCTATGACAGTTAACAGACATTACTGCAATGAACATTTCTTTTCTTTGCAGAGTCACGTACTTACTGCCAAAATGCTGATGAGGTTGGATTGCTGTAAAAATCCATTTCCCCGGCACAGCCAGGAAGTGCAAACAAATACAATTTCTACACAGATGTACTGAAGACTGGCCCACATCCTCACAGCTTTGTGCAGCTGGCTCAGGGGGTGTTTCAGAACCCACTGATAAAGAAGACTCAATAATTTCTTCTTAGATATGAAATCACCTCTAGCTGACCTTAGTAGAATCCCTCCCAGAATATTTTATCTTAAAATGCTTTCTATTCCCTGACCTCATTATCTAGAAGAGAACGCAGATCAGCATTATGAGAGACATCACTCCAACTGTATCACATTTGTGCTTCATCATTCAGTGAGTCTATATCAGGCACGGGCAAACTTTGGCCCTCCTGGTGTTTTGGACTTCACCTCCCACAATTCCTAACAACCTATTGGGCGTCCAAAACACCTGAAGGGCCAAAGTTTGCCCATGCCTGGTCTATATTCTTATAATAATAAAACTGTACATACACATGTATATATCTACAAATTTGAGTCAAAAATCAACCAAAAACACCTGAGTCAATATCCATAGGTCAATTTAATGCTTATCAAAAAAGGAACCATCCCTTCTCTGAGTTGACTAGTGAAAGGCAAGAGCTTAGTCCATCCCAGAGGATTTTTAAAAAGCATCAACCCCTTTTACTAGCTGTTGCTCCTTTTAGGATCAGTGCCAAAGAACTGCCACCAACACAGTTTTCCCACCCAGGCAGGCATGTAGTCGGGGGGGGGGGGGACTTTAGGGGCTTCACCCCCCCTGAAATTCTCATGGTGGTCTGCAAGAAGGCCTTACTGGTACATTTTTTAAACTGTTGTGTTTATTCATATCATGATCTGATCACCATACTCAATATATCCCATATGCATGGGGGTATTGGGGTAATGATACAAAAGGTTTGCTAGGGTAGACCCTCTTTCACTCAGACTCAGCCCCCCAAATCAAACTCACCAACCCCCACATCAAAATCCTGGCTATGGGCCTGCACCCAGGCATTCAAAAAGGCCAGGAGGAGACCTGTGGAGGGGAAAGTAGGGGAGGTTGCTACTTTTTAAAGATTATCCCAAGATGAACTAAGCTTTCATCTTTCCTGACTCAGAGGAGGCAATGGTCCCCCTTTTTAATAAGAGTTAATATATTACCTTATCTTTTTTCAAAAAAGAAAAAAGAAAAAAAGAAACCCTTTTCTGAATAGAATAGCAAAAAGCAAAAGCGGCAAAAGGCCTTTTAGATTACCTGGGTGAAAAAAATGTCACCCAGATGTGGCTAAGATGACAGTTGTGGAATGATATTTGACCTATCCACAGGTCATATCAAAATCCATAATATCATACTCAAAACCTGCCTTCAATGTATAGATAAGTTTGACTATCAACCTCATTAGATGAGGGTGAATTTGGCAGCATGCTCCCATTCTCCTTCCCTTTAACCACTGAACTCGCCGCTCCCATTCCATGATGCACAGTTACTTTTGACGGGGCTCTGTGGTTAAAGGGAAGGTGAACCAGTACATGCTGCCATCATGGCAACATAGTGAGCTTTCCATATTGCACTAGGAACAATGGAGGGAAGCTGGGCAGTCAACACTTCCCTTCATGGGGTGACGGGTTCCCCACGCCTCCCAATGGGCACTACCAGAATGGCAGCATGTTTGATGAGGTCATTATGCACTATATGCCATATATTAAGAAGTACAGTTACACTGCAAAAAGGGATGATGTTATCTATTATATTCACAATGTAACCTAATCACTATATCTTCATCATGGCTAATTTCCCATTCACAGAATGGATCACTATTGCATATACCACCTTCAAACAACCAGTTCTCATTGGCCATTTTTGTATGACAGATTTTTTTAAAGTGAAATATATCTCCCGCCCTCGTGCTTTCTTCCCAGAAACATTGTCACATGCTCTAAACACAATAATTCAAGGTGTGAGACTGTTGCTGACTGTTATATATTTAGATGATGAATAACTTTCCAGTTCTCCATGAAATGTTTACGCATTGTGAAGAGTGCCAAACACATTAGATAAATAAGCTGTCTGTATGTTCACACAATTCCACCGAACCTATATGTTCAATGTACACACCCCTTCCAGTAATTTGCATAGAGATGCATCCTCCTTCCTTCCTTCCTTCTTTATTTTGAACTATTTTATTTAAAATCTAAATATCTCTTGGTCAGTAAAACAACCCACATGTTTTATTATCAATTTGATAAGATTTCAACAAATAATCATTCTGCAATCAACAAATAAAACAATTCACTTGTGTGAAAGATAAAGTTTTATAATAATAAGGCATAAAAGAACATTACAAATAATTCAAAAATGTTTCTTGGACATTTTGAAACGATAAATGAAAATTAGGTTTATGAGAACCTTTGCAGATCATGATTTATTCTGCACACAATTTGGGCATACATTTTAATTCAGAAAACTGGATGTTTCTGTGCAAAAAAAATTGCCTTCTGTGTAAATAATACTGTTCCTGTGCAGAGAATGTTGCTTCTGAACAAAAATACCATGTATGAATTTTGTGCAGAATAAGTACCCAACTACTTCATGTTTTACCTAAAGACAAAATTTCCTGAACAGGAATATTATTCTTACTACAAAGTTGTACTGTGTACATTTTTACTCAGATTATTTTTTTCCAAAATGTGAATAATTTTCAAAATCTGCAGGTTTCAAAGACTTTATCACTGCAATAAAATGATAAAAATTACCCAGTGTATACTCATGCATAGGTCTAAAAATCAAAACAAAAACTTGGCTTTCCTTATCCACAAGTCAATGTGAGTAGAGTACTGTATCTTAAGGCTTATTTTAAAAAGAAAATAAATAAATAATTCCCTTCTTTGAGCAAAGTTGCAAAAGGCAAGAACTTAGTCCATCCTGAGAGAATCTAAAAGAAGCACCAACCTCCTCTCCTCTCCCAACCATGACACTGCTTCTGGCTTTTTCAATGCCTGGGCAGAAAACCGTGGCATTGGTCAGGAGTGGTTGTCCTCCTGAGGTAGCATGCTTTCCCACCTTGATGAATGACCCTCAACTTATCCATCAGTCATATCAACATCCATAATTTTAGCCCCAAACCTGACCTAAACTTATACCTGCAAGTATATGAAAAAAGGCCCAAGGTTAGCTTTTTTATATAGCAGATCCAGGAAAATATTTGAGATTTATTGCTTACAATTTTTAAAAGTCCCACTGACTTCATTGGCTCTGTTCCAAATAAGATGAACATTCATTTAAACCCCAAATTTGAAAAAAAATGGGGAAGAATATGTGGAACAGTCCTAATAACAATATGGTGTGTGGTATTTTTAAGCAGCCTGTTTTAAACCTGGTGATTTCCAGATGTGTTCAACTCACACCTAGGACTGTTATTGTGAAAGATATGGTCCAACACATCTGGAGGTCATCCAATTTATGGAAATCTGTTTAAAGAGACCTCATGGTCTGAATTATTTCACAGAATCCACATACAAAATGTTTGTTTCATCTTGGGAAATTCTTGATTTGACCCATTGCTTATGATAAAATATCTAATATCAGTGTGTTGAGCGAAAAACAATCTAATGTTGTTTTTGTTCTTAGACAAAAAAATTGCCTTTGTTTTTTTACAGTTGTTAAAGAAGACATTTACACAAGATTCCTTGTTGTCCTCTTAGCATCATTTTCCTTCTTCTTTGCTCTCATAGTCTTCAGCCTCATCCACCCACACACTGCTCACAATTCCTATTAAGCAGATTGTGATGTGGTGATGTTATAGATCAGTGATGACAAACCTTTTAGGGACTGAATGAGTGACTGGGGGGGGGCAGGGAGTCTGGGTGGTGAATGGGGACGGCAAGCAGGTCAGCAATGAGCAGGCAGTGGAGGAGCAGCAAGCAGACGAGTGGTGAGCAAACAAACAGGTTAGCAAACGGGCAAGCAAGCAGAGGTGGGATGGTGAAAAGGAGGCAGGTGATGCTACGCATGCAAGTGGAGAAGGCACATATATCATATATTCACCACTATTGTCATAGATCCTTCTCAAGAAAAGATTGTACAGTAATGCAGTTGATAGAACTGGACAGAATAAATGAGGTCATGGAAAGTCAGGGCAGAAAAGAAGGAAAAAGGAAAGCAAGACAAATGAAGAAGTCCATGCACTAGTGAAATAATGCAGATGTTCAACTGATCTGGTTTCCAATATTGTCTCACTGTACTGAATATGCTATAGTGAGAGTAAATATCAAAATCAAATCTATATATATAAAAATGCTCTGTGCATAATGAGTACCTCAGAAACAAAAGAACCAATGAACGAAATCACACCAAATTTGGCAACAAAACGTCTCACAACACAAGGAATGATCATCACTGAAAAATTATGATTTTGTCATTTGGGAGTTGTAGTTGCTGGGATTTATAGTTCACCTACAATCAAAGAGCATTCTGAACTCCACCAATGATGGAATTGAACCAAACTTGGCACACAGGACTCCCATGACCAACAGAAAATACTGGAAGGGTCTGGTGGGCATTGACCTTGAGTTTTGGAGTTGTAGTTCACCTACATCCAGAGAGCACTGTGGACTCAAACAATGATGGATCTGGACCAAACTTGGCACAAATACTCAATATGCCCAAATATAAACACAAATGGAGTTTGGGGGAAATTGACCTTGACATTTGGGAGTTGTAGTTACTGGGATTTATAGTTCACCTACAATCGAGCATTCTGAACCCCAAGAGCAACGGAATTGGGCCAAACATCCCACACAGAACCCTCAGGACCAACGGAAAATACTGTGTTTTCTGGTGGTCTTTGGTGACCCTTCAGACACCCCCCTGGTGACCCCCCCCCCTGGGTCTTGATTTCCCTGGTTGAGAAATGCTACCTTAAGGCCATCCAGTACATCCCCTTCACCAGGGCAAGAAAACATAATCAAAGCCCTCCTGACAAAGTGCCATCCAGCCATTCACACACACACATATATGTATATGACAGATGCAGTATCAAAGATTTGAAAGGGACCCCTAAAGAAGGAAAATGATATGTTATAATGCAGCCCTTGATAGTTAGGTGGAGCATACATAGGACAACTCAGAATTAATGGCATTTTATCCTTCCAAGGCTGCACATTGGCCCTTTATTCTTCCCATCTGCTCTCAGAGGACAGAAGAGTACATTTCATTTCCTGCTCCAGTGCTTCAGCCTCATGGCTCAAGCAGGGTGGCAAATCTATTGACTCATCCCCATGCTGCCACCCAGACAATCCATATGGGGCCTTACACCAGTGTTCTCATTGCGAAACAAGCTCCCACAATAACAAAGGAGATAATGAATGAACTCATGAGAAGGAAATTGAGCTCTTCACACCTGGTGAACAGCGTACTGCCAAGCAGACGCCTGTGCCTAATGAAAATTAATGGAGCGGCCTTGGTGCTTAATTGAACTGAAGTAATATTATACCTAATGACCTTATTGTGGCCTAGGATAGTGAGAAACGAAATCAGAACCCTAGTTTTTCTCATTGTGTGGGGCCATCTAATGCTCCCCTTGCCATGAAGGAATACATAATCAAAACAACAAAACATGACAAATTTTTGACTATTCAAACACATCTGTCATATTGTTTCTTAACCTTCTTTTCCCCAAGTTAAACATACCCAGTCCCCTAAACTGCTCCTCATAGGGCATTGTTTCCAGAAATTTTGCTTGTCAATATGCTTCTTGAGTTGTGGTGCCCAGAACTGAACATAGTATTCCAACTGAGGCCTGACCAACATAAAATAGAGACTCACTATTACTTCCATGATAGTCTCCATGTTCCCATTGATGCAGCCTAAAATTGTATTGACCTTTTTGCTGCCACATCAAACTCTTCTTATCATTAAGACCTGGAGCATCATTTCAGTATTGGGACACATGGATGTTAGGTATTAGGGCTGTGCAAGCAATAAAAAATGTATCAAAAATCATTTCAAAATTAGGGGACATCGGTGTTTCATTTCTAAAGTGTTCCTAAAGTATCTTTAGTGAAAATTTTGTTACTCCAGTAGAGTCTCGCTTATCCACCCTTCGCTCATCCAACGTTCTGTGTTATCCAACGCTGTCTGCTTCCCTCCTGGATCCACAACTGTTTCAATACATTGCGATGTTTTGGTGCTTAATTCATAAACACAGTCATTACTACATAACATTGCAGTGTATTGAACCACTTTTTCTGTTTATTTGTTCTAAAACATGATGCTTTGGTGCTTAATTTGTAAAATCATAACGTGATTTGACATTTAATAGGCTTTTCCTTAATCCCTCCTTATTATCCAACATTTTCATTTAGCCAACGTTCTGCTGGGCTATTCATGTTGAATAAGTGAGACTCTATTCTTTAATGAGAATAATGAAATGTTGTTACTTTTTTTGTTATAGTAATTGCACAAGTGGGGAAACTTCAGGGGCTCCTTTCTCCCTCATTTTTTCCAGCTATTGGGGTGAAACTTGCTACAATTTTTAAAATTTTGCACAGCCCTACTAGGTATCTCCTCATGGTGAAGTCTTATAAGAAATTCAGGTATTAATCTAATCACTGGCTTAAATTCACTTGTTAGTCACATTAGTGTAGACTCATTCAAACAATTGACTTTATGTAAGTGTTGATTTAACATCCAGCACTTTAATGTGACTACTTTAGTTGGAACTACCAGTAGGATTAAGACTAAACTATTTAGCACAGAGGTTGGAAATGTTAGTGCTTCCAGAATCTCTTAGGCTGTCCAGCCACTAGTCTTTGTGGCTCAGGGATTCTGAGAAATGTAATCCAAAAAAGTAACTTTTTCAATCACAGGGCCAGGTTAGCACTGGAGGGCAGCATAACAGGGCACTGTCTGAGTCCCAATGTGAATTCTTCAGAGTCAGAAAGAAATCTGAAGTATATTTGTCAAAGAAAGAGTGGAAAATGCAGACCTAAGCATAGCCTGTGACATTGTGTATGTGTCACAGGCTATGTGGGGGCGGTGGGGGGCGGCATCTGTCAGATTTATCCCTCAAGCACCAGGAGAGGTAAAAGAAACCACAGAGTAGAAGGGAGGAAAATGCTGGAAACACAATGCATTTGATTGTACTTGAGAAGCCAGTAGTACTGTGTACTGAACGTGCTGAATGTTGTTATGGTGAAATGAATAGACTGATTTTCAAGGACTTCCGAATGGATTACAATAATTTTATGCCTAAAAGAGATGGGAGTAGTAGAGGAACGATTATCTATTTCTGAAGAGAAGTCCAAAGTTTGTGTGGAAGGAGACCTTGCATATCTAAAAGCCATCTCCTACTTTATCTCTTGTCAATGAAGTGAGAGCCATTTTGCCAGGTGAAGCTGCAGGAGGTAGCTAGACAGTGTTGCAAAGAATATATAAGTTGGACAAGGAATATATAAGAAATTCAGCCATTTTCCCCCAGAGTAACATATGTTTTAGTTACATTAAAGCTATATCATTATTTCCATCGTCATCATCATCATCATCACCAACTCTGCCGAATAAGATGATTTTTTTGCACACAGCAGCCAGACACTTGTCCAGTATCTGAGAGGCTTCCTTGGATTCAGGTGAAAACAAGCAGTGGAGTTGAGTGTCATCTGCGTAGAGACTGCGTAGAGACTGATGTATGGATGTATGGGTACAGAGATCCAACTGTACACTGTAGAGATATAGTACAGATATATTGCTTTGGATCTATGCACAATAGTCATCTAATGTTTACATATGTTGTTTTCAATTGTTGTTTGATTGGTTTTTATTGTTGTTTATGTTGTGCATGGAATAATGCCAGTTATGTAAGTTGCCCTTAATCCCCTTCAGGGTGAGAAGGGTGAATATAAATGCCATAAATAAATAAATAAATAAATAAATAAATAATAGTACCCTTGGCTTAGAAAACTAAACATTTTCAATTAGAGATTAAAATGATAATATCTCTCTTCATACCTCACCATTAGCTATATTGGATTCAGCAGATCCCATTGTTACACATGAATTCTCATCCTTCCAGTGCCTGCTAGTTGTACTGCAAAGAGTTAAACAGGTCCCTTCTTGTGATTTTCTATCTTTGGGATTTTGAGTTCAGCTATGTAGGTTACATATCCATGTTTCCTCACTGAATCACACATGGGCATTTCCAAGCTATTTCTGTATGTAGACTTTCAGCCTACCCATATACTGCTATAAAAGGAAATCAAGTAACATCAGAGGAAACCCATAAAACGTGGTTCCAAATTGAATCATTTCAGACACATCATTATAAACATATCAAATTGCAAGTACAACAGAACAGAAGTTTGATTTGCTTTAAGAAGACTAAACAGTCAGTTTTTATGAAAACAAAAACAAAATATGTTTCTGTCTCAGAGTTCCTTTCTTTTCAAGTTTATTTTAAAAATATGGACACATAGACATCCCCATATGTCAGTATATGTTTGTGTTTCAGGCTGTGTGGTGCTAAAGGTCAATACTGGCATCCGGCTGGCAGAATCAATTTATTTCATTCTGTACAATGCCCATCTGTAATCATAGTAAGAAGACCTTAGCTGGAGTTAGGTCATTTGGACAGAGGAACTGACACAAGAAAAAGAAGGTGCATTTTGGGGGAAAGAACTCAAATGCTTCTAATACCACTTATTTCCCCCAGGATCAGAGGTGACCCTAGGTAATTTTCAATGGTAAGCAAACAGTATTTTGGCGCCCGCCCCCCAACCAATCACTGATATATGTTTTCTGTTCGTCGTGGGAGTTCTGTGTGCCATATTTGGTTCAGTTCCATCATTGGTGGAGTTCAGAATGCTCTTTGATTGTAGGTGAACTATACATCCCAGTAACTACAACTCACATATTTCAAGGTCTACTTTCCCCCAGGAGTGCCTCAAGAGCGCCCCTGGGCAAATGCTTACTTTGCGTAATGGGTTGAGCTGCCCCTGCCCAGGATGCTTTGTTTTCATATACATTTGTACCTTGGAAGTGGGCGCTTTCAGTTGAGATGTTGGACATGCAATTATATTGGCTCAAGCATAGAATTCTCAGCTAGGAAAAACTACTTTTGGGGGCAGAACTTCATGAAATCCCCTACCAATGTAGACATTCTAGCCGAAGCATTCTAGAAGTTGTCATTGTTAAAGACCAAGGTCTGAAAATATTACTGGGCAGAATCTGAAGTACCAGGATGGTTTATGGCCCAATAAAATTTGCAGTGAGATCCTCACCTGTGCATGAGCTGTTTGGTTCACCAGTGAGTGGCTATGGCATAGCCAGCCAAGGAAGTCCTTCTGGTCCAGAGTAGTGTATTTTGACCATGCAATAAAGGGGCTCCAGCTATGCAAGAAGGGGAGAAAGGTGCTCTTCTCCCCTCCCTACTTCTTTTCTTCCTTTGGAGGCTCCTAGTAAAGATAGCATTCCTTCTGGCAAGGAAGGATAGTGGGTGGATAGATGGGGCAGGGAACAAGCCAACTATTATATGTGATTGGAGAAGAAGGAAGCCAATGCCTGGAGCAGTGTGGAGCCTGGCTTGGTCCTCACACAGCCAGGCAGCTTTGCTTGGTAGTAGCAGAAGCAACTCCATTGGTCTGTAGCCAGGTTGCTCATTGAAGCGGTATACAGAGAGCATACAACCCCTCTGTTACACGAGCTCCATTGGCTGCCTATCTGGTACCGAGCACAATTCAAAGTCCTGCTTTTAACCTTTAAAGCCCTGAACAGTTCCGACCCAGATTACCTGTTTGAATGTATCTCCCGCTATGAACATTGTGAAGTTTAAGATCAGCTGGGGAGGCCCTGCTCTCGATCCCACCATCATTGCAAATGCGACTGATGGGAATGAGGGACAGGACCTTCTCAGTGGTGGCCCCTCACCTATGGAACTCTCTTCCCAGTGATATCAGATTGGGCCCCTCCCTCTTGTCCCTTAGAAAGAAACTCAAAACCTGGTTATGGGACCAAGTGTTCAAACAGTAGAGGTAGTAATTGAGAATAAGACTCAAGTGATATGAATGATAATGGACTGACCCAGACTCTGGTTTTAGGCCTGCGTGATTTTAAACAAATGTCTTATTAATGTAATGTTTTTACAAGTAATTAATTGTTTTAAATGTATTTTATTTATGACTGTGGTTGGCATTTGAATGAATGCCTGTTGGGGGTGAGAAGGATGGGGTACAAATATGCGAAATAAATAAATAAAATAAATAAACTCCTGAGGACTTCAGCTACCTTTCCTTTCCTGTAGGGCTGGGTAACCACGGAAAAATTTGTTTCTAAACTCGATTCGTTTTTAGGGGGTTTTTGTGTTTCGTTTTTTAAAAGAATTCCAAAATTTTCTTTAAAAAAGTTCGAAATATACGAAATTTCGTAAATTACGAAACAATTACGAATTACGAATCGATTTGTTAATGGCGGACGCGATTGCGCAATATGCTAAAAAACCCTCCAAATGGGACAGGGGGAACTTCTGAAGCTTCCCTCTCCCTCTGTTGTTGACTGTTGGTGTGATAATTTATTTTTTCACTGATAAAACAAACAACAACTATAAAACTTGCACCAGACATACGGAAATAATAACGAAACAATTTCGAAACGATTTCGAAACGATTTTGAAACGATTTCGAACCAATTACGAAACAATTACGAAATAAATTGAAAAATTCGTTTCGATTTTTAGTTGCTCCTGCATGGCTCAATATCGGATCGTAAGCTAATTTAAATACGAATCAATACCGAATTACGAAATTAACGAACGAAACCGCCCAGCCCTACTTTCCTGCTCAGGAGTAGTTTTGAACCTTTGGTGGACCTGCTAAAGATCATTATATGTGCTATTTCATTGGTATTATCTTTGAAATGAACTGCTTTTACAATGGATATCAAACCAATCAGCAAATAGTGATACTACCAAGAAAGGCAGAAACACATGCAATGCAGTCAGACCCTGGATTCTCTTTGGAACTGCCCTGTTCCTCCAGTAAGTTGTATCAGCTCTCCTCCCTGGTTGAGGGGTTATACATGACATAAATTCTAATTGAAGCCCTCTGGTACTTCTATATTTTCTGGTTGTTTCAGCCTTTTTCTTGCCACAAAAATCCCTACAAGGATGGAAAATAAAATAGTTTCACAATACTTTTTCACTGATTCTGCAAAGAATTATCTATCCAAGACACCCAGGGTCCTTGGATAAAGGGTTAGATTTTTAGGGTGGGACACAAATACAGCCCAGATTTAAGGGAAGTTCTTGGTATAGCCTATTTGTGAGTTAGTGAGAGTGCCTGGTGAATTGTCCAGGTAGTATCAGCAGAAAACATTGTTACTATTCCTTGGCTACAATTTTACATATCTCGCTCACCACATATCAGTCCTTCCCGACCCATAAGATGTAATCCATGTTAATCACTGTTGCACTCTCCACAGGAAAGCACCTGATATCCTCTCCCCAAATTCCTGGCTGTGCATCTTGTTTCCAGGAAGCTTAAATCTCAAAAACAAAACAAAAAACCCCAGGCTACTTAATTACATCTTTTTACATTTGAGAGGGAACACTTAGCTAAAGAGAGCATTCTGTAGTGGTTGGAACATTGGATTATGGTTCTGGAAAGCAGCATCCAAATTACTACTCAATCATGGAAATTCATTGGGTGACTTTGAGCAAATCTTGCTTTCTTTAGAGGGCGGCAAAGACAAACCACCTCTGAAAAATTTTGCCAAAAAAACCAAAACAAACCATGTTAGGTTTGTCTTAGGGTTAGCATAAGTCAGAAATAACTTGAAGGCACCCAACAGCAACAATAACAAGTTGTAGAATGGAAATAACTGCTGTACTTTGTAGAAAAGTGTCTTTGCTTTCCAGTGGGGCAATGTTGAGTCTTCATTGCTTCATCTAGGAGTGGGAACTGTATCACCTTCCACATTCTGTCCCAGTCATGATCAGGCCCGTAGCCAGGATTTCGATTTGGGGGGAGGGGGACTGAGTTTTTTTCAGGGGGGGTTTCGGGGGGGGGCTGAATTTCGGGAGGGGGGTCTGAGTCTGAGTTACAGAGCGTCTACCATAGCAAACCTTTTGGATCATTACCCCAATACCCCCATGCATATGGGATATATTGAGTATGGTGATCAGATCATGATATGAATAAACATAACAGTTTAAATAATGCACCAGTAAGGCCTTTTCGCAAACCACCATGAGAATTTCGGGGGGGGGGGCTGCAGCCCCTGAAGCCCCCCACCCCTGGCTACATGCCTGGTCATGATTCATCCTTTCAGTGACATACCTAAAATGTGAAGCCAATTCCACAAAGAGAAAGAGATCTGCTCTGCCACAGTGGAGTAGTTTCTATTCCAGATGGATTAAATCTGCAGTCAGGCATCCTTCCATTGAGAACTGTCCTCTCTTGAGTTACCAAAATTGCCACTAAAAGCAGATAGAGGAGCAGCCCCTCCAATGCATTCAGATTCCGCCCTACAGTCTACAGAATTGTAGTTCCTGGTGCAGTTGTGAAGTGTTCTTGAGAACAGGCTAGATCAAGGTAATCTACCTGAAGAGTAGTACTGAAATCCCCAAACCTTTCTACTGTTAGAACAAAGTTCCACAATTAGATATGGGTACATTCAAGGAAAGAGATAGAGCTAGCAGGTGATTGAAGATGAAGGTCATATCATTGGTGGATAAGGTGGACAATAGATAAAATAGATAAAAGCAGTCTCCACCACTTGGCAATGCTGAACACAGTTTGGTACTACTAACTATCCTACCCCTGCTCTGTGCAGTCTCCAGCCACAACATGGGTCCTATCTGTTCTCTGTTACATGCCGTGACACCAGCTGGGATGATGGGGCATTTTGGGGTGGGGTGGGGATCCCCCCTCCTCTTGTCCTCCCTTCACAGTGCTCTTTATTTTCCCAGCAGATGTCATGGCATGCAACAGAGATCAGGTAAGACCTCTGTCGTGGTTGCACACCACTGAGATGCCGGGTGGGGGGTGGAGAGGGAATTGCCATTTCATGTCCCTTGGCCACCTGGGTCTCAGAAACTTAGATGGCAGTTTGGACAGTTGTATTTGGGAGCTATTTCAACTGTCTGCACAGGCCCTAAGTTGGGAGAAAGTCCAAATTTTGATACCAACTTAAGTGGTGAGTCTAAAGGAGCTGTCTAATGTGCAGAACCTCTTTGGAAGAATTGGGTTTTCCCTTCTTTAAAGTTCAGACTGAAACACAGAGCAATTCATTGCCCCATTGATGTCTTGAAAGCTTGGCCTGCAATGACTTTGAGTGGATTGCAGTATGCATTATTTGGAAGAACATCCTGTCCTTAGTAATTTTATACAGCTAAATTATCCTGGTATATCCATGAAGCTAATTATCTTTTGCAAGCCATGAAGCATGAAATATTAGTGCTTTAACAAATACAAGTAAAAAGAAAATGTATATTAAATATCACAGAGTTTCTTTAAGCTAAATTTGGCATATCTTGTTGCGGGGCAGAGATGTTAAGAACGTGGAAAGGAATTATTTGCAGCACTAGTTAATTATTTGGACTAATTAATATGAGCTTTTTTGAAGGAACAAACAGTCAAAAGAACACCTGCAGCTTGCCTATTGAATCTAGGGGCCCATTGAACAGTTTGTCTCAGAATAATCCTTTGATCTCTTCAAATCCCATGTAATTTTCTATTCAGAGCTGCTCATTTCCACCAAGGATTTTGCCAACCTTCATGGAGAGTTTGTCCTTAACCGATTATCCTGTGAATCTTATGTATTGAATTTCATCTTGTTTTCCATCTAGTAGTTTAATTAGAATCCAACACGGAAGAAGGGGGAGAAAATGTGGGGGGGGGGCATTCAAAAAAGCAATTTTGCAAAATGACACTTCTTTCTGATATGTCCTTTCTGGTACAGATAGAGGAGATATTTTGCCAAAGGTGATCTCACTGCCATCCCTGAAACCTTTTCTTTATTAAAGTGTCTCCTTAATTCAGCATAATTCCATGGAGCCAAAGTCAGTTGCATTGTACTTTTGTGACTGTTGGTTTGTACATAAGAGGCTGAGGTGAAGAGTTTTCATCTGATAACTTTAGAGAAAACTCGGTGCTATTTATCTGGCATTTTCAAAACTAGGGATGCTCATATTTCATTATTAAACAAGCATTTTCTCTGCTTATGTTATGATGAGACTGTAGTCAGAGACCTTGGTGGGTTGGGAAGCAATAAATAGATTCCCTAAATAAGTGAGTCATTCAGCCAACCTCTGCTAAAGCAATAGCTGAGAATTTCATTTCAATACATTTTTGAGAAGAACTTTACTCTCTTTCGCAAATTTCTTAATGTTGGAAATCGAGAAAAATTTAGATTTTAAAAGCATAATGTGAAATAAAATCCAATTCTTTGGTTGTTGCTGCTGTCATTGTTGTTCTTATGTGTCTTTAAGTCATTTCCAACTGATCCTGGGGGGATGGGGGGGTGGCTACAGAAACAGAAGGACCCTCATGCGCACAAGAGGATAATGTAGTCAATTTGAGTTACATAATTTCAGGTTGCTATATCTCTTACTTTTTACAAAATATACTCCTGTATTTTTAAGAGCTGTGCAATCCAAGTTCATTTTAAAACTATAAGAAAAAAGAATACAGTGCTGGGAATTTACCTCAACTGATTTTGGAACCTAGGACCTCATCGAATGAGGTTTAGGCTCTGTCCTAGTATGTTTCCAGGAAAGAGCCCCATGGAGCCCATCACATGATGAAGGACTGCTTCTGGTGGGGCTCTATCTTGGCTCCATCCTGGAATCACCCAAGGACGAAGCCCAGAAATTATGTGAGGCTTCTCATGTTCTCAATGTGTAGAATGGGGACAGCACAGGGGGAAGTTGGCAGCAACAGTTTCCCACGTGGGATGGGGAAGGGGGCGATGTGGGGCATGGGATGGCATTTCCCCCACTGCTCACTGGATTTACCTCGCCCCACGAATGGCCTCACTGTCCCCTGTTTTGAAGACCTCAATGTGATGACATCCTTAGACTGAACAGATGAACAAAATCACCCAGTCATAGTCTTTCCCTCTGTATTTATTGTATTACTTTTGCAAAGTTCAAAGTTATGATTGTGACTTATAAAACTATACACATCTCAGGCCCAGGTTATCTGAAGGATTGCATTATCTAGAATGTCCTGCATGCATGTCGAAATCTTCTGGGGAGGCTATTTTCTCAGTTCCATCACAACTTTCATAAGTACATCTGATGGGAACAGAGGAGAAGATCTCCTTGATTGCTTCTCCCAAGCTCTGGAATTCCCATCTTAGAAAGGTTAGACTGGCACTCTTATTACCATCTTTCCATATTCAGGTGAAGGCCTTGTTGTTTCAGCAGGCCGTTGAAGACTGATGGTTGAAGAGAAAAGTATTTTTTATCCATTAGTTGTTTTTTTTTCCCTTAGTGGTTGTGTTTTTAGCTGGCTTGTTGTTGATTTTTAACTTTTGTATGATGTGAATTTTTAGCAGTTTAAAGCTTTGTAAGATGCCTTGAGTCCTAAACTGGAGAAAGGGCAGGAAACAACAACAATAACAATTTCTCTAATTTTCACACAAATAAGTATCTTCCAAATATGTGCAAATCTGATAATGTATTTCCTCTTTCATTGGTGATATGCTAGTAGTAGTCATGCTATCTGTGCTTCAGGAATTACCAATGGCATGTGCCGGCAACTGGAAAGCTCGGACCTTTCGGAATTCTAGTGGCTTATTTTGGATATTTACTAATTTCAAAAAGATGCTCAGAATGGGAATGAAAAATACAACAGCCAAACCATAGTTAAAATCTAGTGTAATAAAGGGGATTCACTGGTGACCCTCAATCTTATCTCCCTGCTGTTCGCAGTCCAGCTCCTAAGAAAACTAACAAAAAGCTAATAATGGGAATAAGCCATAGACAAACATTTCAAACACTGTCATTGTTTAAATTGTTACTTGCTCAAAAATGGTCCTCCATTTTCACCTTTGGTGCAACTACACAAGAGATTAGGAGGGATTTAGGTTTTATATCATGTGCTGTTGATTTTTAGGGAGACCTGGCATTTTAAAATTGCTGTTTGGTTTAAAGGATCAGCACAATATTGACCACCAGGCACCCAGGCAAAAGGAGAGGTCTTTGTCAAATAAAAACCCGCAAAAAAGCAAGTAAATATTGACATTTGGCAGGCTTGCTCTCCTGTTTTAATTCCTGGGATGAATTGAAAGAATGACAGCCTTCTTGTATTTCTTTTTCTCCCTGCCCCCTCTTCTCCCCACATCCTTCTACAGTATGGCATTAAGAAGAAGGAGGAAAGGGAAGCTGAGGCCCAAGCAGCTCTGGAAGCCAACGCCGAGGGAAGCCTGACACGTCCAAAGAAGGCCATTCCTCCTGGCTGTGGTGATGAGGAGGAAGACGAGGAGGAAAGCATTCTAGACACCGTCATCAAATACCTGCCTGGTCCACTCCAGGACATGTTTAAGAAGTAAATGGCTACAGACTGCCAAGCCTGTCCATGGACAGTAAAGCAATGGATTTCCCATTGATCCAATGGGGAATTTAAACTTGCCACACACATCACGCAACCTCTCCCCACCCACCTCCCCTTCCCTGGCCCTTCATCATTCACTCAACTCCCATCACCCTGACCCACCTTCTCTGATCCATTCCTTATTTTGTACATATTCACATCTAGTAGATGCCTCCAAACGGATGTAAAGATTTAACGAGCTGCAGTCTACACAACTTTTTATTATTATAAAGCCATAGTTCTACGTACGTTCAATAAAGGCAGGTGTATATTAAAACAGAGATAAAGGGACAATAGCTTGCTTGTGTTCCTCTCCCAGCAGGAGGGAGAGCTCATCCACAGTCAACAGGAGGGGGTTTAGGGTCGTTGTTTTCTAAATCTTTATTTATTGGGTTACTATCTAACAGTGGATCAGGCCGCCCCAGTTTTCCACAGCATTAATATGTCATTTTTTTAGGGCTGAGCTGAAAGTATTCACTGTTTGTTTTTTTTTCAAAGAATGTTTTTAGAAATGTCAAAAAAAAATCTTCCAGTTTTGGGGAATCTTTCTTTTGTTTTGTATTGGCAATCCTGCGAAAATATTTGTTTATCCCTTTGCATTGCCCTCTCTTGTTCTCTATCTTAATTAACCTCATCTGCCCTCATCATGTAGACATACCTGGTTTGGTATAGAATGTAACGATATCATTGTGTATTCACTGTGTGATCCCTGATTGGCCGGGATCATTTATGTGATTTGTTTCAGAAGCATTGCCCTCAACTCGCCATGAATTGTTTTGCCCATTCTCATGTCATCAAATAGTCAATTCTAATTGGCTATTTTGAAATACAACATCATCCCGGTCACTATGTGATCCCTGATAGGCTGTGATCACCCATGTGATTACTTATAGAAGGTGGCAAAAGCAGTAACCCTATAGGAGAAGGAAAATAGCAGTGAGCAAAGCACTTAGAGAGGAGAGAATGGTCATTATCAAAACAATAAAACTCATTAATATTCTCACAATCATATCAAAAAGAACAGTTAATCCTATTCAAAATCACTCTTTTGTGTCTCCAAAAGGGGGGAGGATATTCAGTGCAGCCCTGACCTTCTTCTTTTATGTAAATCTTTATATCAAAATGAGCCCTTGGCTTTTTTTTCTCCTTATTTGATCATTATTTTTCATAACACACGAGACATAATTTGGCAACTGACCTATTTGTTTCTTATATTTCCAGCTGAGGAATCCAAGGGATGGAAGGACTGTACACACCTGTACTTTATAAATAAGCATCTAATGCCTCCGAATCTTCTAGGCAAGTGTCCTGTAGCTTTGAGAAGAGCCATAACAAGGAATGAGCAAGGACAGAAGTTTAGTCTAAAGACGTCTATTTTTCCCTTCTGAAATTAATGAAAGCCTGCCAAGTTCTTTTCTCCAATCCTATAAGCACCCAGGTTTGCTTGCAGGTTCCAATTGTGTGCCATCAAATCAATTCTGTGGAAGCGCTCACTTTTTATGGCCTACCAGGATTTAAGCGGCCAAGGCAGAAATATAGAAACCATGCAACCTTTGATATAGTTGATATCCTTTTTCTGGATTTTTTTTTGTCAGAAAGCAAGCAAGTCTCTTTTACTGGTGGAGATGGCTAGAAAACAATTTGAGTAGTAGCATTCCAGCCAATTTTTCATGCAGAAGCAAATGTGATCCAAAGAAAAAGGCATTTGCCAGTTAAATATTCAGTAAAATTTAAATCACCAGATAAAATGAATAGGTAAATGAAATTATATTAAATATGTTAGACCACTTGCATTCAGGTTTTGGATGATTTGTATTGACTGCCCCACAAAATTGTATCCTTGCGTTCCCTATCATGAAATTTGTGGGTGGGACTCCATGTTCAATAATCCTGACTTTGGGACCTACATTTCACCTGAAAGAGCTAAATTTAAGGCATGGACATAGGACACCTAGCAAAATCAGGGGAGATCCATAATTCATTGCTTTGAAAAGAATTCCAGGTTCATCTCCTGGTACTCTTAATGAAATAGATGATTATCTGTTGCTAATCATGATGGAAGTATTTGGTTGGATCAGTTAACATAGGGTTCTCTGTGCTATTTCCCTTCCTCTCTAGTGAGGATGTTTGAAATTATTTCTGAGCATTTGGAAACTGTAATGAGGAGAATCCCAAGTACATGAAAAACTTCACAGTTTGAGACTTATTCTGTGCGCAAAAAGCACACTGGTGGCATTTTTTGCACAGAAAATGCGATGCATCGATTTGCACAGGTAGTTCCTGATCAGTGAATAGTCTTCAAAAACAACATAGTTTTTGACAATGTTCCCACAGTGGGGAGAAAAATACTTTTGAGAAAGAAATGTACAAAAATTTGCATCACTGGTCTCTAGATTCTTTCAATCAAGGCTAGACCCACTCCTTTGTAGATACTACAACCACATGGGTTTCATTCCTGTGCCAGACTTAGGAATACTTTGCTAGAAATATGGGTTCACCATTGGTTGTTCATTTGTCGCTCTCCCGCACCAAATGCTGGAAGCTGTATTGAAACCCTTGATCAGCAACACAAAATGATATATCTCTTTGTTGCGGATTTAGATATTTTGCTGTTACCTATCATACCCAACCATATCCCAGCCAGGCGGGAGAATTTTTGAACTGATTTTTTTTAATCATTGCATCATTTAAAAAAATTGTATACATGCTACAGAAAATGTTTCCATATTCATTTTCTCCACCGCATACTTGAGTGTGGTGGTTTGATATTCAGATGTTTCCCCAACTATAGTCTGAATTGGAACAGTTTACAATGGGTATTTCATGCACAATGGCAGACAGCACAGAAGAAATCTGATTTAGCTTATCTAATGGGAAAGCTTACTAAACTTATTCCAAGGCAGCATTTCAGTTACTTGAATGGTCAAATGTTCCACACTGGTCTTCCTGATCTCAGTAGAGAAAAGCCTAATAGGAAATCATTTTAGCCAATGAGAAGTTTTATTGAGCAATGGCACAACTAAGTAAAAAATGCCAAGCCATCTTTATTCTGATTTTTTTTTCCAATTCGCTGTTATTCATCTTTTCTGTATGAATGTGATGCCAGATTTTTCACTCAGCTCCCAGAGCAGGGGAAGCAGCAGATAGGAGATCATTGCATTGCTGCTTTCTCATTTGGCAATTTATATGTACCCTTTGCACCAGGACGGATAAAACACAAATATCATTTACTATTTTGAGCTGAACACATTCCCTCTATTATACTAAATAATTACTTTCAAGGATATTCAATATCTAAGCAGAACAACTCAATTATTAACTGCAATCTGGAGGCAGTATTGGATTTCTGTAAAAGAAATTTCCTTGGTTCCCACTGTTTGATCTCCATCCAGTAAATCTTTGTTATGGTGAATCCATGATCTGACAATATTCATAGGTATGACTTCTGGATAACTTCTCTTTCTATTTATCTGTTTCGTCACTCTCTCATAAAATATATTCCTCATTTGAAGGTTCAAACACAATCATGATGTGTGCAAATATCATTATGAAAACACATAGGGCTGTTTTAAAGACAGAATTCTAAACTTCAGTTTGGAAATTTACTTTTGGACTATAACTCCTCCAATCCTCCAGTCAACATGGTCTTAACCATAATGACTGGAGATTCTTGGAATTGTGCACTTTCCAAATTTAAGTTCAAACAACCACAATTACACTACAAATATAGAAAATAAAAGACTAGCAGATTATAAGTTTCACATTTATTTAGGGAGGGAAGGAATAATTGAGCATATTTGTGAAAACGGCTTTTAAAATAGTCTTAGGAAACAAAGAATTCTGGATGAATGAAAATCTTCACTGTTCGGGACTTTTCTGTGCAAAACTGACAACTATTTTTGCCTTGTTCAGAAATAGCTTTATAATATATCCATATAAAAATATCTTTCCTGTGCAGAAAACGTGGGTTTAAAAAAAATCTCACTTTTTTGCAAAATAAATCTTAAATTGTAAATAGTCTGAAAATTACATAGTTTTCGAATTTTTCTCCCAGTAGGAAGAAAATTGCTAAAATTACATAATCATTCCTTCAAGAACAAAATTGTTGAAAAATTATGTCCATATAAAGATGATGCCATGAAGATGATATTGAGAAGACCCTATTCCATTTTCAATTGACGGGAAGGCCTTATTTAAAAACTTATATGTTCCTTTATCTGAGAATGGAAGTCTATATTGTGTCATTATCTATAATCACGGTATCTAATGTTTTATTTAAATATTAATTTGATACTTTCCTTACAATTTTACGATAAGGACCAGTGCAAATAACCATTATGAAGTGCAAATTCAGTTTATCTGCAGTCAAGCTTTGTCTGCAGTCAAGCTTTGTGTTCCAAGGCAGAGCAATGTTTTTTTAACCCACAATGAGTAGTGAACAATTACATTCATGATAGACTAAAAAGCAAATGGTTCATTGCAGAACAATTGGGTTATTAATTCAAAACATATTCAACAACACCTTCCATTCTGCATTTTGGTCAAGTTAAACTTGCTTTGACTGGAAATGGAAAAGGCAAGTGGAATATTCTATCATAGATCTACTCCACATATCTTTGCACATATTTAGCTATATTGCAAAGGTGCTAAGGAATCCTGTTAGTGGATTTTAATGATATGTAACAGGATACCAACAAGACTGTCCCAATGCACATTGGACTCTGCTGATGTGCATTGGCACTCCCTAGCTAGTGTCCCAATGTACATTGGATTTTGTTGTGTATCTGGTCCCATTACACTTTGAATGCTGATAGGCATCAGCACCATTGTGCATTGAGCCTGGTCCTATCTCCCCTAAGCAGGAATATAAGAGTAACTTACTGAATATGAACATTGCGAACCTGCTTGACTGTCTTTACCACAGATAGAAGTCCACTTACAAAGACTTAATTCCCCAAGTGACGTCTGGACAGTGTCTCTGAACCAGTCATTTATTTGCTCTATGGCACACTGATGATTCCTTCAAAAGTCTCAGAGCATTAACAAAGCCATAAATTTCAATTGTTATTTTTATTTTAAAACAGAGAAAGGAAGGTGTGATATTCTGCTAGAATGAATAGGAATGAAGGAATCGGTGGGCAAGTGTTTTAATCACAAATTATATTTCCGTTAGTGAACTGGAAAACAGCTGTACATTCAGTGAAATCAGATGGCTTCATTCTTCCTGGGAAGTTCTGCATCAGTACAGTGATTCTCAGACGGGGGGCCCCCAGAAGTTTTGGCCTTCAACTCCCAGAAATCGTAACAGCTGGTAAACTGGCTGGGGTTTCTGGGAGTTGTGGGCCAAAATACCCAAGGACCCACAGGTTGAGAACCACTGAGTTAGAAGGTAGTCTCATTTCTGTAACTTCTCTCATGTTAACTCTTTGCAAAAAGCTAGCATATCAAAGAGAAAGTTTTTAACTTGAGCATCTTCCTGGTGTGCTACTTTTTAGCATGTAAAGTAATATTTATTACACATAGTAGTGCATTTTATTGATTAGCCCATCAGCCGTATCAAAACATTTGACAAACAGATTATTTATTATAAAAAGAAAGCTTTTCAAAAACACTACTTTTCTGCCACCTCAAATCGGAACTGGGTGTCCCGACCAAAAATTGAATTTGTCCCAGTATTTTGCTAAATCTGAAGGTTAGCTCAGAATTATGCACCTGAAGCAACGTCAGGTTCTGAAGGGTGGTTCCCTCCAAAGTGCCTAACTGCTGTGAAAATAGTCACAATGGCACTTCCCCCCACAGAAATCAAATCTCAGCACAACTCCTCAAATGTCAGCTTATAATCCATATGAATATGGAGGCCACTATAAAAACACCAACACCCTGCACTCAGTCGGTTGATGCACATATACCAAGACCAAAGAGAAGTGTGGTTCTTTGCTTGGATTCTGAATATCTCTGTCCTTCCACAACATTTTTTTTTAAAAAAATTGCATTACAATATGTTCAATCTCAGGTATATTTCTTTTTTTAAACAAAATCAAGTTGTATGGGTACAGAAACAACAGGCAGTCCCCCATTGCTGCACGCTAGCCCCTCCTTCCCAGTTGTTCTGTTTAATTTTTTTAAGTAAGCAATGATATAAAGCAGTATTATTCAAAAGGCCTTCACTTTTGAAGGAAGCCAAGTGATTGATCTAGTTTGGCATTCAGCTTCATGAACTTGCATATATCCTTAGAGAAAGCCATATGAAATCAGACTGCAATATAAAATCATGAATGCTATTCTGTGTTTTTTAAAAAACAAACTAACTTTAGATTGTGTGCTAATAAATCACCTTGGCATTTCTCTTGTCTCTATGTTTCTGGTACAATATGTTAGTTTAGTTTCCATCCACCCTGTCCTTTTACTAAAAACCAACATACCAATGACGTTCAATACATCTTTCAAACAGGCTCTTAGAACACTAGAATCAATCGTTGTGAGGAATCTGTTGTTGTGATCTGAATGTAATGTCCTATGTATATCTGATCCCGTTACCTGTATCCGTTTAATTCCGTGTTAACCAAGGTTCTGGTTATATGTGCTCAGTCGGCAACATCTTTCAGTAAACGTCTTTTTAAACAACGCTTGTTTTCACACTCGCATAATAAATTTTAAAAAAGCAGAATGCTAACTAGGTGGGCATTTTCTAATACGCAAAAATAAATAAATACAAATGCTCCTTTTTCTTCTCTAAAATGCATGCGGCACCTTCCAGAGCAGCCAGAAGGTGACTTCAAGTAGAGACTTTGTGAATGTAAATTTTGTTTGTAACTTGCCTGCTACCTTTTCCTGCATGATGTGGGTTCAATGATACAATGTTCTTTTCAAATGGAATCACAGCCAATAAACAACAACAACAAACAAATAAAACAAATGATAACAAAAATGTGATTTCATGCCTTCTCCACCTAATCACCCCTTCCACACTGTCTTTTGAAAATCCTATTTGTAAATAAGAATACATGTTTTTCAACATATTATGTGGCTCCTAACAGTGATATACTCCATGGAAGACTATAATCAACTATCGCTCTCTATAATACCACTATGCTTTAAGAATGTGTTTATTCTAATTTACATACTATATTTCAAGTTATATGTTATATTACTTCTGTTCACTTTGAAAGGCATTTAAAATGGGGTAGTTCTAAATCTAGTCAGAGTTATTTTGAAATGGATTGACCATGATGGCCACTACATGAACCAGGCTGAACCCTCAGTGATATATCTAGATAGTCCAGTCAGGCCAAGCCCGCATTGGCCCCACTCAGCTATCCCCTTGTCCTTCGTGTCACAAAGTGACCCCTTTATTCTTGTTGAATGCAAGGGCACCCTATTCTGACCACAGCAAATTCAGCAATGACCTCCAGGCTCTCACAGGGAGCTCCATGACTGGCAAGAAGTGATGATGATGATGACATGGAGGACGACTCACCCCCTTCATTAATTCTGAGGAAGGATTGTAGTGTGTGCATGGACAAGACATTAGGCCAAAATGAGCCCAGTTCTGCTGTTCAGGTGGCCACAAAGCCCAGGACATTCTAGAGTTTCCCACAAAGTCCAGAATATCCCCTGATTTTGCTTACTGTGGAGCAAATGCAGTTTAAGGCTAAGAACTCCAGATTCTTACCTGAATCATGAAGACTGCCTGTGACAGCTTCAGAGTGAGTATGGTTTCCTTCCTTATGTAGACAGGGCATTAGTCTAAATCCAACATCATGCTCTTGTAATAGAATACAGATGGGAAGGGACTTTGTATCCTATTAAAAGGACTGGAAGAGGAAGTGACAGCAGCCAGAGTTAGAAGGATGTGTCTGCTTTTCTTCTGGGATGGATAATATTTGGGTATGCATTTAATTTATACTCCTTGTTTCTAGCACAACAAGGCCACGATATTACGAAATCTGTGTTTGTTCATGGATTGGAATGTCTGATTAGTTGAACTTAATTCACAAGCACGTTCCTAGTGGGTAGCCTGAAGCTGCCCACTAGAAATTATATCACTGTTTGTCTCCCCAAGGGAATAAATGGTGTCAATGCTGCTAGCTTTGAATACCTAGTGTATATACTCACATATAAGTCTAAACATTTTAAACAAAAAATTGCCACCAAAACCCTGGTCAGCATACCAATGGGTCAATGTAAGTACTGTACCTTAACTATATATATGTATACTGTACCCACCATGCGTTGCTGTGGCCAATCTTCCCTCCCTCTTTCTCTTCTTTCTTTCTCTCATTCCTCCCCTCTTTCCTTCCTTTCTTCCCTTTCTTTCTTTCTTTCTCTCCTTCCTTCTCTCCTTCTTCCCTTCCTTCCCTCCCCCCAACTTTTCTTTCCCTTCCTCTTTCTCCTCTTTCTCCCTTTTCTACCTATTCTTGGACTGCAACTCCCAGCGGTCCTCCTGATCTATCTATCTATCTATCTATCTATCTATCTATCTATCTATCTATCTACCTAACTACCTATCTCTATCTAATCTCTCTATCTGGAGGATTGTTGGGAGTTGCAGTCCAGGAAAAGGAAATGGGAAATATGCAGGGATTTGGATGCTCTCAAAGAAATCCAAGGAGAAGAAAGCTTACAATTTGGAAGCAGTGCATTTGGATCATCCTCCTCTCCTAAAGGGCCTGGTCTAGGGGATGCTGGAAGCTGTAGTCTGGAAGAGAGTATGGATATACTATTGTGTGTTTTGTTTGCCAGAGGAGTTGTTTTTGTTCATGCGCTATAATGTCTTTTTGCTTTTTTGGCTTTTAAGTCCCTTCCTCTGTGTTTTTCAGTGTTTTTATCAGTAATGGTCACTTGTTGGCCTGATTGGTGTATTGTGTCTGAATTTGGTGCCAATTCGTCCAGTGGTTTTGAGTTATGTTAATCCCAAAAACGAGTATATATATATATATATCGGGCACTTCTACCCCGCCCTTCTCAACCCCTTAGTGGGGGACCCAGGGCGGCTTGAGAGAGAGAGAGAGATGATGGCTTACTCTGTTGTGGGAGAATCTAAAAGAAACACCAGACCACTTTACTGTCTCCATCTTGGACCTGCTCGTGGTCATTTTGAATGCCTGGCAGAAAAATGGCAGCTCTCGGGCATTTTCTTCAAATGAGTCCTGAGAGAGTAGTGGTGGTTGGTGATTCTTTCATGTTATCTTGGGATGGACTAAGATCTCACCTTTCACCACTCTAGTCAAAGAAAGAGATACTTCTTTTTGAAAAATAAGAGTTAAGGTACAATAGTTACAGTGACCCATGGGTAAGTCGACTCAAGTTCTTTGGGTTGATTTTTCTACTGACATTTCTAGAGTTGTACATGAGTATATTGGGAATATATATGGTATTTTTCAGCATATGCATTTTACAATGTTTGACTTTTCTCCATACACACACACGAACACACAGTTTGCTTTCTTTCTCCCATATTGTTTTTCCTCACTCTACTTTGACCTATAGTCTAGGGAAACCATGTCTGATTTTAGCAGATGGTGGGAAGCCAGAAAAAAAGAAAAGGTGACGCCTTCAGCAAATTTAGTCTTAGAGACATTGAAGACTTGTACAGAAGCTGTATTTCTGAAGACCCTGTGTTAGTATCGTATCATTTTATACTATATTGCATTATATCAAATCATAATGTAGTAATATTACAACTATCCTTCACTTTATAAGGAAACTCTCAGAGTGGGTTAGAGTAAAAAAAGTGAAAGCACAAAGACCAAAATTCTGAATCATCTAAAACTTAAATAAGTACTGAACTGAGTACAGCTACTCCTCTAGAGTGGCAAAGCATCAACAAAGTATTAAACCTGATCTCCTCTATAGACAGAAAAGGATTGCAGAAAGAGTGGTACCTTTATTTTTATGTTTTTATGTTTTTCATTCAGATCTTAATGAAGGATATAAGAACAAATGATGCCTAAAATAATGGGGAAAGGGGAGCCTGTGGGAAGTCCCTTCCCCAATTGCAATCAATGGGTCGGACAGAAAATGATTTTTTCAGCTTCCAGGATTGAAAATGGATTTATGTCCTCCCCAACTCAGGAGGCTCCTGAAAAATGGATCAGAACCCCCACCGAAATCTGGGACACTGAAATGGAATGTGGTTTACCCGGATTGCACAAATCTAATCACCACTTATTCTCCACTCAAATAGTTCATGCAACAACTAATGAAAGTATTATACAAAATGCATTATATTTGAAGACCTGCTTGCAAAATGTGTACATAAGGCAAAAAGGTGTGTATTTGCAAAACTATGCATTTCTATCACTTTTTTAAAAAAGAGTTACTTCAAAATAAATTGGCAGGGAAATGCAAAACAGGCTGGAACAAATTTATAATTAAAAAGCAAAGCAGAGAGGGATTAAGAGAGAGAGAGAATTTAGAACTGATATATTTATCCCTCCCTACTGAGGGCCATTTGCAGTATGAATAAAAGCAAATTAAAAATGCATGCAATAAAATAGGTCAATAGTAAATCATACAAGCAGCATTTTTATTTTTAAAAAATCCCCGCTGGCACCTATAAATCCATAATTTCTTTAAGTATTGCGCATGAAATATCCATGGTTTGCCCACAAAACAAGCAACGGAATGGAAAGGAGAAGAAGGGAGAAGGGGAAATTCAGAAATGCATTTGACCATGCCCATTTTAAGAGTGTACTATTTGGCAACATTCAAACACATCAGGTAGATGGTAGCAGATTTTATAAACGTAGGTATTCATAAGGGAAATAGGTGGTTAAGTGGAAAACTGTGTATGTGTTTGGACCAGCCTGTTTGTCTGAATGTTTATGACCAGCAGCAGCTGGTGACTTCCATGTTTCCTGCTTCTTAGCAGGGGATTGGACTGCGTGGCCCACGAGGCCTCTTCCAACTTTATGATTCTATGAGAGTTGATGTTACTCTATGTTTTAGTCCAAACTTTAAAGGAGCTATTCAAGGGGCTGAACCTATTTTATGTATAGGGTTTAACTCAGATTTACTGCCCCACTGAAACGGAAGTCAAATACCCGTTCCTGTAAATAATGGATAAGGATAAGTTACCATCTAGATGTAGGATAGTTTTAAAGACCATACCCTGAATTAACTAGGGTTAGGAGTTATCATTATTGTGTTAATCAAACCCAATTAAGCCAGTATCTCTGTCCCATGCTTGGCGAACTGACAAACAAATCTTGCTGGTTTCTCCGTACACTCATTCTGGGAATAGCACTTACTTGGACATGCTAGCATGAATTTTTACAATGGTGAAGAACGATGTTAACACCAAGCTAGAAGGATTCTTCATATAACATGCATCTTTCTTCCAGTGGGAAAAATGATTCTACTCTACTCTACCCCCTTCTTTCCAGTGGGATTCTACTCTACTCTACCCCCCCTTCTTTCCAGTGGGAAAAATGAGTCTACTTTTCCATGGTGATGGAACTTTTGAGAAGCTTTGCATCCTTTCCCCTTCTCATCCCACAAAATTTACAAGCCTGGAAAATTTACACAAAAATATTTCCTTAAGCTTGTCTACACTTATAAAAAAAAACCCAGCACTCAGTGCAAAAGGACTGCTGACAGTCTTCACAACACACAGTGACTTCCAGTGAGTATCCTGAGGTTTTTGGCTATATTATTTTGCCCTGCTTTAGGCAAAGTCTGAGTTTTCTTGTAATTCCAGAGTGCCCTGGGGCTTCTAGGCAGTCTGAACAGCTGGATCTGATTTGGTCTAGTCTCTTATCCAGAAAGACACCACCACCTTCACCTTTTCCTTGAACTGATCAGTGTTCAGGGTAAAGGGATGGATTGTGCCCACTGTTACATCTGGCATCTATGATCACCTTTTCTCATTTCTGACCTGAGGGAATTCTTCACACATGCCACCGGAATTATTATGTATTGCCACGGATCAAAGCAATCCTGGCAGAGCCTGGGGCATGGGGACCTGTCACCTCATGCTCCACACAATTGTGGCTTTCTCCCTGCTTCATCACACAGGGCAAATTCTTATTAAGATGTCTTGAATTATCTTTCCTAATGGAAAGATGGGGAGCCACCCATCAACCACAGCTGGCAATTTTGCAGTGGCACCAGCAGGGTGTTTTGACCACAGAGCCACACCAGAAGTATTTTTCCAGGGTGTGTTGGGAGCCCTCAGGCTTTGTGGCTAAGGGCTCCACTGAATTTTGGACCATGTGGTCCAAGACACCATATGACCAGGTAAAAGAAGGGGAGATCACTCCTCTCCTTGCTGGCTGGCACCTGGTTATGCTATTAGCAAACAATAAGCAGCACCCGAGCATTTGGATGGAGTTCCATGGCCAGCCAGGAGCAAAATCATATTATAGGAGGTGATAGTCCAGTTGAAGACATGCATTCAGCACATATATATTGCATCTGGGGCTCTTCCTGGGCAGACCGACACCAGACTAACTGCCCAGTGTTGATGAGCTTTTAGTTGTTATAATTAATGTTCTATCTATTGTTTTAAATTGTTGTCATATTGTTGTATTTGTTTATATGTTGCAGCATCAAATTGTTGCTGAGTGTAAGCCATCCTGAGTCCCCCTTCAGGGGTTGAAAAGGACGGGGTAGAAATGCTGGAAATAAATAAATAAATAACCTAGAAACTATCTCTGAACGTACATCAATTTCCACTAAAAATGCACCTTTCTGTACCAATTTCTCTTTTCCTGGGGTAGGTCTCAGCTCTTGCTATCTTGGCCATTACGCTCATGAAAAAAAGTCTCCTCCAGTCCAGCCTTGCCTTCTGAGTCCTGGGATTCTATCTGCATAAGAAATTCTAAGCCTCTTTTATTCAAATGGCCCAAGCAACAGCAAGCATTGCAGAAAAATAGCCTGAGGGCCTTGTCAGTCTAGTAAGGAAGAAAATATGTCATTCTGTCACTATGATATAGGACTGAATTGGGTTCTTCTGTTGTTTTGCTAACTTAGCTGCTGAACTTCTACACCAGGCAATAACAGACACCATTTCAAACACTGTTATTCCTCCAGTATTCCGACCACCAAGACTTCATATATCTAGACTAAAATGGCAAAAACATTGCCATCTGTATTCTATATTTGCCTTTCAGTTTCTTCCCTTGTGGATAATACATTTCAGTGAATCCTTCTGTCATTGTTTTAATGGTATATTTTAATCAAGATTGATAATGTCTGGATTAAAAACAACATAATAGGCAAAGTATTCATTTTTGTCACTGAAATTTTTCTCCAACAATGACAAATTTAATTTCATCTCTCTTTCTAAAACTTTCTTAATTCATCCCATGTCTTAACATAGTTATTATGAAATAACATAGCATACATATTTGTCATAGCAATAGCATATGTTACCTTTTTGATGACTTTTGAAACCTGATTTATCCATCAATTGCATTTTATCCTCTTTTTATCATATTTTTGTTAAAATGGTCATCTTTTGCGTGTTGATCTTAAATCCAGCCAACTCTGCAAACTATTTTTGTTTCTCCAATAATACATCTATTCTTTCCAAAGGCTCCTTCAACACAATCACTAAATTATTCACAAATGCCCTTAACTTAAACATTTTTTTTACATTTTTATACCCTTGTCTTATTTTTCTATTCAATATCCAAAATAAAGAAGAGAGAAAAATCATCCCATTCCAAAGAAAAAAATTCAAAGTTTGTTGTAAAGGTAGTATAGCACTTCTTTTTAAAAAGCATTCATAATAAACAGCAGATAAGCAGTTTCATCCAACTATTTTATCAGCCTTAATCTTATGAATTGATTTTTAAAATCTCCCTTACAGTTATCGAAGCAATCTGCATATATTTCTGTGAGTCAGAAGGATGCAGTAAATTTTACCAAAATATATTGTCGAAGGCTTTACCAAAATATTTATCTGCCTTGTTCAGTGAGACTTGTGTATACAGAGGAATAGTAACTATAGAATACCTTTTAAGTATTAGTAGGAAACATTAGTAAATGCTTCTTTTAGTTTTTATTTTCCCTCTTCTATCTTTATCCAATTTAGGATAATACAAGTATTCATTTTTTTAACATGCATTCCTTGTAAAATTATATCTTGGTTAGGTTTGTTCAAATAATAGAACATGTTCTTTGTTGAGAAGCATTTGGTCTCTTTACGTTTCATATGAAACATCTAAAATCCATTTTCACCTTGTACACTTAGTACCAGCTGCAGTATTTTCCTCCTCATTTCCATCTTCCCATATTTTTTCTGTATCTTGATCCAAATTGGGTTGCTGTGAGAGAATGCCTGACATAGATGTGGGTGAAACATCAGGAGAGAATGCTTCTGGAATATGGCCATACAGCCCGGAAAACTCACAGCAACCAATTGATTCCGGCCATGAAAGCCTTCAACAACACATTGATACAAAGTGTTTTACAGCTCCTCCTCTTTCTCCAATTCTTCTGCTTCCTCCAATTCCTTGTTAAGAGACTACAGAAATTCTTCGCCTTTGAATACAGAATTTGCATTCAAGCATTGCTGTTTAAATGTGAAAGCTGTTCCCTCCAATTTATTGCATGGAATCTTGTTTTGCTTCAACCTGTCTGCTAGGAAGTAAGATTCTTTCCTTTTACATAAACTTCTGATGTGTACCTGTTTCAACATAATTGCACTCTTGTCTCAAAACTTCAATCTATTTTCGTGGTGTTGCTGTAATACTTGATCTCTGATTTATTTCATATGCCCTGGCATATTTCTAAGACCAATGAATTACGTTTATGGTTCTAATTCAGCTCCATTTTTCCATTTCTACACTTCACTTCTCCAGGACGGTTGCGAAGGTCTCAATCATGCTTCCTCAGATATTTTTATTTTGTTGCTCTGGAATCAATTTGAATGCTTCCCTTTCTGTCAACTCTATTAAAGTGACAGCATCAAGATCATCTTCTCAATCTCTATCCCACATCTTTGTCTTTTTCTCCAAAGTCTTCATATTTTCATTTCTTTTAATTCTGTTGCAATCTGGGTCAGATATTGCTTCACTTCTTTTTAGAATTTCAACTTCAGTGCTTTCAAGATTTGCTTACATTTTTTGTTATCTGTAATTTAAGCAATTTCAGTACTCAGTATTTATATATTTTTTGCAACGTATCTGCTGGCTTTTGAAGGCAACTCAATTGATCATATTCCTTCCTCAGTTGCTTTTCCCTTGGATTTAGGCACAGAGTTCATTACTACAAGCAAAATAATTTGTTGTTGTTGCTTTTACACTTCCTCTTTTTTGATCACCAGATGACATTCTCCCACCATACATCTCCATATAGTTCCTATTGCTAACACTCAACCAAAGACCAAAAACATTTGGCTGCAAAAGCTTTCCATAATTTGTAGTTTACAGCACCATAACTAATCCAAGGCTCTCTCGTGCTGTATAAAATTGTTGCTTTTATTATTCTAGTCCTTTATTTAAGAATTAAAATCCTTTACTTTTCCATTTTCCTAGAAAAAAACATACCCATTTAACTCTTTTAAATACCCCAAATTAATCATTATTAACACTCTCTTGAAATCCACTGGATGTATTAATTGGTTCAGAAAGCCTCACTTCAGCAGGAAATACACACACTTAAGAAAGTTGTTTTCATAGACTTCGTATACATTATTTGCCCAGCTTTTTCTATGGCAGGACAAGACTGCTTACCTTAGGGCCCTTCCACACAACCATATAACCCAGAATATCAAGGCAGAAGATCCCACAATATCTGCTTTGAACTGGGTTATCTGAGTCCACATTGCCATATATTCCAGTTCAAATCAGATAATGTAGGATTTTATTCAGCTATGTAGAAGGGATCTGATAACCCAGGCCCCTTCCACATGCCTTACATCCCAGAATATCAAGGCAGAAAAATCCCATATTATCTGAGTGAGGACCAGGGGCGGCTCAACCCATTACGCAAAGTAAGCATTTGCAGTATAGTTGATTTTGCCCAGGGGTGCTCTTGAGGCACTCTTGGGGGAAAATAGACCTTGACATATGCAAGTTGTAGTTATTGGGATGTATAGTTCACCTAAAATCAAAGAGCATTTTGAACTCCACCAATGATGGAATTGAACCAAATATGGCACACAGAACTCTCACTACGAACAGAAAATATATATCAGTGATTGGTTGGGGGGGGGGGCGCCAAAATACTGTTTGCTTACCGTTGAAAATTACCTAGGGCCGCCTCTGGTGAGGACTCAGATAACCCAGTTCAAAGCAGATATTTTGGGATTTTCTGCATGGAAGAGCCCAGAATCAACTCTCAGATATTGTGGGATTTCCTGTGTGGATATTCTGGGATATAGGACTGTGTGGAAGGGCTCCTAGTGCAAAGCAGATATTGTGGGATTTTTTGCCTTGAAAATCTGGGTTATATGACTGTGTAGAAGGGCTCTTATTTTTCTCTCACTCCATTCACAAATGTTGGACACCAAATGGCAATCTTATCACACGGCACCAGATTTATTGACCTTTCTGGATGATCTCCTGGTCTCTTTTTAGTCCAAGGAGAACTTTTCAATTGTCCAGTATTGCAATGTACCAGCAATAGCTCCAAAAAGGGATTGTGCTTCTGATTATTTCAAACTTGCTTACTGGTGGGAGAGGGCTGGAAGTAGTAACTTGTAACCTATGTGGTAATGAACAGATTTTCTTTGGCTGATCCAGCTGCTGGTTGTTAAGATGGTTTGGGGGCATTTTCATAATTTTATAGAAAGGCTGTAATCTAAATACAAAGCAGTTATGAATCCATAACTGTAATGCAAACTTGGAGTTTAATAATATTTAAAATTGGGAGGGGAAGACACCATGCGCTCCAACTGCCCTGATGTCAATGCCAGACAATACCAGTCATTTCTCTGTCATCCAACATGTTCAACTGCCTTTAAAATAACCCAACTCTCTCTCCTACCACTTTCTCACTTTGTCCTTAATTTGCACTTACCAGCTCAGCAGGGGCAGAATTTTGCCCTTCCCTTTGCGCTCAAACAGAAACAAGAAGCTCTCCTAGTTTGTCTGTTATTCCTCATCAATAACATTCTCCATCTTAACCAGATTCTATTGTTGTTTGGCTGCAGATATCTCCGTGAAATGTTGGAGAGTATAACATACCAGTGTGTGTCGAGATGGGAGGAGGCCTATGTTTTTCACAAGCTGCACAGCAAGGGTTGGAATTCTTGGCTATATTTGTTAAAGCTGCAAGAGAAAAAAAGCAACATTGTTTTTAATAACTGGGATGAAGGATAATTCATCTGACAATTAAAAGATGGCGAGGAGGGAGCCACCTTCTAACCTGTCAAATTATTGTAGTCATTCATCTTATGATTCCTTTTAGCATCACGGCCAAATAAGGAGGCTATCAGGGGGCTCTTTGCAAGTAAGTTTAATCATGACTATCTATTAGCATAATTTGCTTGCAATTACAAAATGCCATGTTGAAAGACAGTTCAGTCGTGCTTAATGAGGAGTACAGTGCCTTATTATTTTTACTTAGGTTTTTTAGTTCTCAGTGTTAGGATTTCCAACAAAAGGCATACCTGGAGCACTGTATTCTATTATTATTATTATTATTATTATTATTATTATTATTATTATTATTTTAAAGTTTTCAAAATACAATAAAAAGAGGGGGAACATATCTGTGGTATAGGAAACTAGGAAATTGTGATAGTAGGGGGTAGATAAGAACAGTAAAATCGTTGGAGCACTATATTCTTTTTGGTCTTCAGAATCACAACCTTGTTCTTGCTCGCTCCTCTATCTTTCGATGAGTTTCATCATTATATCAAGTGCATTCTTTTTTTAAAAAATGCTGAGTCAAAACCAAATACAGAAAATGGTGGCGTTGGACCTTTACCAGCCCTGCTATTAAGCAGAGGGAGGCTTCTGCCTCAAGGGATAGATTTTGGCTGATTAGAAAGGGCAGCAAGGCTTTGAGTAGTACATACTGTGACTTGCGTATATTTGCGTATCATTTTATATTCTGTTTCAGGCAGCAAAAGGTCATGGTTCATCCCCACTAAACTCCAGCATTTTAAGTGTCTTCCTTCAATGATTTGACTCCTGCCCCCAATACTCCTGAGCAAATCTTGCAAATGGTATTCCTAAACAACCAATACTCTTCAATGGTGCCACTTTAGTACAGACAGAAGACATGTGCATTCGGGGAATACCTTGTCCGATTTTGTGTCCTGGCTTTCATTGGGCATCGGGATCTGTTTCTTTAAGCCTCCCAAAATTGGGAGGGATGTTTTTGGTTCTTTAGTTTTGGAGCCCAAAAATCAGACGATTATGGGGGGAGGGCTTCCCACCCATTGGCGCCTGTAACGAGGCCAAAGCCCAGGGGAATAATACTTAACTAATATATTCCCTAGCACACACACCCACACCTTCCTTCGGCTGTTATATTGCTCACAGCTGGCCACCAATTTGAAGGATCAGAGTAAAGGATTTTATTTTCTAAGCCTCCAACTGGACACCAACACGATCCTGTCACAAAGCTCGATGTGTATTGAGGAAACATGAATGTGTATTGATAGAATTACTGCCACCACTCAAATAGATTTGAGAATTTATCTTGATGTTATGCCTGAGGTAAAGCTTGTTGTTCCCCAGCCCTTCCTTTAACTCCCTTTAAAGTGTCTGAGGTCAAAAGATGTTAGAAATTACTGGAACAGACCTAATGGAATGAATCAATGTGAAGACTCTATGGAAAGTTGAACTAGAACAAAGTTTATTTATATATACTGGAACAAACAACTGAATTCTTCTTAGAGTTACATAAGCGTATATGGTTAGCACAGCACAATCTTCTCAAACGGTTTCTAGTCCTAACAAGCTTACTGGACTCCCCAACTGGGTATCTGTTCTTCAACATGAGCAAATTCCCTCTGACAGACCAATCCTGTCTGTCCCCTCAGAGTACCTAGCTTCCCTAGAATACCCTGTCCCTTAGAGAGTAAAAACAACCAGTGTGTTTCCACCCACACCAGTTCACAGGTGGCTATTGACCCTCCAGGCCACTCTCTATAGCCACACCTGCCTTCAAACACTCTCCCTCAGGAAAACTTCAGCTCACTCAAAATCCACCCACTCCCTTCAGATCAAAAATCCAATCTCTCTCTCTGTCAGAAGCTGCCTGCCTTTTTTACACTCACAGCTCCAGCTCCTCCCATCTGTCCTAGCCAATCCTGGGATAGCTAAGCTCCTCCCCTCTGCTGATCTGACTCTCCTTGTATTCCCTCACTAACATGGAGCCGGCTTACTGACTTTGAAGGCTGCGGCCTAGCCAGCAAAGGTACGAGTCCACTACAGCGCCCCTTCCTGGTATGCATTCTTCTTACCTGGCACATGCTGTTTCTACTCTAGAGTAAGAGGTGCTCAGTTGCAGGTGCACTCTGGGCCTTTTTGCTCCACCACACATGCCCCGCTACATTCTCCGTGGGAAAGGCATAAGACGCTCCAAGCAGTCATGCTGGTCACATGACCAGGAGGTGACAATGCAGGCTCTTTGCCTTGGAAATGGATAATAGCATCTCCCCCAGAGCCAGAGATGAGTATTGCCTCCAAAGCCAGAAAGAAACGACAAGTCTTTGCCTTTGTTTGCGTTTATGTGTCTCATTGGATTGTAACAAGACATTGAATGTTTGTGGTATCTGTTTATACCAGGGGTCCTCAAACTAAGGCTCGGGGGCCGGATACGGCCCTCCAAGGTCATTTACCTGGCCCTCGCTCAGGGTCAACCTAAGTCTGAAATGACTTGAAAGCACACAACAACAACAACAATCCTATCTCATCAGCCAAAAGCAGGCCCACACTTCCCATTGAAATACTAATAAGTTTATATTTGTTAAAATTGTTCTTCATTTTAATTATTGTATTGTTTTAAGTGTTTTTGCACTACAAATAAGATATGTGCAGTGTGCATAGGAATTCATTCATTTTTTTTCCAAATTATAATCCGAACCTCCAACAGTTTGAGGGACTACGTCCTGGCCCTCTGTTTAAAAGGTTTGAGGACCCCTGGTTTATACTATAATCTGCTCTGAGTCCCCACAGGGAGAAGGGTGGAATATAAATAAAGTGTTATTAGTAGTAGTAGTAGTATTTATCTGGTTCTTATCGTACAATGTTACTTCTCTTTCTCTGGGGTCCCAGTGGGAAACAGTCAGTGTAAACCATTTACAAACACAAATCTGCTAATGGCCTGTTTGTAAAGAAAACATCTTCCAATGCCCCCTCACCCCAGTAACAGAAGGGGGTGACTCCACGTGATAAGTCCCACTATTAACCTGTTGTAATTGTAATTTGCCTGCTTTATGTGATAAACTACACAGTTTCTTCTCAAAAGTAGCAATGGTTAATTTCAGGAAATTTCTTCTCCAAAATACTTTTCTTACATAGAAAATGGTTTGTCGAAGGCTTTCATGGCCGGAATCACTGGGTTGTTGTAGGTTTTTCCGGGCTATATGGCCATGTTCTGGAGGCAATTTTTCTCCTGACGTTTCGCCTGCATCTATGGCAAGCATCCTCAGAGGTAGTGAGGTCTGCTGGAAGTAGGAAAAATGGGTTTATATATCTGTGGAATGACCAGGGTGAGACAAAGGACTTTTGTCTGCTGGGGCTAGGTGTGAATGTTTCAGCTGATCACCTTGATTAGCATTCAATGGCTTGGAAGTCCTGGGGGGAATCTTTTGTTGAGAGTGATTTTATGTGCCTGTTTGTTTCCCCTCTGTTGTTTTGCTGTTGTAATTTTTGAGTTTTTTAAGACCCAAAAACTCAAACAATCTACAACCCACCAAGAAAATCCAACAAATGCTACGTTCAGCAAAGGACAAGAGGGATCCTCTCACCTCTGCAGGAGTCTACCGTGTACCATGCAGCTGTGGACAAGTCTACACAGGGACCACCAAACGCAGCATGCCCAAACACGAATCAAGGAACATGAAAGGCACTGCAAACTACTCCAACCAGAGAAATCAGCCATAGCAGAGCACCTGATGAACCAACCTGGACACAGCATATTATTTGAGAACACAGAAGTGCTGGACCACTCTCACAACCACCATGTCAGACTACACAGAGAAGCCATTGAAATCCACAAGCATGTGGACAATTTCAACAGAAAGGAAGAAACCATGAAATGAACAAAATCTGGCTACCAGTATTAAAAAACTCAAAAATTACAACAGCAAAACAACAGAGGGGAAACAAACAGGCACATAAAATCACTCTCAACAAAAGATTCCCCCCAGGCACTCCAAGCCATTGAATGCTAATCAAGGTGATCAGCTGAAACATTCACACCTAGCCCCAGCAGACAAAAGTCCTTTGTCTCACCCTGGTCATTCCACAGATATATAAACCCATTTTTCCTACTTCCAACAGACCTCACTACTTCTGAGGATGCTTGCCATAGATGCAGGCGAAACGTCAGGAGAAAAATTGCCTCCAGAACATGGCCATATAGCCCGGAAAAACCTACAACAACCTAGAAAATGGTTGTTTCTATGCAGAAAATACTACTTCCTATGCAATCTACCATGTGCAAATTTTGTGCAGAATAATTATTACAGGATTTTTCTTATCACATGCAACCCCCCCCCCCCCACCTAAAATATTTTTTGACAAATTTGGGAAATATTTTATATAAAAATATTTTATATATTTTTCCATTCTTGAACTGGACATCTGATTGGAAGCACATCTGGACCATTTTTCACATGCTTAAATTTTTGATAGACTGAAGCATTTCAAAAGGAATTGCTGTTGTGCTACATTACAGCAAAAAGCTGGAATGCTACTTTGCTGTATTGTTTGCTACCAGTAATGCCTATCTTATAGGAGTAAAATGCATTAGTATTTAGCCTCAACCTCAGGAAACATAACATAACATAAAAGCAGTCTACATTTTTCCCAACAAGCTCATGACAAAATATATATTTTTCTAATAGCCCAGTGTGATGAGACAGGCAGTGTGAGAGTGACTAGGGCAAAGGCTTTCACTGAATTTCACTCAATGGAGACTAGAACCTGAACCTCTCAACTCTGTTCCTAACCACTCTACTAAACAACACTGCATCTCTTTTGATTTAATCTGCCACTGGTATGCCAGCAGAAAGCACTTCAGTATTAAGAGTCCATCTGGCAGAGTGGCTTTGGATAAGACCTTTATTTTGGTGGTAGTTTTAGCCAGCCATCTGAAAACATGGAAATTAAATGGACCTAGCTATTTCCTAGTGTTTTGTTTTGATTAATTCATAGAGTTGTAAAGTGTTTTGTAGACCAAAGTGCTCAGTAAGTGATTAATAATAGGAAGGCATGTCATTTGCATGCAAAGTTAATGGAATGTACCACTATACTATTAAGGTTTGCGCCAAAACAGAAAATGCCAAAGTAACAAGAAGTTACTCAACACTAATCACAAGCTCATATTGCTGCCCACAGTTCTTTTGTGTGATGGGATGAAAACAGATTAAACCAGACAAGGAAGCCAATTTGCGGAAATTGTATTCCATTACATTTCCCAATGATTATTTTTTATCTATACATTTTCTCCAAGGAACTTGGGACGGCTTGCATAAATCTCCCTCTTCTGAAAATGTAAACACATTATATTATCACGTGAAGAATGCCATGGTAATATATTGTATGTGACTTGCCCATAATTGTGATTGAATTTACTCTTCAAGCTAAGTCTCCGTTGCCATAGACTTTCATGGTGAAAACTGCACTATACTGGCTCGAGTTAAATGGAAACATGTTCCATGAAATTAGGGAGACACAAAAACCTGCTCAAAAGTTTCCCTACAGCATTCTTTTTGTCTCCCTTTTACTTTGTGATTATCTTCACATATTCCTGAATATCTCCTTTCAGGATTACCTTAAAACCCCACATTTCTTTGATATTAATATTACTTTGGGGGAGTAAAACTCCTGAAATCCATGCATAGTTGTGGTTCCTAGTCATGCTGCTTGGAAATATTTAGGAGTTACATTATCAAAAACAACATTTCTATGCTTTTCATAGAATGCAGAGATAACTCTGTATTGTCGAAGGCTTTCATGGCCGGAATCACTAAGTTCTTGTGGGTCTTTTCGGGCTATATGGCCATGTTCTAGAGGCATTTCTCCTGACGTTTCGCCTGCATCTATGGCAAGCATCCTCAGAGGTGAGGTCTGTTTGGTAACTGGGAAAAGGGTTTATATATCTGTGGAATGACCAGGGTGAGACAAAGGACTTTTGTCAGTTGGGCTAGGTGTGAATATTTCAACTGACCACCTTGATTAGCATACAATGGGCTGACTGTGCCTGGAGCAAACTCTTCTTGAAAGGTAATTAGATGTCCCTGCCTGTTTCCTCTCTGCTGTTTTGCTGTTGCAATTTTAGAATTTTTTAATACTGGTAGCCAGATCTTGTTCATTTTCATGGTTTCCTCCTTTCTGTTGAAATTGTTGAGAAACACTGCACTAGAGCCCTGAAACAGCTTTTCACCACAAACGACACTCTGTCCAGATAATCCAGTAAATAAAAGTTTATTCAGTTTATTTGGAAGACAGAACTTCTTTAAAGTATGAAGAAAAACCCACTGCTCCACAGACATGGAAGTCACCAACGTCTGCTACAGGGATAGGAAACTTCTCTTCCTGCTGTACAATGATGAAAATATGGAAGGGGGTATATACTTCTACATTGGAGTGAGATGTCTCCTTGCTTGGGCCATGGTCTGCTTCCTCCTCCTTCTCTTTCTCCTTTTCTTTCTGTTCTGAAAAACAACATGTAGGTGGATGGGATTGCATAACAAAACCTACACTTAAGCGGAAAACAAATTGCAAAGACATAGAACCAGAGAACAGAATGGAACACACTGTTTTCATTTTTCACAGATGTTCGAGAAGGATTACAAAGGGCATGTACTATGATTGTGGGGAAGCGAGAAAAATAAAAAGTCTTAACCCATTCAAAAAGAGATAGATTCTTTAAAAGGGATAAGTGAAAATGACTCTTCCCAAATGTTCCATACATTGATCTTTTGATACAGAGATAGCTGCAGTTCAAAGCATCCAAGGACCTCAACAAGTAAGTTCATGTTTTGAAGTTCCAGAAATACCAATGTTTGATCGTCTTTGGTGAACCAGAACAGGTATTCATGTCGACTGCAGTGCAAAGAGATAGCAAACTTTTTACAAAGAACATTTCATTTGCAATGCAGTGATTCTCGAATTCCATACATGAAGTTATCACTATGTATATTTTATTGTAATAATATCAGCATGAAGCAGGATGAAAGATTAAATCTGTCATCCTTCAGTTCTACTAAAATAAATGGAATGAATTTATCACTGATTTTGAAACAGGAATAAAGTCAGAGCTGGGAGGAGGCTGTTGCTCTTAGCATTCCTCAAGTCATTTAAAAAACATCCAACTTGTGATCTAAATATTACAAATTTGCAGGCCACTCCTAAATCAAGGATCCTCTGACTATAGGAGATAAAGATTGAGCACATACTTTGTTCTGCCAAATAGAAATGTTCTTCTGCTAACAGACCCTCTTCTGCTATCTGAGCTCAGAGAACTACTCTGCTGGCTAACATTTGCCAGTAGAGTGAAAGAAGGAGACACAAAAGGTGTTGAGTTACATTGGATCAAAACCTCCTCCAGTCCAGAAATGCAGCAACAATGCAGACAAAAAAATTGGCCAAGGTAAGGCATTGCTTCATGTATAAGCTCCAGCTTTTCTAGTCTGGGAAGAGTTGGGATTCATCCCCACTTCCACTGCCCCAGTCAGTTCAACTGGTCCAGGGTTAGTTAAAAAATGGCCAAGGTGAGGCATTGCTTCATGTATAAGCTCCAGCTTTTCTAGTCTGGGAAGAGTTGGGATCCATCCCCACTTCCACTGCCCCAGTCAGTTCAACTGGTCCAGGGTCGGTTAAAAAAACCCCTCTAAATTTGTCATACTAGGTTTAATTCCAACTAGACTAACACTGTTAAACCAATAAATACTTGTCAGGTCAATACTTAATGTCATATTTATTTATTAACTGAGTCTACTCTTTGAAGATGGTTAACTGGTCTCAATCCAATAACCTCATATAACTCATGACTGGACAAAAGGTAGGTCAAGATCTATTGTAGAACCTCTGGGTGATCTGCCGTAGGCTGTTTTCTGATTCCCAGTTGTTTCACCACAGCAGCAACAAAAGGACTAGTCTTCCCTAAATTATCCTCCTGGGACAATTGCAGCCATTCCTGGATGACACAGCTGGCCTGGACCCTTTCCAGTCAGGTTTTCGCCTGGGTCATGGGACGGAGACAGTCCTGGTTGCCATTACAGATGAACTCCGTCGCCAGTCTGACAATGGTGGATCTGAACTACTGGTACTTCTCGACCTTACCGCAGCGTTTGACACCGTCGACTACGATCTAATGATTCACCGTCTTGCCATGTCCGGAGTTCGTGGTCAGGCCCTCAATTGGTTCAACTCATTTCTCCGGAACCGGAGTCAACACGTGGAGTACATGGATCAAGTCTCCGATAGATCCCCCCTCCTATGTGGGGTCCCCCAAGGTGCAATTCTCTCTCCTCTTCTCTTCAACATCTACGTTAGACCCCTTGCTAGTTTGGCTCGGAGTTTCGGCCTGGACTGCTACCAATATGCAGACGATACCCAACTCCTTCTGCATCTGGAGCCTGGAGCAACGTCAATTCCAGACAATTTCACCCTATGTCTGGAAGCTCTGTCAAACTGGCTACATGCTAGCAGACTGAAGGTGAACCCAGCGAAGACTGAGATTCTCTGGCATGGCCGCCCGGCAGGTCTGACTCCTCCATTACCCACCTTCAATGGTGCCATCCTATCTCCATCAACCACTGTTAAGAATGGCCAGGGTCCATCGTACCTTAGGGACCGCCTCTCCTTCTCCCATCATCGGAGGTCACAATGACCAGCCCACTGTGACTTACTCCATATACCGGGTCCTAGAGAAGTGCACTTGGAAAGGACCACACGCAGGGCTTTTTCTATTTCTGCCCCTGCCTTGTGGAATTCCTTGCCCCCTACATGAGAGCCATGCGTGACTTAGGGCCTTTTACTCTCGCACTTAAGACCTGGCTTTTTACTAGAGCATACGATCTCTGTTGATTTTTAATTTTTGTATGTATGTATTTTATCTTTTGTAATTTAGCTGTAAATTGCCTGGAGCATTCTCGGATGGAGGGCGATTAATAAATTATTAAATGATGATGATGATGATGATGATGATGATGATGATGATGATATTAAGAACCCTTAGACAGGTAGTTATTCAAGAGTGGAGTTCCTCATGGAAGGGCTAGGAAGTCCATTAAGTTCTGATGCTCAGAAAAAACTCTTTGTTGTTCATTCGTTCAGTCATCTCCGACTCTTCGTGACCTCATGGACCAGCCCACGCCAGAGCTCCCTGTCGGCCGTTACCACCCCCAGCTCCCTCAAGGTCAGTCCAGTCACTTCAAGGATGCCATCCATCCATCTTGCCCTTGGTCGGCCCCTCCTCCTTTTGCCTTCCACTTTCCCCAGCATAATTGTCTTCTCTAGGCTTTCCTGTCTCCTCATGATGTGGCCAAAGTACTTCAACTTTGTCTCTAGTATCTTTCCCTCCAGTGAGCAGTCGGGCTTTATTTCCTGGAGGATGGACTGGTTGGATCTTCTCGCAGTCCAAGGCACTCTCAGAACTTTCCTCCAACACCACAGCTCAAAAGCATCGATCTTCCTTCGATCAGCCTTCCCTAAGGTCCAGCTCTCACATCCGTAGGTTACTACAGGGAATACCATGGCTTTGACTAGGCGGATCTTTGTTGCCAGTGATGTCTCTACTCTTTACTATTTTATCGAGATTGGACATTGCTCTCCTCCCAAGAAGTAAGCGTCTTCTGATTTCCTGGCCGCAGTCTGCATCTGCAGTAATCTTTGCACCTAGAAATACAAAGTCTGTCACGGCCTCCACGGTTTCTCCCTCTATTTTCCAGTTGTCAATCATTCTTGTTGCCATAATCTTGGTTTTTTGACGTTTAGCTGCAACCCGGCTTTTGCGCTTTCTTCTTTCACCTTGAAAAAACTCTAGGGCTCATAAAAGAGCCCAAAAAATATTCTTGATGGTTTTTAGTCCTGTGGGGTTATTTGGGGGCATTGATTATGAAAACTGCATTGGATAGACCACATCAGCTCTTGATTCTTAAATATATGTGAGCAGATGGCATATGTTCTGTCTCTCAAAAACTAGAGCTTATAAGTGGAATCCACAGGTCAAACATACCCAGAAAGAGGGCTAACATTTGAAGCTCAAAAATATGTGTTGGGCACTGTAATATATGCATCATGAGCTGGTTAATAAATCATGAGGTTGAATTGAAAAACAAAGCATATAAGCAAAGCAGAAAAACAAAGCCACAGGCCTGAGGCCTCCTCTCTTATATAGATTCAACAAGAAAGGAAAGAATACAAAATATGAAAATAAATAATAAAACAAATAAATATACATGACACACAACCCGCGAGAGACTACCCAGTGTGCTTACATGTGGAACCAAGGTAAATCATGCTGAGTCAGGTGAAGAAAAGTCAAGCTGAGTTTCAGCTTAACTGAACTGATATCTCAGAAATAATTGCTGCATTGCAAACAGGAGGCACCCCCTAGGCTTACACTCCATACTTATGGCTTGGGGTGGGGGAGAAAATCCTACATATTGCTAACACAGATACAGATGAGGGAGGGATGCGTTCCTCAGCAGTGAGGACACTAATAAAAGTGCCTTCCCTGCTCCACTAGCACAACTCATGTGTCTGCTATGCACAAGCCATGCTCCAGTCTGAATACACAGTTCAAAACCCATTGTTACATCTTCCACCGTGCCCAGCCTGACCTATCAGTATGAGTCCATGAAGTGGCAGGAAAGGAGTAGCAGCAGAAGGACTTGAGAAGTTATCCAGCTATTTTATATAATAATATTTTATCTCCAAATTGCCCTCCAAAAAGAGATTTCCCTTTAACAAAGGAGCATTGAAATGATTGGATTTGAATATGCACAATAGATAGGTGACATTTTGTGTTAAAATCTAGGGAGAGAAAAGTGGAGTAGTTGGGTGGAGAAGAGGCTAATGAGCATTTTCTCTTCTTATATTGGGAAGAGAAAATGTTCTCTTCTGTCATTGGGAGAAAAATAAACCATTCCAGCTCAAAGGTTGGCCTCTTCTTCACCTCCATCTCATTTCTCCAAGTTTATCGGTAGCTGTGATGTAAATTAGTAAAGACATTTTTAACAAATGTTGATCCATTAAACAGATAATGAATTTCATATTTCCTTAACTTTTTTGAATTGGCTCAAGTTGTGCTGGAACCAATGATAAACATTCACATTTTAATAAAGATTCCATAGAGCAAGGATTCTGAGATACAATGTAAGCCACATGGATGACTACAGCTCATTGGTCATGTCTGGTGGCTTCTCTCTGTGTGTGTGTCTTCAGGTCACCTGTCAAGTTACTACAACATCAAATGGTTTTTTTTTTAAAGCAAGGAATACTCAGACGTGGTTTTGACAGTTTCTTCCTTTGAAATATAGGTGCATCTACACTGTAGTATTAATGCAGTTTGGCATCACTTTTACTGCCATGGTTCATTGCTATGGAATCTTGAAATTTGTAGTTGCTGAGGCACCAGCATTCTATGGCAGAGAAGGCTAAAGACATTGTCAAAGTACAGCTCCCGGGATTCTACAGCATTGAGCCATGACCATTTTTTTTCGTGTCAGGAGCGACGTGAGAAACTGCAAGTTGCTTCTGGTGTGTGAGAATTGGGTGTTGCCCAGGGGGCACCTGAATGTTTTTTTGATGTTTTACCATCCTTGTGGGAGTCTTCTCTCATGTCCCTGCATGGGGAGCTGGAGCTGACAGAGGGAGCTCAACCCGCTCTCCCTGGATTCGAACCACCGACCTGTCAGTCTTGAGTCCAGCTGGCACAAGGGTTTAACCCATTGTGCCACCAAAGGCTCCAATTTAAGGGGCATCAAACTGCATTAAATCACCAATGTAGAGACACTCATAGCCTACAACACCTGGAATTCCTTAGTGTTCTCACATCCAAGTATAATCAAAATTGACCCTTTTTATCTTTCAAGATCAAACTGGATCTGGTGCCTTAAGGGTATTTAGGACTTTGTCTTAGAATTAAAATATCTTCAATTTTTCATTCCTGCTGCAGTCTGAGATAAAGAACAAAATATCCGAAATGTTCTCTGGGAAAAGAGGGGCCTTTTGCTCCTTTCTAGAATGCCACCAAGTGTGAAATTTTGCTGCTCCATCTGCCAACTGTTCATATGAGCCTTCAGAGGCTGAGAAATTAAAATCTCACATGAGATGACCACCGTTAGCTTTAATTTTGTTTTTGGTGGCATTGAGTGAGTACCCACAAATGGATAAAAGCTGCAGGGGGTTGGTTCCTATAGCGAAATATCCATTGTATCTCTAAATTAATCTCTCTCTGTTTGTCTCAGTCTCCTTATTAAAGAGCCATTACCACCAAAAGGTTATTTGTCTCCTCTGGCAATCTGTATTCTAATATTTACCCTGGCCACACAAGACTAGGCAAGTGAAAGCAACATGCTGTTGCATTATGTATGCATTTTCATCCCTCTGAGTCTTTAGGTAAATACAGATTGAGGATATCAAATTGTCAAGGGATGAGAAGAGCTCTCCCAATGTCTCCTCTTTGTGCCTCAAAATGGAGATGTCTTACACATGTGGTTTATTTGGGGTGTATCTATCCTTTGAAATTCATGCAATTAGACACTACTTTTAAATGCTACTGTTCAATGCTATGAAACCATAGGAGTTGTAGCTTTAAAAAGTCCTTACACTTCTCTAAGGGCCGATCCTGATGGGCCCAAAATGTGGGCCCTCTCTCGGTTTTACTGGAGGCGTTCTAACAACGATTCCAGTAAAGGCAAATTAATGCAGAGAAAATCAAGGCTTCCCTGGTTTATTCCACATCAATTAAACACCTCACTAGATCCCGATCTTTATGAGAACTGACTCCTGGGATGCTTCACGTGATTCCTGGGGATCAATCTCCACAGCCATTCCACATCTTTGGGCTCCTGGAGCCCAAGGGTGCAAGGGTGCCCACTCCCTCCCCAGTCCCCAATTTGCCCCCTAAAACTTACTGAAAAGGTCCCTGGTCCCCATGGAGCCTCTCCTCTTATCTTTGTGGCATGAGAAAATAACATGTGAGAAGAGGGGTGGTGGTGGAGGCACTGTCCTCCTCACCCCTCCCATCTCCTCAGGCATCATTTTTGTCAAAGCAGGATAAGTGCGTGATTTATAGTTTTCCCACACTCCCTGCGGAAACTGCGCATTGGACTAAATGCCTCAGAGACAAGGCAAAAATAAAACACACATACAGCAGAGTGCTTATCTGCTGAGTATAACTGCACTATCTGACTTTGTGCTGCTCACTGTTTAGAAAAACTCTCTGATTCAAATTTCATCCAAACTGATGAGGTTTTTAATCTTGACATATTGCTCTGTATACAAATTTTGCACACAGAGATCAGGATCCCCTGATCCCCAAACAGTAGGGCTGGGCGGTTTCGTTTCGTTAATTCGTAATTCGTTAATAATTCGTTAATTTTTTCAATTACAAAACGATAACAAACCATTCTGGAGCAATTATTAAAAAAAACGAATTTTCAAAAACGTTTTGTAAATGCTTCGTATTTCGATATTGTATTCGTTTCGTTATTGTTTTGCGGTCGTTTCGTTATTATTTCCGCATGTCTGGGCCAGTTTTATGGTTTAATTAGTGAAAAAAAATTATAATATCACACCAACAGTCAACAACAGAGGGAGAGGGAAGCTTCAGACGGTTTTGGAGGTTTTTTAGCGTATTTCGCGGTCGCGTCCGCCATTAACGAATCGATTCGTTATTGTTTCGGAAATCGATTCGTTAATTTTTTACCATTTACGAAATTTCGTAAATATCGAACTTTTTAAAAGGAAAATTTTGTAATTATTTTAAATATCGAAACAAAAAAACCTCCCAAATACAAATCGATTTTAGAAACAAATTTTTCCGTTGTTACCCAGGCCTACCAAACAGTCAATGATATATACAGTGAAATACTCACAATGTTGGCAAATGGATACATGAGCAAGAGAAATCAGCAAGAGAAATATGGCAAGAGAGTTCACATAGCAAGAGAAAGAACAAGCATTTCCTGCCTTCTTTTAGACCCATTGCTTGCCCGTCATCAGCCAGGGACAAAAATAAATGATGCAACGGTTGTCATGAATGCCACACGGTCTTGACTCAGCCTTTTCAGACAGTCCCTTAGATAACACATCATCTCCCACTTAATCATTCAGTAGGTGTGTGACCACATGTCAATTAGAACTGTATTTTACATAATTTTACACAATAGGATTACTGCCAATGCATTCCTGTTTAACAATGCATTTTCTATCTAACCATTTTTCATGCCATGAGGACACAAGGAGAGGCTCTATAGCGGACAGGGACCTTTTCAGTATATTTTAGGGGGTAAATTGGGGCTTTGGGATTATTTCAATCAGTATAGCATGTAGCCACTCCGGGAGGGAAATCCCGGGGTTGTGGGAGAAAGTGGGGACTAGAACCCGCATCAAAGCGAGTTACTTTAGCCCGTTTCAGTGCAGGTTTTAGTGCTGTGTGGAAGCACCCTAAGCGTGTTGGTGCCTCATAAAAATTCAAAATCCAGGATCCCACAAGCACTGAGCATGGAATTAAAAGTGGTGTCAGGCTGCATTAATTCTACAGTGTAGATGTACTCTTAGTATTTTCATACTGTATTTCCAGTATTTAGGAAGCCTCTGATTGCCAGATAATAGGCCTGGGTAACAACGGAAAAATTTGTTTCTAAAATCGATTCATTTTTTGGGGGTTTTTGCGTTTCGTTAAAAAGAATTCCGAAATTTTCCTTTTAAAAAGTTTGATATTTACGAAATTTCGTTAATATTAACGAATCAATTCGTTAAAATGGCAGACGCGGTTGCGCAACGTGAAAATAATAGTTGTAAATAATAGTTTTAACCTCGGAGAAGGAAAGAGGGGGGAAAGAGAGAGAGAGGAGGGGAAATCTCTATTCTGGTTTGACAATGCTTCTCAATAATAATAATAATAATAATAATAATAATAATAATAATAACAAACCCCTTTCTGCCTTCGTGCATTTAAGGCACAGTGAAAGCACTACTGAAAGATGGCCATCCATTCTTAATAATAATAATAATAATAATAATAATAATAATAATAGTTTTAACCTCGGAGAAGGAAAGAGGGGGGAAAGAGAGAGAGAGAGGAGGGGGAAATCTCTATTCTGGTTTGACAATGCTTCTCAATAATAATAATAATAATAATAATAATAATAATAATAATAATAACAAACCCCTTTCTGCCTTCGTGCATGTAAGGCACAGTGAAAGCACTACTGAAAGATGGCCATCCATTCTTAATAATAATAATAATAATAATAATAATAATAATAAATAATAGTTTTAACCTCGGAGAAGGAAAGAGGGGGGAAAGAGAGAGAGAGAGGAGGGGGGAAATCTCTATTCTGGTTTGACAATGCTTCTCAATAATAATAATAATAATAATAACAGTTTTAACCCCTGCCCAGGAAGGCAGGAGGTTAGGCAGGCAACAGGCAGGTCTCTGAGTGCTGCACTGCTGTGTCTCTTTGCCCAATGCACGCAGGCCAGAGTGAGGAACGAGGTGAGGTGACGACAGGAGGAGAGGAGAATTTGATCCACTTAAGCAGAGGCCAGGGACCCGGAAGTGGGGTAAATGCCGACCGCTTGCAACCAGGGAGAGGGGAGGGAAACAACTATAAAACTTGCACCAGACATACGGAAATAATAACGAAACAATTACAAAACAATTACGAAATAGATTTAAAAATTCGTTTCGTTTTTTAGTTGCTCCTGAATGGTTCAATATCGCTTCGTTATCAAAAAAAATAACGAATTATTAACGAATTACGAAATTAACGAACGAAACTGCCCAGCCCCACCAGATAATGATTAGGCCTGGGTAACAATGGAAATTTTTTTTTTCTAAAATCGATTCGTTTTTTGGGTTTTTTTGCGTTTCGATATTTAAAAGAATTCCGAATTTTTTTTTAAAAAAAGTTCGATATTTACGAAATTTCGTAAATGGTAAAAAAATTACAAAACAATAACGAAACAATAACGAAACAATAACGAATCGATTCGTTAATGGCGGACGCGACCGCGCAATACGCTAAAAAACCTCCAAATGGGACAGGGGGAACTTCTGAAGCTTCCCTCTCCCTCTGTTGTTGACTGTTGGTGTGATATTATAATTTTTTTCACTAATTAAACAAAAAAACAACTATAAAACTTGCCCCAGACATGCGGAAATAATAACGAAACGACCTCAAACCAATAACGAAACGAATACATAACGAAATACGAAGCATTTACAAAACGAATTGAAAAATTCGTTTCGTTTTTAAGTTGCTCCAGAATGGTTCGTTATCGCTTCGTTAACAAAAAATAACGAATTTTTAACGAATTACGAATTAACGAAACGAAACCGCCCAGCCCTAATAATGATCTATAAGCAAAGCTGACAAAGAATACACCAAATCTTTAACAATGGACTGGGATTTTTTTTTTGTTAACAGTTATCAGTAATTGTGAAATCCTTTGGTCATTTTTATTTTAAAATAAACTTCACAGAAAAGTAACCAACATCCATAAAACATAGCAAAAACATTTGTGTGGTTCCAGAGGAATATGGTGGGCAAACCTTTCTCCATGGTGAGGTCTCAGGGCATACACCACCACATCTTCAAAATTCATTCTCTCTGTCAAAAGCTCCACCTGCCAAAAAGAATTTTTTTTAAAGCCCCATAATCACTCTTCTCGTGCAACAATACAGAATAGTCATCACAAGGGAGGATTCTAGTCTTTTATAATTTAGGCACAAGTTGAAAACCAGTCTTGCTGAATCCTGGACCAAACCAGGCTTCTTGGGACCACTTTGCAGCAGCTCTGTAGGAATGAGCCAGTTTGTCTCAGAATGAAACAAAACAGCCAAGTTAAAAGAAATATTGAACAATTCAGAGATCCCAAATATAGTAGAAAAGACCAGATAGTGTGTTCACCAATGAAAAAAACCAATGTGTGACCAATTCATGAGTTTCCATGGACCCTTCCTCACAGCTATTATACCCAGAATATCAAGGCAGAAAATCTCACAATATCTGCTTTTAACTGGGGTATCTAACTCCACTCTGCCATATATTCCAGTTCAAAGCAGATAATCTGGAATTTTCTGCCTTGATATTCTGGGTTTTATGGCTGGGCAGAAGGGCCCTACGTGGATAGTACAGCAGTACTGTTTCTCTTCTTTTGTTGGGAGTCAGATTTGTTTTGTCGATGTCATTTATTGTTGAGACATAACCAAGTTCACCTGTCAAGGCAGAGAGTAAAATCCTACCCAGAAACAGAAGAAAGACCCCACAGCATATTTTATTTTATTTTATTATTCATTCATTTATTTAGGGCATTTATATCCCATCCCATCTCACATACACCGAGGAACTCCGGGTGGCTAACAACTGGCACAGCATAGTGCCCACAATAAGAAAAGCATAAATATACATAATATAATAAAAACAGTATAAAAACAATATAAAAACATTAATTACAATGCCGAATTCAGTCATAATCCTAAAAGCAGTCCATCATAGTCCATTAAAATTATTAAACATAACTAGCATAGGATCAAAAGATGCTGGATCTTCAGGTAGCAACTGCTCTCAGTCTCTTATGCCTGCTAAGAGGTGTATGTGACAACTCCTGAAGAGTTGGAGATACGATGGCAGAGCGATAGCATCATAACACTGAGGTTACCAGCACTGCAGGTCACTAAATGCCTTAAACGGGCTAAAGGGTGAAAGTCAAATGAATTCAGTAGTTGTACTGCTGGTACCACATCTTATTATCATACTGTGCCACTGAATCTTACCGGTTGGACCACTGGTAGAACAAAGCAAAAAAGTAAGCTGTCATCATTATTATTGTCGATATTTGATGATTATTTAAACCTGAATTAACTTAGCTGATTGATGCTAAGTCAACTTGCTTGTTCTCCTGATCCAAGAAGCAGGAAGCATCTAAAGCAGTGGTTCTCAACCTATGGGTCCCCAGATGTTTTGGCCTTCAACTCCCAGAAATCCTAACAGCTGTAAACTGCTGAGGATTTCTGGGAGTTGTAGGCCAAAACATCTTGGGACCCACAGGTTGAGAACCACTGATCTAAAGACTGAGTTTCTGCCACTGACTGCCTCTCTACCTCCATAAAGTGCTGCAGTCTGTGCACCTGTAGCACATAATGTAGTATTTCATCCACAGAGCAATGGGGAACCTCTAAATCAGTTGTTGTCAACCTGTGGGTCTCCAGATGTTTTTGACTTCAATTCCCAGAAATCCTAGCAGCTGGGATTTCTGGGAGCTGTCGGCCAAAACACTCGGGGACCCACAGGTTGGGAACCACTGTCTAGATGCTGTGGGAAACTTCCTCAGTTCTAGAAAGATAGTAACAGGAGAATTAATTTTGTTTTTTGAAAAACTACATCTTTTACAATTGTGCAGGACAAAAAATTCCAGGTGCCACCTGTCTGAAGTATGACTGCATATGAAATATAAAATATCATTGCTCTCTTTAGGATCTAGTGTGGTCACATTTTATAAGTAGATGTATATTTTAAAATAAAACACAAAAGTGATGTTCCTTTTGAATTCCCTGAAGAACAAATGCCATAAAATGTGCTACTCACCATCTTTAGAAAAGCCTGTGGACACTTTACTCTTCTACCCTCCTAATTTTCATTTTTAATTTAGAAAGAAAAAACAACTTGAACTGACAGAAATTTAAGAATAACTTTCCTGGGACATCTGAATAATATCTTCTTTCCATCAGGGCTAAAGTCTAGAATTTAGAAATGTTACTTCTCTTGGAATACAAATTGCAGAAGACCTGGGAGCATTCTAGGACACAGATCCTATTGCTTGGCTCCAACAGGAACAGATTATTTAAATCAATTATCCAATAGTGCATCAAATTGTAGGTACTGTAAATCCAATTAATTCTATGGGTCTACTTCAGTTTTGGATTAATGATAGGATTTAGGCCTAGGATCTATATTCTCCCACTCCTTGCCTTTCCTCCTAGAATAAGTTGTCCCAGTTCTACAGAGATATAATAGAAATCATTTTCATTTCAATCCTGGTTTTGATGCTGTTTCTCTAACAAGATGTGACTTTATCTGTGACAAATGGAGCTGTCATTTCAGCATAAAACAATCTTGTTTTCTATCCTGATGCAGCCATTTTTGTTTGACTGATTTATAGCCTATCTTTCTTCCATGGCAGGGATGCAATGTGATTTCCAGCTCTTTTTTTAAGTGACCAGTATAAACACATAAAACAATACCTATTAAAATATAAATTAAACCAGACCTACTTTCCTACATAAAAGTTTTTTTTGCTTTATGATGATTTCACTGGTGTCATGGATTTAAAGAAACACTTTTGATGACCAGCCATGAAATAACAAGACCAGACACAGGACTTTTGATTAAATAAGGGACACTTTATATGACTTATAACCGACTTTAGTGAGTTGTACCTTGAGTTGAGTAGGATGGGGGCCAACTTGATGTAGGTCCAGTTGAGGCCAAGTGTCAACCTGTGATGACTTCCTCAACCACTCCTTGGGCAAAACACAAAGGACAATCTAAAGCAGGGGTCCCCAAACTACGGCCCGCGGGCCACTTCCGGCCCGCCAAGGGCACTTATCCGGCCCGCGGAGGAGGAGCGCCCCCCCCCACACAGTGCCCCTCCCTTGGCTGGCTCATGCTATCTGTCAGGCCCGATGGGCAGCGTGAGCCAGCCAAGGGCAGCTGCTCTGTGTGGCCTACTCATGCGTAAAGCACCTCGTGAGGGGCTTTACGCGAGTAGGCCGCACAGGGCTGCTCCTCCCTTGGCAGGCTCACACTGCCCATCGGGCCCGATGGGCAGGTGAGCCAGCCAAGAGAGGCTGCCCAGCGCTCCATGCAGTCATGCCGGCCACATGACCTTGGAGGTGTCTACGGACAACGCCGGCTCTTCGACTTAGAAATGCAGATGAGCACCACACCCCAGATTCAGACACGACTGGACTTCATGTCAGAGGAAAACCTTTAACTAGGAAAATTGTGGAAGATCCAGGGTGGGAGAAAGAACTCTTGTCTGTTGGAGGTAGGTATGAATGTTTCAATTGGCCACCTTGATTACCATTTCATAGCCTGACAGTTTTTAGGGAGAATCTTTGTTGAGAGGTGATTAGCTGGCCCTGATTGTTTCTTGTCTGGAGTTCCCCTGTGTTTGAGTGTTGTTCTTTATTTACAGTTATAATTTTAGAGTTTTTTTAATACTGGTAGCCAGATTTTGTTCAGACTAGAAATAGGAAGATTTCCCATTCTCTGCTCCTGGAATTACTGCCTTAAAGAGGACTAGAAAGAACCCCCTCTAAGGGCCCTTCCACACAGCAAAATAAGATATGTGCAATGTGCATAGGAATTTTTTATTGATTTTTTTTTAAAAAAAACTATAGTCCGGCCCTCCAACGGTCTGAGGGACAGTGAACTGGCCCCCGGTTTAAAAAGTTTGAGGACCCCTAATCTAAAGGGCAAACCTAGGGTGTATCCCCTCTCACTCATCCCAGGATTTGCAAAAAAAGGCAAATCATTTCCCAGAGCAGACCTGTTTCCCACCTCTGAGTGGATAAAGAGGCCTTTCCAGAGTCTTACCATTAACCAGAATAATACCAAGTAGTCCATCGAACTCTTGCATTCTCCCCGTTACCTGTCAATGAAAATCTATTTACTGACAACACTGTTAGACAGTCATCAAAGTCCCACAGATATCCAGTAGTTTACATCAATGTTCATGCTGCACTGAGAGCAGGAGGGTGGATTGCAATGCCAAGATGCAACGATGGTACATGAGGACCATAGAAACACTTTGCTCCCAGTGCTGAGTGAGTACAGTAAATTCTGGCCTCCGATGCAGCATTGGTCACTGTACAGGTCCAGGTACCAACATTTTCCCTTCTGCCTGGAAATAAGCCCTGCTCTAATGCTGATTTTTGCAATAGAATTGTCAAGTTTTCTCTTGTTGGGGTCTTTTTCACTTTTCTTTCTTCCAGTACCATCAAATTGCTGAGGTTTCAGAGCCAACAATCAATTCAATCAACTGTCAGGATGTTGATCCTCCCTTTCTTGCTAAAGCTTTCTACAGACAATTATTGATCCACTAGTCTGGATTAAAACAGAACTTAAAGTGTATCACATACAGTGTGGGAGCCTTTCTCTCCTGTGAAATAGAGAACAATATGGTTTCCTTCAAGTGGCAATTGCTTCAAAATTCTCCTCGGGAATTAGAAGGCTTTATGGGACATCAATATAAAGCTAGAAATGATTACTTCAACCTGAAAAGGTAAGAAGAGTACCTTGGTCCTTTGTTTCACCATCATCTTGCTGCACAACCTCTCACTGAGAGCACAAAGGGATTTATAAATCTCTGTCATAGCCTAAAATACAAGTAAACCTGGGAACCCTTTACGCTACACAGTTAGAACACTCATTCCACTTAAATACCATTTCTACATTCTATGGAATCATGGAATTGTAGTGTTATTGTGTGCCTTCAAGACTTTTCCGGTTCATGGAAAGCTGCCATATCCTAAAATACAAGTAAAAATGGGAACCTTTTATGCTACACAGGGCCCTTTGGACAGACTCTTATCCCAGGTTTTCTGTCTTAAACTAGATTATATGAGTCTGCACTACCAGATTTTTTTTTGTCGTGGAGCGACTTGTGAAACTGCAAGTCGCTTCTGGTGTGAGAGAATTGGCCGTCTGCAAGGACATTGCACAGGGGACGCCCGGATGATTTGATGTTTTTATCATCCTTGTGGGAGGCTTCTCTCATGTCCCCGCATGAGAGCTGGAGCTGATAGAGGGAGCTCATCCGCCTCTCCCCAGATTCGAACCTGCGACCTGTTGGTCTTCAGTCCTGCCGGCACAGGGGTTTAACCCACTGCGCCACTGGGGGCTCCTCACTGCTAGGTAATCTGGGATAAATAGAACACCTGGGATCAGATCCTGGGAAATAGGGCCTATCTGTTTTCCACTTAAATAGTACCTTTTCCACTTAAATAGTATTATTGTATCTTATGGAATCTTGGGGTTTGTAGTATTATTGTGTACCTTGAAGATTTTTCTGACTAATGGTGACACTAAGGCAAACCTCTCATGGAGTTTTCTGGAACTGTGAGTGTGTGAGTCATCCAAGTTGATCCAGTAGGGTTTCATGGCTGTGCAGGGAATAACATTCTGGTCTCCAGACTCATAGTCCAGTGCTCTAACCACTACACCATGCTGCTTCCCAGGATTGTAGTTCAGAGAGGAGCATTTCGGAATCTCAGTCGAAAAACTCCTCTAGTGCCAATGACCAGATTAAAGCCCCTAGGATGCCATGGGATGTTGCCATGGCGGTTGAAGTGGAAACAAAGTTTATAATTGTGTACTGGGAAACAGTCAAACTCCCATCACTCAGATTAATTCCTTTCATCAGATCAAACATTTTTGCTCCCTGAGGCAAAGCAGCAAATGACTCTTTACCCAACTGAAGTACAGCATAGTACCCCAAGCAAGGTGTAATTCAAGAAAGATGATTTAATGGCTTTAGTTTGCACAAACAATTAGATATAAAGCAAATGTGGCCAGCCTAGTGCAAGCCCTTTGCATCAGTCAAAACCATCTCATAACTGCTAACATTCCCAATTTGACAAGGATTGTCCCAATTAACCCTCTATCCTTTCAGTTACTTTTGTAATGTCTAAGCTTCTTTCCCATCTTCCCACTTTTCTCCATTATCCTCAGGCAGTTTCCATTGGTGTAAACTGAGAGTCCATTTACATTGCTAAATAATGCAGTGTGGTCATGGTCTAGCCAGTGTCCATCCACACAACATACGCAGGCTAATGCAGTTTAATTTGGAGTAAGCTACTTAATACGGATGGATGTGCACTAGGTTTAAAAAAGCACCAGGATTTGGATCTTCCCCCATGTCAAGGCAGTGAAGACAACCATCCTATGCTGAGAAGATGGGATGGCAATCCCTTCCTGCCCCTCTGCACCTCCAATGTTCCCCTGTAGAAGACAAAAAAAAACCCATACAATGCATGGTGACGGCTTTTTCTGTTTCCAAAATACAATCTATAATCACAGTTCATTCCACCGAAACTTGATTTTCAGTGATATACAAAATTGATGTAGTATTTGTTCTTCCCCATAAGCAACTTTTGCTATCTTGACCACATTTTTGGTGTTGCTTGGCTTTCATAGTATTTCATGAGTGGTTGAAGGGATATACATTCTTTCAATTTCAAGCCAGATGGGATGGGACCTAGACACTTTCATCTGTATTTATTGGTGCAGATGAAGTACTCTTGTAATGAAAACCTTGATCGAGTAATATCCTGACAAGCTATAAACCTGAAGGCTTAAAAGACTGAGAGAGGAGGGTTGAACACACTGAAACCATGCATTTTAAGCAACAACTGGCTACAGAGATTTGTTTTTTCTAATGAATCACATCCTTTCACTTTCTAATCTGTCGAGCATCTCTAATTAAGAGAGCATTGCATTAAAGGGAGGAGCCAACACAAAAGTAACTGTCAGGAAACGCACACTCCCTGATCGATCAGCAGCCTCCTGCCTTGAAGGAATGTTTTCCTTTGCCCTGCAAAGCAGAAGTGGGAAAAGAAGCCAAAGATAAATGAGAGGGAGCTCTGCCAATGTACCAGCTGCTGTGTACAACTAAACACAAAGTAACTTCATTACAAGCTTGGCCCTGGGACTTTGCACAAAATTAGACAAATCGCTCAATTGTGTTAGCGCCTGATGCATGTATTTCAAGGCAGACGGGTTTGTTAATCACTTTGGCCCTTAGTATCTTTGACCCTGAGTTAAAAGCAAAAACAATCAGTGTCTCTAGAGAAGGGATGATAGCCCATAAAACCTACCCAAATCCAATCAGCAAGCCTCCATTGGATGGTGTCTTGCTAACAGACGGGTGATAAAAGAGCTCATGAAAGCATTACTTCATCTGCAAGAGGCTTATTAAGGGAACCTGCGGATCAGCTGATGAGTTTGCATCTATCTAGAAATCAGTGATATGCTTTATTTCACTAAAGGGGAATCAAACCTAAGAGGGCCTGTATTCTGCAGAGGCATCACCCAGATTTCTGTTTTCTTTGCCAGTTGTCTAGCTGGCAACTACCCAGCCGTTGGCTTTGTGCTTGGAAGATGCATCTGAAAGCAATCCTTGCGTAACAAACCTACAGGGGCATTGAGAAAACACTCCTTTTGCCTCTGGAAAGCATCAGCCATATGCTTCTCTTTTTTTACAAGTTGATGGAATTTCATTTAGGATGGTTACAAAGCCTACAACACAAAGAAAATGAAGGGTGCCGCGTGCTGCTTTATCCCATTCCAGTAGTGAGGGAGGGGTGGAAGCTTTTCAGAAATGTTGAAAGCCCTCTCTGAGATACGGCTAGGATAAAGTTGGAAGAAATGTATATTTCAAGTTTGTTGAGAGCCACAAGCACTTCTGTTGCACTTTATAAGAACATAAGGCCAGCAGGCACTCTCTCTCGGCCTGGCATGCTTCAGAGGGTTGTTATATAAGATAATGTCAGAGGGGAAGAAGCAAGCTGAAGATAATATCTCAGGCCAATTGGATAACAGACATCGTTGAAGAGTAACTGTTCAACAAGGAAACAGAAAAAGGACTAGTTATTGTGTTCATATTAGGCTTGTGCAATCCGAGTAAACCTTGACCCATTTCGTGTCCAGGCTTTCGGTGAGGGCCCTGATCTTTTTTTGGGAGCCTCTTAAAATTGGGAGAGATCTGTTTTCGCTCTGGGGTGCCAAAATTTCACGTCGCTAGGGCTCTACCTTGTTTAGGTAGAGATGAATCAAACTCCCAGTTTTATCAAACAGTTTAATTAAAACAGCACTTACTTGCTGTTTTATAGTCCAAAATATAAAACACAAAGATAGCACACAGCTACAGAATAAACAAAAACTGATAGCAAAAATAACTTCGTAGTCAAAAGGGTCCAGTCCAATGGTCAAATGCCAAGAGTTCAATAAACAAAGTCCAGGGATCAAGAGTCTATACCGTAGTCAAAAGCCAGTCCAAAGGTTCAAGGTTCCAAGATTACAGGAGACAGGTCAAGATACCAAAAATCCAACAGACCTGAGGGAAAAAACCAGCAGCATCCACCACCAAAATACAACAGATACTTTTCTCCCATCATTTGAGGCATTTGTGCTGTTTCTACTCTAAAGGAGAGGTGCTCAGCTGCAGGCAGGCGCACACTTTAAGGAGACTTCTTGCTGTTTCTACTCTAGGGGAGAGGGAGTTGGCTTCAGGCAGGCAAGCACTTTCTCTTCTAGGCCTGCACAACACACATGCACTCTTTATGAGGCATTTAAAGGAGGCAAGTTCTTAAAGCTGTTTCTTACTCTAGAGGAAACACAGGAGAGGTGCTCAGATGCAGGCAAGCATGTGCTTTCTCTTCCAGGCCTGCACACAACACACACACTCTTTCCAAGGTATTTCAAGGAGGCAAGTTCTTAAAGCTGTTTCTTACTCTAGAGGAAACACAGGAGAGGTGCTCAGATGCAGGCAAGCATGTGCTTTCTCTTCCAGGCCTGCACACAACACACACACTCTTTCCAAGGCATTCAAGGAGGCAAGTTCTTAAAGCTGTTTCTTACTCTATGGAGACTCAGGATAAGCGCATGGCTGCAGACAGGCACACACACTTTCTCTCCTGGGCCTGCATGCCACACACACACTTTCCAAGGCATTTTAAGGAGGCGTCCCAATTCCAGGCAAAGAAGAGCAATGACCTCCTGGAAGAGGAGAGGTAACTGGTAGTAGTTTTCAGAGAATGAGGGTTTTCTTTTTGTTTGCTGGAGGATTAATAAAAAAAGATTAAACTGTGATGCTGAAAAGCAGAGAATTGAGATCAGCTCCCACTTGCTTTCGTGTCGGGTGGGTTTTTGTACTGGGAGGGCCTTTACCATTACGAGCTCCCAAAATACCGAAGGTAACGGAGGAAATGGAAGAAATGAATTCCTTGCACAAAGCTAGTTCATATTCCATGGGCCTCTGTCTCACTGTTGCAAGAAGTAGGATTCTGTGATAGGCCAGTCCTTGGTTGGATCTAGCATATCTTGGTTTGCTAGTAATTCCAGTTATGAACACTGACTCTTTAAATCACTAGAAGATACAAAACTGTTGAATTAAATGACGAGAACATAAGTGTTGATTCAATGAGTCTAGTTTAGTCAGGACTATGCTCCTCACATGGAATGCTATAAACACATGAGTAATTCATCTAATTGTTTATAATGTCACAATGAAACCAATGAGTTGGGAAGAAATAGAGCCCCAAGTGAAAGCTTTCTCGGGATTCATGAGGTGAGGAGGTTTTTCTCCCCTTTCAGGGACACTCCTGAATAGAAACTGACAAAAGTAATTTTCATAATCCTTTCCCTTAGCTGTGCTCCTTTGCATGCAAACATTGAAGTTGACTTCCTGCCCTACTCAGCATGCTCAAGAGACATCTATCACAATGTAGATTTTTTTTCCTGAAACATATGACCTTGAAATGAAGCAGAGGCAACCTAGCTGCTTTAATTGTTTTGGTCATTGCCCTCATTACAGGCTCACTCCGGTCTTTGATACACCCTCAAACACATAAATAAAGCCACAATTGTAGTGAATGAATGGAGCATTATCTTGGTATATCTTGACAAAATATACAAGTTATTTTCTTTCATCCACCTTTCCTCTTCTTTTTTAGACACAGAGCAAGGCC